>JAHDVE020009837.1:0-323960 GCA_022606495.2 Halesus radiatus | reverse complement strand
GAATGTGAATGAAGCAAGAAGTGTATTCCAAGAACGACTTGTCTGGAGGTTCGTCCTTTCTGCCTTCCTCTGCAGAGAAACGGCGTGACGGTTGGTTAGTTAGTTAGTTAGTGATTATATTTTCATTAAACTCAGACCTCCTGTATCGCCACAGAGCCTCCTTGCCACGGAAATTGAATAAAGATAATAAACCGAAACACGTTTCAGTTTTGATGACTTTTTTCCCACCGGGCGCGGGCTTTGAGCGGATGCGAGGTAATCTTTTTGTATTCATTAAGGACTGGGCTTAATTAACATATCGGTATTGGCGCGTTTTAATTACACTGACCATGACTGAAAACTGCCGCCTTTAGACCGAGGAAATGTCTCAGGATTAGTGTGTTCTTGTTGTGTATTCAATGAGTATCTTGTGGATTATCAGCAGAGGCGTGCCGTCCACACAGGCCCATAAGCACTGCCTACCAACTTTACTCGCATAAAATAGAAATATTAATTGCAAGAAACACAACTACACTTTCAAAAACCACACGCACACAAACAACCATTATAAGTTGTCAAAGGTAGAAAATAAGTACGCAAACGACGTACACAGCATATTCAAATGTTGTCTTCATTCCACACAAAAAATGTAGATGTGTGCACGATTCTCCTCAAGGGTCGACTCGTTCAAAAGGCCGTGCCTTTCAATATAAATATGAAGCCAGCACTTGTCGCAGTCAGTGCCATCTGTCGGTACCTCTTTTAATTACTAGCGACAAAATTGACTTTCTTTCATGCAATTGTGAGTTCGAAATATATGAAAATTTCATGTACAAAGTAATTGCCATAATATGCGTAAATGAAGCAGGTATTTGAATATTTGATTCGGCTAAGGCCGCAGTATAGCCACTCTTAGCAAAAACTCATCGCGCCTATATTTTTTAATATCAATAACGTTGTTGTTTTTTCCACTGTTTACCCTGATTATTTTCAAAAATTCGTATAACCACATATTATATACTTAAATTAAATAATCAAACTTTGTTTTAACCAGTTTATATTTTTAATACCGACCGGTTTCGGAACAACCGTTCCATCATCAGCGCAAAACATATACTAAGCAATATTACAAAGTTATGGCAGAACATATATATATATATATATATTAGGTGTCACAGTGGGGGTGGGGGCATGCCTAGGGATTAGTAAAGTGTGAGGGAAGAGATAGAGATTGAGCGAGGATTATAAACCATAAAGTGATAGCTTCATACAATAGTACATTTTATATTCGTTTATCATATATACGTTGTTTAATTTATTTGTTTTATTTATATTATTTTACTTTATTTGGAAAACCAACAGCTTACAATAATTATTTAATATGCTAAATATATTTAGAAAATGAACTAATATTAGGTTTTCACTTAAGTATTTAAATTATTCAATTAATATTGAAAAGTTACAAAGTTAGGATGATGGGAGGGAGGGGGAGGGGAAGGGAAAGAATCTAATCTGCGTAGAGTAATATGTATTGTGCGAATGTTACTTATTGATTTTAGATTTGAAATTATGAGGGGCTGAGTTGAATAGGTCGAATTCGCTGTATGAAGTGTTAAAAATGTGTGAAGCGCTTCGTATTGCATTGAGGTAGGTTTAATTTGTGGTTTTGTCTGGTTTGTCTGTTAGGCACTGTCAATTGAATTCGTTCAAGTAATTCAGGGCAATCTGTAACAAAGTTGGGATTTTTTTTTTAAAAACAGTACGTCCGCGGAATTTCTACTGTTTAGGGATTGAATCACCTTCGCGGGGTAGGAATGTATCGGGCATCGATTATATCGTGTGCATTATATGTATCTGGCGGTAGTTAATACGATTCCCCAAACCACACTTAATATTGAAATCGGATGAATGAATAATGGTTACGAATATTTAGAAGAGGAATGATTGCTTCATTCAAATCGCTTGTGAAGTATTATAAAAGTCGGATGGTAATATTGGTATTTAAAAACAACGTAGGATGTGTCCATATTCGTTATTCATTATCTACCAATAGAAAACATCACATATATTATGTACCGGGTCCCGCAGCGCGGCTCGAGACATGCATACTACGAGTATATACACCAAATGACAACAGGAACCGACGCTATAAAAGTCATGTAACAATACGGAAAATATGGATTTATTTTTTTGTAGGCCTTAGTTCTCATAGATTATATAAGTGTACAGTACCTATTCATTAACAATTGTTTTCATTTTGAACTGTTGGTACCGCGCAACGATGGACTATATTTATATACAATACCATACACATATGAGCAATACGGTAAAATATCAAAAGACATACACAAATATACATATATAAATGAATTAAAAATTACTTTGTAATCACCACTTTATTAATATATACATATCAACATGTTTCGAAAGCGATGCTTTCTTTACCAAGAATATATAGAATACTAAAAAATAATAATGTCAGTAGTTTTACTCCTATTATTAACTTTACAAGTGCAAAAATTCATCAAGAATTACCAAAATTATTCTTTAAGATGAGGGAAAGGAGGATAGAGGTGGATTTTAGTAATCTCATATAGACACTGACCTTCCGCTTGTTTTGAAGGTCAAGTGTGCAAAATTTCACCGAGCTCGTAATAAAGAATACTTTTATTAATTGTTTTTGTGTTTAATGTGCGAAACTTTTCTTTATAATTAATTAACCATCACCCCGTTTCACCGCAGGCGTAGGCAGAGAGGACAGACCGCCAAACAACTTGATCTTGGCATACAATTCTAGCTTCATTCACATTCGTACATGGTCTCGTACATTCTCTTATGCTATTCCGCACTCGAAAAGAGACAGAATATAGATTACAATTTCTTCAAGAGATTGGTATTCACTTTGTGGCGTCATTATTAATAAATTAAGAAAACATTTCTTTGTAAACACCATTTTATTAATATGTACGTATCAACATGAAAGCGGTGCTTTCCACATCAGGAATATACAGAATACAGTATTAATACAGAATATACAGTATTCTGTATATTCCTGATGAGGAAAGCACCGCTTTCGAAACATGTGGATATGTATATATTAATAAAGTGGTGATTACAAAGTAATTTTAATTCATTTAATAGAACACTGTATTGACGCTGCAAGTCTGGGTGTGGCGATGTTGGTTAGACCTTTAATTAATTTATTAGAAGATTATATTGACTGCAAGTCTGGGTGTGGTGATGTTGGTCGGACCTTTAATTCATTTATTAGAACACTGTATTGACGCTGCAAGCCTGGGTGTGGCGATGTTGGTTAGACCTTTAATTAATTTATTAGAAGATTATATTGACTGCAAGTCTGGGTGTGGTGATGTTGGTCGGACCTTTAATTCATTTATTAGAACACTGTATTGACGCTGCAAGTCTGGGTGTGGCGATGTTGGTTAGACCTTTAATTAATTTATTAGAAGATTATATTGACTGCAAGTCTGGGTGTGGTGATGTTGGTCGGACCTTTAATTCATTTAATAGAAGATTGTATTGACGCTGCAAGTCTGGGTGTGGCGATGTTGGTTAGACCTATAATTAATTTATTAGAAGATTATATTGACTCTGCATGTCTGGGTGTGGTGATGTTGGTCGGACCTTTAATTCATTTATTAGAACACTGTATTGATGTTGCAAGTCTGGGTGTTGTGATGTTGGTTAGACCTTTAATAATCTTAAAAGATGGAGGTTTTCTATATTATTTTTCTAAATTTCATATTAATCAATCCGACGCATCCTCTTAAGTTATTTCTTCATTGATAACAGCAGTATGACGCCAACACGAATGCCTGCAGCTGAAATGTCTTTTGTTAGCAGATTATTACACTTATTATTCCAATAAAACAGATGAATTACAGGAAGGTCGGGGTTCATGCGGGAAGTCTGAGAGCATGCCGTGTGCAAGTACACGTAACTATTTATTAGATATTGGCTAATATTTTGACCCCTTCATCGATAAATTCGTATAAATTCTACATAATATAAAAAAATTTTCACTACCTTCATTTATTACAGACACCATCTGATGTCTGATGGCTTGTTCGGGGTATGATTTTATTTCAGACACTATCTGATGTCTGATGGCTTGTTCGGGGTATGATTTTATTTCAGACACTATCTGATGTCTGATGGCTTGTTCGGGGTATGATTTTATTTCAGACACTATCCGATGTCTGATGGCTTGTTCGGGGTATGATTTTATTTCAGACACTATCTGATGTCTGATGGCTTGTTCGGGGTATGGTTTTATTTCAGACACTATCTGATGTCTGATGGCTTGTTCGGGGTATGGTTTTATTTCAGACACTATCTGATGTCTGATGGCTTGTTCGGGCGCTATGGTTTTATTTCAGACACTATCTGATGTCTGATGGCTTGTTCGGGGTACGATTTTATTTCAGACACTATCTGATGGCTTGTTCGGGGTATGGTTTTATTTCAGACACTATCTGATGTCTGATGGCTTGTTCGGGCGCTATGGTTTTATTTTAGACACTATCTGATGTCTGATGGCTTGTTCGGGAGCTATGGTTTTATTTCAGACACTATCTGATGTCTGATGGCTTGTTCGGGGTATGGTTTTATTTCAGACACTATCTGATGTCTGATGGCTTGTTCTGGCGCTATGGTTTTATTTCAGACACTATCTGATGTCTGATGGCTTGTTCGGGCGCTATGGTTTTATTTCAGACACTATCTGATGTCTGATGGCTTGTTCGGGGTATGGTTTTATTTATTAATATAGTTATGAAGTTGGGAACCCTTATTTGTCGTTTGGGTGCCATCATTGATTTGACAACGAAAGTAACTATCCCTAAATATTAATAATTAAAAAACATTAATTTGAAAAATTTATTTCATTAATTCGTACATTCATTTTTTTTTAAATTTATCTAAATAATAAAGTTCTTAGAGGAACGACTGCGCTGCCTGTTTCATGCATCATGTAATTTTTGATTTGAGGCCAAAATACCCATCCGAACTGAATGATATATTTGTTAAAGGTTTAGTAAATATCTAGTACGTATGAGAAGTATTTTTTTGTTTTTTTTTAATGTTTTTGTTTTGAATTATGAAGTTTGGGCCATGAAAAAAATTTCATCATTTTTTAGGCAACTTATTTGCCGGTTTATTGTAATAATTTTTTTTTATCATATTTGCTATGTAAATGTGATTACGTAAATAAAAAAAATAAAAAAACATTTGAAAAAAAAACTTTTTTCGCGTTGATATTTTAAAATATATACGGCAAGTTTGTGTTCTAACGTAAATTGGTCGTTTTCAATTTAATTTAAAGTCCACCATAATGCCTATTTAATTTTTTTTTATTCACTTATTTAAAAAAAAATCATTTTCATTATATTTTCAAAGCAGATGATATAAAACTTTTCTTTTACATCACCGTTAGCCCCCAAATAATTGTTAAAGGTGCCTCTAAAGTCGCGAAAAATCAATTCCTTTAATGGCCTATATTTCATAACGCAAAACAAATAAATTACTTCTAATCCGTATTAGATATTTACTATACTTTTTGATGAAAAAAAAGAGATTATTAGTTTTAGGTGAGTATTTTGGCCCCAAATCCAAAATTAAGTTTTGTACGAAACAGGCCCCGCAGCCATTCCTCTTAAGTAGGTACCTACTTGTGTTTTCCATTTTGAAAATATTCAACCCACATAAACAAACCTTCGTCATTTGAATACGTAATCTGTGGCTAGCTAGGGTGGTATATCTATGGGTTAACCCAAATAAAACATGTCTGGTTCAATGTTCAACATTATAACAACAGTTTTACATATTGTATTTCATTCAAACTACTCTCTAAACCTAAACCTTTCCGGCACTAATAAGAACAAACTGCGCTATTTTCAGCGAAACCTGTTTTAATTTTTGAGAAAATCGAGGACAGACAGACAGACAAATATTAATTTTTATATATATAGATTGTCAATAGTTCGATAGTTAGAACTATAATTCGTGTGGTCCAATTCGTAGCGGTGGCGGACACACCTTATCACCAGTCTCTTGCACGAAGTTTTTAAACGGGGTAGGCAGTAGGAAAAATACAAAATTATAAGATTTTTAAAAAAATATTCATTAACGCGGTAATTTTTTTCTAAGATTGACTAAGCTGCAGGCTTCAGCCGATGTCGGTTGGAATTTCCTGCCACATCAAATATATAAGAACCGCTTCATTTGGGCATGCATGTCACAAGCCATTTACAGGATACATAATATTTCCGTTTTTTTATAGAAATCTTTTGTTAGTAAAGTTGTACTTATTAATAGAGGTTATTAACAAATGGCACTGTTTGTACATTCGTGATTTGTACCGAAATGCACGGCCTTTTTTGATACAAACGAGTCTTCCCTTGAGTGCGCATTGAGCACACATATACATTTTTTGTGTAGAATGCAGTCAACATTTGAATATCACATGCGTGTCTTTGTGCATACTTAGTTCCTGCCTTTGACACGTAGAGTAGGGCGGTCGGTGGGGCACGCGCTACGTTGAGAACTTATTACATACTTATATTACCATCACGCCGTTTCACTTCAGGGGTAGACAGAGAGAACGGACCATCAAGCAACTCGATTTTGGAAATACACTTCTTGCTCCACTCACATTCATACATTCTCATACATTCTCTCCTGTTATTGCTACTTCTGACAGGGCCCGAATCAAGTATTTGATTCACTTAATCGTGCCATATCTTCCCAGGGCGTCCCGGACATTTTCTTCTCATATGTTCTATATATGCCACAGATTTAGTTTAAATTGTATCAGTGATAGGGTGAAGCTGGTCAAATCTGAAATAAACAAGTGAAAGTAGGCTACAGAGGTTTTTTTTATTAAATAATCATGTTAAAATGGAATTCTGCCATGAAATGACAGTTTCAAAATTAGAAATAACACTTAACTTATGTTTTCCAACTTTACTTGTTTGTCATTCATTTTAAACCTTTAACTTTCAGTGGGATAATATTATTGTTGTTGAATGTAATTTAAAGCTTTCTTAAGCATTAATGTATGTAGGTTTTCGATCTGCCCAAGGTTGTAAGTCTTGGGTTTTTTGATGGATTAAATATGTCGTTGACGCGGATGGTTAATTATTACAACTTAGATAGAAACACTGTTGATATTAACAGTGATTATATTTTTGATGAATAATATATTGGTCCAGCAAGGCTGGAATATCTCTAGAGTAAGATAATGAAGGCTGTTGTTTACTGTGATTTTCGTGAGAAAAGAAGGATAAATTATGCAGTTGATGCTATTTATTACTGTGACATTTTAAACCAATGAAAGGTAAAATGGCTTGATTTTAGGAAATTATCTACTTATGGCTGCATTCGCTGCACTTTATAACTTTGAGTTAAGAACTGATCTACTATGAGAGTGCAGTCACATAAATTACAATGATTGAAACAAAGAATTGGACGAAACATTGGACGAAAACTTCTGAAAATTAATATGATAATCTTGCTATAGTGCATAAGTAAATTTTATTTGATTGTTTTGCGTTATATCACAATTTGTTAATTTAAAAGAATATAGGATATTTGCGGCACGTTCCAGAGCTGTAGATACTTTCAGTATCACCCTGGTGAAAGGTCACCATTCAGAATCGAAACGTTACCTGAAATGGCTTTAGCTGTGTTTGGTGACCAGATCTGAAGATCCGGGTACTTCCCCATCTCCTACTCTTCTCCACTACCTTTAACCTCACAACATACCCCAAGGCGGGATGACATAGTCTCACTGGCTCCAGACGGTTGGGAGCAGATGAGACTCGTGCGGAACTCACATAAAAAAAAAATGAATTGAATAATAAAACCTACTTACTAAAATTATAAATACTTTGTTTTAAGTGGTTCCAGTTTCTAAAATTCGAACCAAATCACGCACTCCTTATGCAGTTGGCTAAAGGGGTGAAATTCCCGCTTAACACCGGCCGCATGTTTCGATTTACGCAAAAAAAAACATTTTATTTTGTAAAGCTCCGGCGTAAATATTTAAATGTTGTACCGTTGTATTCTAAAACACTTATTTTACCACAATCAGCAATATGATAATATCAGGAAAAAACTATAGTAAGTTGGAGATTTTGCACTTTTTTTTATGTGAGATACTTTATTTTTTTTAGGCTTAAAAAAAAACTCACGAGATTAATGTCCGATGAATAAAAGGCCAAGGTGAGTTTCACTTTTTTATATGAATACCGCACAAGAGTCCCAACTGCTCCCAACCGTCTGGAGCCAGTGAGACTATGATATCCCCAATTGGAGAATGTTGTGAGGCTGAAGGTATTGTGTGAGGGGAAGTAGAAGGGGAAGAAGGAGTCGGGAAAATACCTGGCGATTCAGATCTACTCACCAAATACGGCTAAAAGTCATTTCAAGCAACGTTTCAATTCTGAATGATGGTCTTTCACCAGGGCGTTACTCAGAGTATCTTCCATTCTGGAACGTGCGCAAATATACTATATATTACTTTTAAACGAATTTATTGTGAAACAGCACAAATTAATTAAATAAAATTTACTTGCGTACGCAGGATTTGAACCCGCGACCTTCGGATTCGTAGTCGAGAGCCTTACCTCTCGACCATGGAAGCTGTCAAATTTAATTTATAATATTTCTATGCCATCAAATTTACAAGCCAAAAACACATGATTTTGCATTACTTCGCATTGCATCACCTTAAGTAGGAAGCTGTTATTCTCTTCGGACATGTCCGCTTAGTAAATACATAATTACATGTAATCAAAAATTATGGTAAGTGGTTCGTGATATAATGGAGGTGTGTCCAGAAGACAGGAGGCAGAAGAGAATAGAGATGACAGGTGAGCAGGTCGAAGCTCCAGAAGCTGATACATGCTAATAACGAAGTGCAGCTTGTTGTATGGCGGTAGGAGGCAGGAAAGACCCGCGGTCATCATGTACTGATAAATAACGGCCTTAAATTAAGTCGTTTGTTAAAGTGTTGACAAGGGTAACCTTTCTGTACAATTACAAAAAATTTCCAAAAAAATTACATGAAATAACACGTCCCCAGTGATGGGTTATTGCGTAGAGATGTATTGTTTTGCGGCGTAACTAGTTCAAAATTGTAATTTCGAAAGTTTTAAAGTTAATTACGAAAATTAACCAAACTTGTTAAAAGAATCAGCATAACGCCATAACGCCATAACGCCGGGGTTAAATGCCGCGCTGAGCTTCCCAGCTTCATCCATTTCACCGGAGTTGGCTAACAGATTCAAGTTTGGTAATAAAATAATAAAGTTTTTCAACACGTCAGAGGCGCAGATGTCATCCGTCTTCATAATAATGGACATTGAATTCGCTTGGAAGTTTTACGCACGGAAAGAGCTTTGTTATTGTGCAAGAATACTATCTCGAACTGCCCTGAAGTAATAATTAAATCCAATATCTTGGAATAATTATAGATACAAATCTTACCAGGACCTTCTGTGTCAAGTTATGTGGGACTCAAACAAAAAAAGAATAAAGATGCACACAATTTTAATTTCAAACGTGAAACAAAAGGAGCTCCTTTGAAGGAAATAAGCAAGTTATTTATAACCTGTAATATCTTAAATGAATATATCGTATTGTAAAATTTCTACATCTTCCTGTGTCAACTGTGGTTAGAGGTGCATAAAAGTGGAGATAATTACCTCTACCCAGTGAGCGGGCTGCCTAGTACTTCTGTAGGGCATTTATTTATTTATATTTCAAAGAATTGTAAACTGTGTTTTATGTGCTAGCGGCACTTGCTGATGGCAATCTTATATTTAAGCCCGCTCAATAAAGTAATGGAGGGTATAAGATGAAATTTGGGCGAAGACGGAGGGGGTCGGTGGTGGGGGTCCAGTGGCCGAGGTTGGATATGGAGGGATTCGAATTCGATCCTATTTTGGAGTAAAATGTTTTGGCTAAATCTATTATATGTTTTCAGAGTAAAGGAATTATATCTTAAATGAATTATGAAATACTTTGTTATCAACACTTTATTAATATATACAAATCAACATGTTTCGAAAGCGATGCTTTCCCCATCAGGAATATACAGAATGCTAAAAAATAATAATGTCAAGTATGGAAAAATGATAAACACAATAATTTAAGAATAAACAAAAATTGATTAGAGTAGGTAATAATTAATCAAAAATGTTATTAAAAATTAATTACTATAAAACATTGAATAACAAATTTATATCACAAATTAAAATAAAAGAAATTATTTTTATTATTATTATTAATATGAAAATAAACACAAGACACAGCTATTTTAAAAATATATTTAATACTGAAACATGTAGGTATGTGTATATTAATAAAGTGGTGAATACAAAATAATTTCAAATTCATTTATTAATACTGATGCCACAAAGTGAATATCAATATTTTGAAGAAATTATTAATATTATTTATTTATTTGAAACACACATTATTTAACAACAAAATGTAAGAAAGCTTTGACTGCCCAACTAGGAACAAATCCTGTTTTACACATATTAAGTGCCATTATACAAAAATAGAAGGGAAAAAAGGTAGTAGTGACATAGTATGGTTATATAATATGGTATATCTAGAAAAACCTATAATAGTTAAGTATAAAGAGGTGTGAAGAATAGTACAGAAAAAAAACAATTGTGTATACCAGGTAATTTGGGTATAGTATAATAGTTAAATACTTATAAAGAGATGAGAAAAACAAATATTTCAGAGTAAACAATTATGTATATGTGTTTGATATGTACTGATTGGTGTTATGAGGAAAATATGCGATTAAAGAAAGATAGTATTATTGAGTAATATTGATAAGACAGAGTTACGTACCACTCAGCTGAGTTTTGAATTTGAGTTTTTTTTAAACGGGTTTTATAAATTGGTTTCCATTTCTCATAAGTTTGTAATATTCTCAATTTTCTTTAAGATTTTTCTCTTTTCACATTTTTGTTATAGAAGCTTCGTTAATTTTATCTTCAATGTCCGGTACTGTAAAAAGTTTGAGTGGATTTGTCGGTAAGGAGGTTTTTTTTAAAATATTGTTTTCATGGTTTTTTGTTGTTGTGAAACTTTCACAGAATTAAGATTATTTTTCTATGATCTTCCCCAACCGATGCCGTAAATAATAAAAGAGTGAACAAGGTCACAGTAAAAACTTAACTCAATACGATAAATCCCGTTATTTTTAGATAAATTTTAATATTTATCTAAAAATGACGGGATAAATAAGCGATTTCTAAAGAAAACAAATAGTTTAAATTCCCGTAGTAAACGGCGTCCTGTATCCTACATCGGTAAATAAATATACAACTCGCGTTCTCAATAAAAGCACTTGCAAATCCCCGAAGACCCCCAAGAAGGAGGGTGGCTGTGATATACGTCGGTCTATCCTCCACATAAACGTTTCCTGGTAGAAAAGAGTTCAATAAAGCATTTCTAAATGTTCCCTGGGGAAATACTATTTTTTTATTTTAATAAAGAGTAACAACGAACTAATAGAATGTCCAATGGGACATGACGGTGTTTTGGCCCCAAAAGCAGTATTTTTAAATGCCTATACACAGCGGCGTGCACAGAATTTTTAATAGGGGTGAGCAGGAGAAAAACAATCAAATAATTGATATTAAATACTTATTACAAATTTGATAAAAGTTGGTGGCTTTAGCCGATGTTGGTTAGAATTATCTATCCAAATAATCGCTTCATGTATGCATACTCGTATATCAAGCTAATATTCAATATACACATATACTCGTATAACTTCATGTAAACATACTCGTATATCAAGCTAATATTCAATATGCACATATACTATATCAAGCTAATATTCAATATACACATATACTCGTATAACTTCATGTAAGCAAACTCGTATATCAAGCTAATATTCAATATGCACATATACTCTGTAACCTCTCCTCCGGCTATTGTTCGACTTTATCTCTCAGTATTCGTGGATGAATCTGATGGATGAAGTGCGGGAAGATTTGGATATATAACATGATACAGGAAATAAAACCCTATTCACATTTAAACATAGTATATATTTGGCTCTAAAATCCCGACAACATTTTAGAGAAAAGAATAAGGTAGAGAGGAGTATTAGTTCAGAATTAAACGGTTTAAATGATAACTGATGGCTCTTGTGGACAGATCCTTCTCCTCAGCATCAGGCAAGGCCGCTCAGGTCCTAATGTTCACCGATTCCCACGATCATCTTCAGCGAAGTCTATGACGATACTTCGAAAGCGCCATCCGCTACAGCATCTCCCGTGGGGTCCAGTTAATAATAGGTGAGGATGCTACCTTAGGTCCTGTAGGGTCGTCGATATAGCCACCGACTCTCGTATCCGTTCATACTCAGCAGGGATTTCCACCAACGCACCAGGCACGCGCGGTTGTGGTTGATAACCTTACAATTTGGCCATCAATAAATATAAAAACATACCCACTTCGGGTAGATTGGGTAGATGCACCTCGTTGGCGTCAAACAGAAAAAGCAAAAACTAACACATAATCACTCCCTTCAATCACGTCGAGCTCCACCGCCCGTGTCAGGTTATGTCTGACGCCATCTTGTCTTAGTCCCTTCCGTCGGATGTCTCCCATAGACACTTTCTCAAATCCCTTCCGTAGACAACAGAAGCGATGGCTTTCCAAGCGGGGTCAGTATTTACGTTACAACTCTTATAACTTCTTGTATGCATACTCGTATATCAAGCTAATATTCAATATACACATATACTCGTATAACTTCATGTATGCATACTCGTATATCAAGCTAATATTCAATATACACATATACTCGTGTAACTTCATGTATGCATACTCGTATATTAAGCTAATATTCAATATACACATATATACTCGTAAAACTTATTTTTTTTCATAATAAGGAACTCGATTGAAAAATATATTGGCTTTAAAAATATATGTTCATATAGATCAGTAAACGCCGGTTCTGAATATATGACTTTAAATATGTATAGTTATACATATAATTTATAAATCATTATTTGAAAGGGAATAAATAATCATCTCATCAAAACACCTTGCTATATTGGTACCATTGCATTTGAAACATCTGACGTCATATGCGCATTCTGTTTTTGGATTAATAGAGAGATATTAATTTTTCGATTTTGTTTTGTATTTTTTTAGTTTTGGCGAAATTTAAACTGTATTTCGGTGACTTTAAGCTCTATAATTGTTGTTCAATACTGTTATTTTGATAAAGTTTCTAAAAAAGTACAAAATTTTATTACTTATGTTTAGTTATGGTTTTCCACGAATATAATAAAAAAATATGTATGGTAAAGCATATCCTTGTTTTGACATTTGACATTCTAACCTCAAAATTGATCAAAACCGACTGACCATAGATTTTGAGCATTTTGGGGAGCTTTCAAAGATTTGAACTTTAAATATTATTTTAACTATGAAAACTCACTTCAGAAAATAAACGAAATATACTGGTATTTAAGTTTGAACGTCATTCTTGATAAACAAAAATTGGACTGTAGTAGACTTTTCGTATAATGATTTCTCCAAAGCCTTTGATACCATGAATATACTACGATATCTTACGAACAAAACTTGCCCAAATGGATTTCTCCCTTCGTATGCTAAAGTTTTTTAGAAGTTACTTCAAAAACCGGATGCAATTTGTCACACACGGAATTTTTCAATCCGCTGATTTTGTTGTTTTTTCTGGGGTCCCCCAAGGGTCAATCCTGGGCCTCTTCTCTTCTCTATTTTCATTAATGACATTCCTAAAGTCATCCGTTTTTCTCGCTTTCTCCTTTTCGCTGACGATCTCAAATTATTTCTACTGATTAGAAATATTTTAGATTGCCTACGTCTTCAAGCTGACATTGATAACATCTCTGAATGGAGCCTACGAAATCAGCTTCATTTCAATATCTCAAAATGCGTAGTCCTGTCTTTCACCAGAGCATTTAGTCTCACCTACCACAAATATACTATGCTCAGTCATAATCTCAAACGTGTTTCTACTATAAAGAATCTTGGAATCGTGTATGAAAGTAAACTTACGTTCCGTGTTCATATCGGAGGGGTATGTCAATCTGCATTAAAAATGTTAGGATTTGTCATTCGGACCGTGAGGGTTTTACGGGATACTCGTACTCTTAGAATATTATACTTCTCTTTAGTCCGTAGTAGGCTGGAGAGTGGGTCGGCTATTTGGAATCCTCACGAGACGGGGTGCTCCCTCATGTTAATACAGAAAGAGGGAGAAATGTACCCTGGTACTGTACACATTTTTTTTACAAACTATAGCAATGGCTTTAATTTATCGAAAGCATATTTTATGGTTTTTATTATATAAACCGATTCGTAGTAAATAGTGATTTCACTGATAGCTTCACTTTAAAATGGTCCCAACAGATCATTCTCCACAAACAGTCCATACAGCCGCAGCCTAACGCATGGATGCCGCTTCTTCGATTACTTCCAATCTCCTTCAATAAATATACTACGATAAGAATCACCTCAAATGCTAATATTCCCTTCCAGCTTTTATTGGTCGAAAGGAAAGGCAAGATTTTGAAGGAGGAAGAGGGAAGAGGGAAGAGGGAAGAGGGAAGAGGGAAGAGGGAAGAGGGAAGAGGGAAGAGGGAAGAGGGAAGAGGGAAGAGGAGAGACGCGAAAGGAAGCCGAGTCTGATTTCAATCGAGAGCAATTAAAGCAAATCTCTTCACAGAAGAAAGTAAACCTGCACAAGGGTAGAGACAATATAGCCAAATAATCAGCACTTTCTTTCAATGGAGCTTGTGGTTAAGTTGCACAAATGAACGTGCTATTCTAATTAATGTATTCAAAATATCTCATGTTTTCAGTGGCTCCATGAGAGGAAATAGTAAAAAAAACTTCGGCATGCCAATATGCTAAATAAAACCTGCATTTCCATGAGGGGACTGAGTTACCTATCACATATTATCATTATAATGCCATTTTCACTAGTTATTTATAATTATTGTGAAATTTCTTCTTTTGGCTTTCACATTTAATGTGTATTAGTGAAAAAATCATTATAATAATTTGGGGACGCCGTGACTTGTCCATCAATGTATTATTAGTGCTTGCACACATATCATTATACGAAGAATACTCAATAAATATAAACTTAAATCAAGGCGCACAGTTCACACTCGCGCTGTGCCAGCGGGTTCCATCGGACCTCCCCATTGTTAATTTTATTAAAAAAATCACAACATTCATCAACAAGTTTGTTCGGCCAGCAACTGGGGAAAGAACATTTTCTACCTGCTAGCGGTCCGGCGGCCGATTACCATACCCCCTCAAGCAGCTTTGGTAATAACGCTAGCGAGTGAGATGTAGCGTATCATACACAACCGTGCCATTTAAATAGCTGAACCCCAAAGATGAAAGGCCTTGAGAGAAATTATTTCCCTCAGAGGCTCCTTTTTGGAGTACTAACTAACTAGCCATCATGCCGTTTCCACGCAGGGTTAGGCAGAGATGACAAACAACTCGATCTCGGCATATTATTCTTGCTTCATTCACATACATGAAACGTCTCATACATTTTCTTCTGTTATTCCGACTTCTAACATGGCCCGACTCAAGTATTTGATTCACTTGATCTTGCTATGTTTTCCTATGACACTCCTTTCTTCGTTCATTCGCTCTACATGGCCAAACCATCTAAGCGTCCCTTTCATAATCTTCTTTTGGAGTAACTGTTAAAAAAAGTTTCCATTATTTGTGTCAAGAAATAATAATAATAATAATATCTTTATTGTTATTAAATTTAACTATAAGTAAAAGACATGTATAATATAATAATGTAAGTGTACAGTGGTTTATAAAGTAAAATAGAAAATAATATAACAACAGTTTTAGTTGAAGTTTCACATGACCCGCCTCACTAGGCACTAGGCTAGACTGTGTTGAGGCAGTAATTTTGCAAATTATTTTAGAATTTTAAAATACCTATAATGTACACTTATGTACATATGCATCGTTGAATCTATAATTTTGTATTTGGGTGAGTGCACCGGTAAATGGCCTTCCATTACTTTTAATCCAATTTTTTGATTGATGATACCTGCACATTAATAAAAATAATTGTTTCTGTTTTAATCTAGTAGTTAAGTTTGTTTTTGATGGTAGATTGCGTTTACAGGTTTTGAAGGAAGCCAAAACATAAGATCTCTATTTAAAATTATTTTTGGAGAATAAAAAATCAAGAGATTTTAACAACCCCCTGGCAACGAGAAGGTCGAGAAGGTTAAGAGAGCGTTCCGTAAAATACCACCACTACATATTTAGGCGTTTTCGCAATTTGTATCTCGTTAAAAGATACTTTACCCAGACATCAAAGGTGTTTTATTATTTTACTCAACTTTTCACACCTCCTCAACTTTACATAGTGGAAATAGGACCATTTCTCCGATGTTAAAAGAACCGTGTACTCGTATATATTTAGGGGCGTTTTAGAATTTTTTTTTTTAATAATTTCTTCAAAAGATTGGTATTCACTATGTGTCGCCATTATTAATAAATGAATTATAAATAACTTTATAACCACCACTTTATTAATATATATATCAAAAAATTTCGAAAGCGAAGGATTCCCCATCAACACATACAGAATACTAAAAATTTAAATAATGTCAAGTATAGACAAATGATAAATAAATTGTGTTCTATGTTTATCATCTGTCTGTACTTAATGTTGTTATTTTTAAGTATTCTGTATATTCGTAAAGAGGAAAGCTTCGCCTTGGAAACATGTTAATATGTACTCGTATATATTAATAATGTGGAGTTTACAAAGTAATTTTTAATTCATTTATACTTACATTTTTTCATCCAGTTTCCATATGGGTCGTGTTTTTCTATAGAATCGGGTTGAAAATAAGGACGTGTTGTATTTCTGCTACTGATTTTCGTACAGTTTAGCGCACTATGCTTATAAGCTTATGAGATGTTGCGTGTATATTTTGTAATTTATTAAAAACATTGTGAAAAACGTTTTGATTAGGTAAATGTTTTTCTTATTTATTGTGAATTTTGCGGAAATTTAAAAAAAAACTGCTGTCTCCGTCCTCCCCCTTCACCTTCTTTATCATATAGAGGAAGCTTGAGGTCAACCGAAACCGGTGTTAAATTTTTTCAATAACTTAAGGCCTTTTTTCCCAACCCAGTCGAAATTTTGCCTCAATACTGTTCAAATGTACAAATACGCTCTTCCCAACGAAATTCTCGATCAAATTTACGATCAATTTAGGATATAAATTTTGGTGGATTAAGTTCCCCTCAACAAATGACTAGTTATAAAAAGTGTCAACAGAGTTAACAAAAAGATCAAGATATCATTATTAGTTTGCGATCTGTTTTACGAAAAAAATATTGAATGACGAAGTTTTAGTTCTGTTTTCGAATGTCAAAACATGTTTTTTGTATGTTTTAAATAAAACCGAAGAGAACCTAACTTATTTTACGCTACTTAAGCTACGTTTTGTCTTGTTTTTTAACGGACGAGAAAATTCAAAAATCAAATGTACGAAGCCAACAAATGCTTTCGGGGCAATAACAAAAGTCAAGCTAAGCCTCAATCAAGACATAAGCAACATCTTCCGCTTAGATTTTTAAATATTGTCAGATTATTAGTAACCAGGGAATATTTGTGTTTCTTAAAAAAAAACGCCTTATTTTCAACACATTTTTAACGCTTTAACAACTTTGCAATGTACTAAATATTTATTTATGTTTTATTTTTTAAAATAAATGATATGTATTCATAATAAACACAATAATATAACTAATTTATGTTAATTTCTAATTGACATTTTTACTTTTATAACACTTCATTGTATTAAAAGTGGGCGGATACTATTTAATTGCCTGTGAAAGTGGGTGGGCACTATTTTATTGTCTATGAAAGTGAGCGGGCGCCTTCATAGACAATTTAGGAAGTTCAATAATAAAAAAACACTTGGAAATACAAACACCCCATCCCACAATGCATTAAGTATTATGCATTAATTTTTTAATCATAATTTAATAAAAAAAAAATCAACTTTATGAGTGTTCCGCTCCCTTTTAGCTTCAGCTTTCTTTCCAATTTCAATGTTTTATCATTTGACATAAAAACAGCGACACCGAGAAACGTGTTTGAGAAAACACTACAAAAGCTCATAAACTGGATGACAATTCAAAAACTTCCATTTTCCCAATTACAAAAGTTTTACCATGAAAAGGATAAAGAAGTTGAACCGCTCCTCGATCCCAGGAGTTTAAACATGGTTAGGGAAGTATCACGGAGCTATGGTACCACGAACTCGCTGACATTCTTCACGCACTATCGCAAAACGAGGATATAGATGTCACTCATGAATAAATTCATGTTTAAATGAAAAAAATCTTTTAACGTTGTGATGTTGTGATGAATGATTAGAAATATATTACAATGAGGTTTATTTGCTTCAATAACGGCCGTTCTTCCCAACTTTTCTAATGATCAATGTGAGTCATCGATCAACCGTGTTTTGTTGAGCATTCGCTCGGTTTGCCTGCTTCAAAGCATCATTTAACGTTGAACATCCTAAATTGTTTATGAAAGTGCTCGCCCGCTTACACAGACAGTAAAATAGTGCCCGTCGACTTATATGGACAGTAAAATAGTGCCCGCCCTATTTTATGAAGAGTAAAATGACAACAAATACCGCGAAGTTTCGTACATTTAACATTTCACGTTTCTCCAAACAAGACAAAAAGTAGCTTATGATAAGTAACACAAATTAGGTTCTCTTCTGTTTTGAAAAACAAGTTTTTGACATTCGAAAACGGAAATAAATCTTTCTCATTCAACATTTGGATCGCGTAAAATAGTTCGCTTACCAATAATGACATTTGACATTTTTTCACCCTGTTGACACTTTTTATAGCTACTCCTCTGTTGAGTGGAACTAAATTCACAAAAATCAACATCCTAAATTGATCGTAAATTTCATTAGGAAGAGCGTATTTGTGCATTTGAACAGTGTTGAGAAAAAAATTCAGCTCAACAGTTGCTTAGTGGGGTTGGTAAGAACGGACATAACTCTTCAGTGCTATTTTATTGTTTATTATGATTTGTATATATTTTTATTTATTAGTTACAAAGTTAAATATTTTACGGTAAGAACACTTTGACTGTCCAACTGGGAAGTTCCCGTTTTAAGACGGTCAACATTTTGTTTCTACATATTTCATAATCTACACAATTTATTTACTACCTCCATGAAAGAGTGTGATAGAAGGCAGTTAAAGCACGTTGAAGCGACAGTGTAAAAGTAGAAGGTTAGGTTAAACTCACCTGGAGGCCGGGCGAAGGGCGCCCAACTCCAAGCTTACCTGGATAACCCTTATAGAACAGGTAACCCTTCTTCTGCAGTTGTGAGTCGGCAACAGTCTCATGCCGGGCTCAGTGGAAGAAGGTCGTCAACTACCAAAGAAAGATGTGAGCTTTCTAGACAGGGTTTATTTTACGGGAAGGCAATCACAGTTGGTACACATCGGGAAGCATATACTAACAATTGGCAATGCACACCCTATCTATTAATCTAGGATTCTCTCTCTCCAATACCATTAAAATCGGGCAAGTTACCTTAAACATAGTGATTGACATTAAAAATAGGAAATAGTTACAACTTACATGGGGACATCAGTCGGGGACGAGATAGCTCTAGCCAGGAACGGTGTCTTCATATTAGTGCACAAAACCCGGTCCACAATTTAGGGTCCTCACAAGTAAATGGCCAACAGTAATTGCGACTTTTAAATTACGGTAACAAGACGCCATTGTAAACGGAGAGCCCGCGCAGGATCGCGTGTCGATGACACACCCTCTGCGGTCTGCGAGTGAAATCTTTCTGTGTGGAAAAGTGGCCGTCGCTCTCGTGCGGCAAGCCCGCGTTCATGGAACTTTTACGAGCAGCTAGGTGCCTTTCAACAAATGGCTAGAATCTTCCTTGTTTTTAAATTGTAGCTACGAAAAAAGGTAACAAAATTTAATTGCCCGCACACAATTATGATCTTTTTTAAACCGGTTGTTTGTAATGTATCTCTTTGATTTACTTTAAATAAAGCTAGCAGTCCAAAGTGAAGTTCTGATACCAACCCTGATGTATGACAGTAAGGTACGGAACTGTCAGAGGTAGGATGAAAGTAGACTGAATGCTGTATAATTGAGGCGAATGTATGATAAAACCATGTTTGATCGTGTGAAAAATGTTAAGATTCGTAATGAATGCAAGGCGTAATGAGTTACATTAAGAAAAATATGCTAATATGGTTTGGGTATGTTAAGCGAATAAACGAAGAAAGGAGTGTAAGGAGAATATATGAAGCTAATGTGAATGAAAGATGAAGCCGGGAACGATCAAATGAATCAAATACTTGAGTCGGGCCATGTCAGAAGTTGGAATAATATAGGAGAATGTATGAGCTGATGTATGAATGTGAATAAAGCAAGAAATGTGTGCCAAGATCGAGTTGTTAAGTGGTTCGCCCTCTTTGCCTACCCCTGCGGGGAAACAGCGTGATGATTATTTAGTTAGTACATAATAAAAAAAGAACATGACAATTGAAGTAAGGAATTGTCGCTTTCGCTTGAAACCATCTGGATGAAAATAATGAACGTAAGTCTAAAAAATACCCTTTACCGTTTAACGACGCAATTAAATATGTATCTTCACACATGAAAACCTTTTACGGTTCGCGGTTTACGAATTTAAAGCCACCCTATTGGAATAAGATGTAAAAGTCGGGAATAAAAAGGTGATAAATTTTAGATGGCTGAACATGCAGAATACGGCGCAGGTATCTAAAAAAAAAAAATTCAGCATTTTCAACGTTTATGAGACATTTTGCTTTTGGGAAATCGTATCGTTAGTTTTGACACAACGACATAGCAAAAACTTGCAATAAAATATTGACAACTCTAAAAATATCCGAGCCTAAGATTCCTACGTAACCGATTTAAAGGAAATGAATCATCACATAATCCAGGGAAAAACTTTTTTGTTTCTTTGATAGCTGTGTAATTATTTTGTGGCCTCATTATTCATTTAGTAAATAAGAAGTACTTTATTTACACCAAAATTTCTCTCATCAGGATTAAGTACTATTTTTCCTGATGAGGCCAGCTTTGCTTATGAAACATGTAGATATTTATGTATTAAAAACAGTGGGGCAAACAAAGTACTACTTGTTAATTATAAAATCATCCAAAGTGGCTAGGCATCACTAGATTTGATTTTATGTAGATTATAATTATATTTTATAACAATGTTTGGTTCGGCCATTTTACACAATACATCTCTTATTTACACAACATTTCATGAACCGCTGCGCTTGGGCATTAATATTTTTGCATATCCCTAATCATTCCCAACTTGTCCCGTGTGCGTATATTCTACAATCCGCGCCGCCAGTACGAATTTGACATCCACCTGATCAACATCGCTATACAATATACCGCTATATCAGACCGCTAAATTACTCAAGTCCTCCGTCGCAATTCGTTACCACAGACGTCCGATTTGTGAGTACCGTGAAGATTAAATGAATGAGAAGATAACTGGGCTTCAAATATCTTTGGTGAGTTCTTTCCCTTTACCTTGAATCCTATTTTCTCCTTGGTCAATCACACATATCATACAATCGTCCTTTGATATTTTCAAAGGACGATTGTATGATATGTGTACAAAATTACACAACATTAAAGTATTAATTCTTCTCCCTAATAATAAATAATAATAATAAGAGTTAATTTCTATAGCGCAGTTTTGTGAAGGTTCACCTCAAGTGCGCTTTACACTAACTAACCTAACCTAATATAATTGTAAAATAACTGATGTAGTATATCTGTTATTATAATATACGAGTATATACAATATGCAAATTAAAACTATGACATATAATATTCATGAGCAGGTATTATAAAATAACAATTTAGAAAACTAAGGTAAGGGTGTAAAAAATCAAATATAAAGTAGGTACAAATAACAACAGAGCAAGAGAAAAATATATTACAATATATATATATGGTTTTTCACTGAATACTAATGGAATTGAAGGCAGAGAGGACGGACCGCCAAAGAACATAATATTGGGATACACTTCTTGTTTCATTCACATTCATACATCACTCATAGAACCTCCGTAATTCCTACTTCTGACATGGCCCGACTCAAGTATTCGATTCACTTTATCGTGCCGTGTCTTCTTCGGGCGTCCCCGGCTTATTCTTCCATTCACATTCGCGTCACATATTCTCCTTTCACTCCTTCCTTCGTTCATTCGCTCAACATGCCCTAACCATCTAAGCATCCCTTTCTTAATCTTACTCATTACGCTTGCATCACCCTTGCATTATTTACCAATCTCAACATTTTTCACAGGATCAAACATGATTTTACCACACATTCGCCTTGAAGGTATCATTTCTACAGCATTCAGTTTATTTCCATCTTTCCTCTGCCAGTTCCATGCTTCCCTGCCATTCATCAGGATTGGTATCAGCACTCCATTGTGGACTGCTAGCTTTGCTTCTTTGTACTATTTTTTGCTAGCGCAAACCACGTCATTCCAATAAAACGAACAATTAAAAAAAATCATTGAAGAAGATAATATTAAGACATCCCAAATGAACCACGAAACCGAAAAAACAACAGAAATTAAAAAGATTTCAGTCGCATCTGGGACTCGAACCCAGGACCTCTACCTATCCGGGGTAACCGCTTAACCAACTTAGCTAATGAGACCAGTACAATTTACGCCATTTACACCGATATCATACTTCATGTTCAAGATTTTATTAATATTATCCTCCATTTTTATAAATCCCATATTATTGGCTGCTGTCCTTATGATGATTGCAAAGTTTCATCCAGAACTCAATTGTAATCGGAACAGATTCTCGGATATACCTACCCGATTTTTATTTATATGAGACATCTATTGACTTATTATTCAAATATTACAATGAGGTATACAAACTTCAATAACTTATGGAAAAAAAAAATTGAATTAAAAAAAACTTGCTTCAAACTATATCTCCACTCCACCTGTGCGTCTATGATGCTGAAGTAAACCACGATGATATTTGATGTCACGCCTCTTGTTTATGATTGATACATTGCGACAAGCGAAGGGTTAACCAACGTCTCATCGTTTCAATTCATTATATAAACTGTTTTTCTTTAGTTTTATTAGTAGTCGTCCAAAAACAATGATATAAATCTTTATACAGCACTGGCAAGCGGCAGTCCGTTAAAGGGCTTGTATAAAAACAGGGCTGAAATTTGCTAACGAAGCGGCGCACAGCACCTACAGGTTTAACCAGTGGCGGTTTTCTCTAACATGCGTTTGTGCGGCAAAATCCAAAAAAAAAACATGTCAAAATAAATTAACGTGTATCATAATTAACATGTATCATAATTAACAGATATCATAATTAGCATGTATCATAATTAAAATGTATCATAATTAACATGTATCACAATTAACATATATCATAATTAACATGTATCACAGTTAACATGTATCATAATTAACATGTATCATAATTAACATGTATCATAATTAACATGTATCATAATTAACATGTATTATAATTAACATATATCATAATTAGCATGTATCATAATTAACATGTATCATAATTAACATGTATCATAATTAACATGTATCATAATTAACATATATCATAATTAGCATGTATCATAATTAACATGTATCATAATTAACATGTATCATAATTAACATGTATCATAATTAACATATATCATAATTAGCATGTATCATAATTAGTATGTATCATAATTAACATGTATCATAATTAACATGTATCATAATTAACATATATCATAATTAGCATGTATCATAATTAACATGTATCTTAATTAACTGTATAAAAATACATTTAAAGCAAGTAAAATCATTGAAACTTTTTTTAGTGACATTATTTAGCCTTCAACATTTTAACACTTTCGTTTGTTTGGCCATCGCGCAAAAAAACAATTTCGTTATTGCACTATCGAGTTTTTAGACGTACCGAGTTTCAGTGGGATAGATAAATAAACATTGTTATTTGTAACTAAATAATTTATAAACTTTATTGCGTGCACCACACATGTTGTAAGGTTAATTAGAGATATTTACATGCCGATTGTATATATGTGCTAAATTATGTGTGGTGCTTTTATGTAAATATTTTAATTTGTGTTTCTAAAAAAAATAATTAAAAAATAATAATTTTACGACACTTTAAACAGCCTTCCATTTAAATTCAGTGCTAAAAAATCCACCCCTCCTTATAATAGTAAATTAATATTTCCCGAGAGCGAGTCAGAAATAAATTCCATGTGTGCGTTAGGAATTCAGCGCCTATGGTATTTCTGTCTCTAAGTTCATAGATTGTCAATCTCGTTGCGCTTTTACGGGAAACTGTGCCGAGCGTGCAATACCTGTCAATCTACAAAGCGACCGTGTGCTAAACTATACGATGATTTGCTCACTACGATTTGTTATGTACGAAATAGTATTTTGCAAAAGCAACAGATTTTTTTCTTTCAGAAGTTATTTAGTGATGATGATACCTTTTTATATAAAAAAAACGATCGGTTAGAGGTTAACCTAAGACTTTTTAATGAATCACCTAAATGTTTCTTATTGCTAAGTCGTTAATTTCCGGTGCAATAATATAATGAAATTAGTTTAGATCTTGGGAAAAATATACGTAATATGGAAAAGAGAAACAGTATTTTTTTTTATGTAACAGTAATTTTTCCTTACTTTTTATTCCCGCCACTGGGTGTAATTCATCTGTCTTGAGGTAATGCTTGAATGAACGCCTTAAGGTCAGTGTGTATTCAGAAGATTTAATCAATTTTGCCAACCCTTTTCAACCGATGTGACATAGGTCTGTTGAGAGTTTTATCAGAAACAGCAGAATACTCGCAATTTTTGTCAAGGATTACATAATGTATCAACAATCAGTACGACGAAAGCTGGACAACCATTTTAGCAGGGTTCACAAAACTCATCAAGCAACCACCACAGACTAGAAGCCAACATGTAATGGACGCAGAAAAACACATCGTCAAAGAATGAAATCGAACTCCAGTCAATGTGAAGTTTTAACCATTTTACCAGAAGAACCAGACCACTTTAATGCGGCCCACTGTAGATTTAGCAGCCACCTCTGGTCGGGAGCCCCAAAATAGTGCTGTGGCGTTAAAATAAGAATGTTCACCCCACCCTCACCACCACATAACATCCTCAAAGATAATATTCTGAATTGTCAATGAAATCATAATTTTTAATCAAAAGACAAGGAATTTCATTTAAAAAAAAACAATTTAGTATATACGTACGAGTATAAATGGTCTCTCCTTAAATCTGTTTGAAAATATTCTGTCAGACAATTTATTCTGGATCTGAAAATGTGTTCCTGGTTTTCCCTAGTTCCCCTCCCCCAACACAGCGGCCCTAACATTTCCCCGAACAAACTACATTTACCGCATTTCAACCACATTCTAATATTTGCTTTTATCCATTTCCATCTGAAAAACCCTCTCTACGAGATAAACACAGCAGGAAAATATTCACTGGAAACCCAGTTCCCATATGTCATCTGCAGCAGTGTTTCCCATTTTTTTCGACTGCTTTCTATCAAAATATGATATCAATCAGATTAAAGGGACTTTTTTGTAATACGTATTTATATACAATTTCATCTTCTCCCTTGGTCTACTCGAGTCGAAGACCCATCGCATCAACAAGGCGCCCCCAGGGGTTCCTGTACTGTGCTACGTCAACGGCATCCGTCCATAGTAGGTCCAGCCTCTCCTCGCACAGCCTCTGGAGTTGCTTCTCCCACCTGTGTCAAACGTCTTCCTTCTGGAATAGCCTTCAGAATTTTTCTGTAGAATTTTACATTCTGGCATTCTTATTACGTGCCCAAACCACTTCAGTTGCGACTTTTCCATAATGAGTAACAGTGGTTCGATGTTTAGCTCCTCCCGTATCATCGAGCTATTTATAAATACGAGATGTGTTCAAAAGAAAAGGTGAATTTTGAATTTTCGCGGGCTATGCACATTCGATTATCGATTTTTTTGTTATGTTGGTACACATATGTTTATCATATTTTAGCATTATCAGCCATTTTGGATTAGTGGTTTGTTTTTGATAACTGTAAGGTTAGTCACGTTATTGTGTTTTCTTCGATTTTTTACTTTAAAAAAAATGGATCATAGAATATGTATTAAATTTTGCGTTAAACATGGAATAAAGTGCTCCAACGCACTTAAAATGTTGACTGTGGCATTCGGCGAGTCTATTTTCTCTCAAAAAGTGTTTATAAGTGGTACAAGCGCTTTACAGAAGGCCGAGAAGATTTTAATGACTATGAGCGTCCTGGAGTTGCAACCACGTCAACAAACGAAGATAAAATCGAAACAGTGAAAAAAATTGTTTTGGAAAATCATCGAATACTATTAAGGAAGTTGCAAAAGATGTTGGCATATCAATCGGCTCATTCCATGCAATTTTCTCGAATGTTTTGGACATGAAACGTGTGACGCCGAAGTTTGTTTTGAAATTGCTAAATTTTGAGCAAAAGCAACGTCGCATTAGTGTCGTATTAGTAGTTGTTGAATGACGTCAACGATGATCCAGATTTGCTTAAAAGGGTTATAACTGGTGATGAAACGAGGGTATATGGTTATGACGTCGAAACCAAGGCCTAATTATCCCAATGGAAGCGGCCAGAAGAGCCAAGACCGAAAAAAGCACGCCAAGTTCGATCAAATGTTGCTCACTGTTTTTTTCGATTACAATGGCGTGGTGCATCATGAGTTCTTGCCAACAGGTCGTAGGGTTAATAAGGAATACCACAAGGAAGTTATGCAACGTTTGTGTGAAGCAATACGGCTCAAACGATCGGAATTGTGGAAAAACAAATCATGGATTTTACATCACGATAATGCACCAGCTCACAAATCAATGCTTGTTCGTGATTATTTCGCCAAAAACAACACCGTAATCATGCCGCAACCACCGTATTCACCAGATTTGTCTCCCTGCGACTTTTTCCTATTCCCGAAACTGAAGAGACCAATGAAAGGAAAGCGTTTTGCCACAATTGATTAGATATAGTCAGAATCGAAGAACGAACTGATGGCCATACCGAAAAGCGCATTCCAGAAGTGCTTCGAGGATTGGAAGAAGCGCTGTCATAAATGCATTATATCTGAGAGGGATTACTTTGAAGGGGAGAAAATGGATATTGATGACTAAATAAATACTTTTCGAAAAAATTCGAAATTCACATTTTCTTTTGAACACACCTCGTATATACATATAAAAACATTTTTTGTCTGTCTGTCCTCCATTTTCTAGAAAATTAATAGATTGGTTTTATTTTATTTATTGATTTTTATTATCTATAGCGGTCTCTGTTATTCTTGTTTATATGTTGTCCCTTTATATTATATGTAAGCATCTGTCTCACTGTTCCATTATTTCATTTTATATTGTATCTTCCTCCTGTTAGTTTGTTTATTTTATTTATTGATTTTTAACGCTCCGATGGGCTTTAACATATTTTAACATGGCCGCTACTCGTCTGCAGCTTCAGTATTTCAGTAGTCAGGTTCAGGTAGCCGCCAGAATGCAGTCCCGTCGTAAGTAGGATATATTCTGTTCGGACTACTTTCGTCATTTGGTGAACTCCGCTATGTCGGTTGTCCAAGGGCGTAGCAAGCAAAACAGTATTCGAAGTATAGCAGGCAGGAAGCTGTGAGTCAGAGCGTAGAGTCGTGAAAGTGGTGAGTGCGGGGCGAGGTTTCAAACAAGAATGGTTTGCCCTTTTTTTTTGATTTTTGATTTTACGGATTCTTTCGAAATCCTCTAACTAGCTGGGGCTTATAGCAATACCCCTCATGTTTCTAACTAACTAGTACTGCGGCACTTTGGCCTTATTACTATCACCAACTGATGGTTTTATTTAATTGACTGAGTTTATCATTACATTTTCATGAGTTTTTAGGGAAAAGATCGTAACTGGATAAATGCTCACCAGTATTTATACTAAGACGCTGAGCTGTTCCAAGCTCGGCGCCAGGGGCGGACGATTTTGTGTCGCGTGAGCAAGCCATCGCCCTCTCGGCAATGGGTGCTCCAAATACGTATATTATGCCTCTATACACGTTCTATCCTCTGACCCAAACTACTTCTTTTGCGCACGTTTATTTAGGTATAAATTATATAAAGGGATCAACGGGTCCCCGGCCCTAACATATTCAGGGGAATCTTTTATACAATTCAAAACTCTAAATATACATTGTGTTATTATTACTAATTATGTTTAAAAGGAGCCCGGCCTATTTCTCAATATCATTTATTTTCCCATGTATATTGTCGAACTCCCGTAATCTAGATTTAAACGTAAACAAACATACAATTGTAATATTATCAAATGTGGAAGGCGGTCACACAATTCGGCGTTGCAGCCGGGACACACGGTATTCTCGGGGAACGTAAGTATTAAAGTGCCTTCGCCTGTCTGTCGTCATTATCCAATGTACACTCGTAGGAGAAACACTGCTCGCCGGTGTACGTTTACTTGCAAGTGTTGAGAAAAATAGAAGAATGTCATCGTTTTCTATTTCCCTCACCACCTAGTCCGATACAAAAGAATGTAGCATCGCTATTGCGTGCTCGGTTGTATCTCAAGATTCGTGGGTGAGACTGATGGATGAAGCACGGGGATGTGGTGATGTAAAACATGATACAGGAAATAAAACCCTATTCTCAGAAAACATAGTCTTTATTGGCTCTATAACCCCGATTATCATGGCGGAGAAAAGAGAACAGTAGAGAGGAGGATTAAGTCAAAACGAAACGGTTTAAATAATAAATGATGGCTCTTGTGGTCATATTCTTCTCCTCAGTCCTGATGCTTACCGATTCCCCCGGTCACCTTCAGCGAAGTCCATGACGACTCTTCGGAAGCGCCATCCGCCACAGCTTCTTACGTGGGGTTCAGACAATAGTATGTAAGGATGCTACCTTAGGTCCTGTTTGGTCGTCGATACAGCAACTGACCTTCATGTCCGTCCATCACTCTGCAGGAATTTTCTCCAACGCACCAGGCACGCGCGGTTGGGTTTCATAACCTTATAATTTGGCCATCAATAAACTAAAACATAACCACTTCGGGTAAATTGAATAGACGCACCCCGGCGTCAAACAAAACAGAAAATTAACACATAATCACTCCCAAAAATCACGTCGCGCTCGACCGCCCGTTGCAGATTATACCATATCTGCTGTCATCAGAATGAAATGCCAATGAAATTCTATCATTGACAATCGCAGTGTTGCATCCATATCAGGGATAATAATTAAGTTACAAGGAAAAGGTTTTTAATTTGTAGATAAAACTTCTTTTGTAAAAAATAAAAATAGTAATAGCCTGATCTACATGATACATAATACACAAGTGTGTAATATAATATAATATAATATAATATAATATGGGTGCATGACATTGTGAACAAAAAAAATCATTGTGTTTTTATATTATTATGTCATATCCCACCCACATATAATGTATGCTCACTATATGTATTGTTGTTTAGTTTTAAAGTTTATCCTGATGAATCTTATGTTAAGCAAAGCCAGTTGGTGATAAAATAATAACAATTTAGTGATTTAAAACGAAGGGTTAAATTTTTTTATAGAAAGACAAACATTCTCGGGTTACGAATAATCTTACGATATTTGAAAATCTTCTACTTACAACACAGTAAGCGGAAAATGTTGCAAGTGTCGTAATGAAGGACTTAGCCAGCCGAGTAATTGAATTCACGAAGCCTGGGTGGTACGCAGATGCGTTGCCAACTTAGCCACTGACCGGTCGTTTCGCATAATTAAGTAATTATTAATGAAACGTTTTATGCTTTTTTGCCAAAAACTTCTTGATTGGAGGAAATTATTTATTTTTTTATTTTTATATTCGGTTCCTCTTCTAACTTATTTCTATATGCATTTTTTAGGAAAACAAGAATATATGCATAGGTCGTGGTAAAAAGCATTAGAAATTTAATCGCTTTCCCTACAAAAACTGGGTAGGTACTCTTTACGACGGGACAGCCAAAAAAATCTATCAAATTATGTTCATGAGTGCCGTATCAGACGATAGTTCAATGTTAGACGCAATATCTGAAACTTTGGATATGTTGGTCTAAGAACAAAAAAGTATTTTCCTTCAATTCAATAAGTCTTCTTAAAGATATTCCCTTTCTTTGGAGATCGTATTTCGCAGTAAAGAAATTCAACGTTATTTACTTATAATTGACCCTTATGACTCTCCCTACAAGGTTTAGGCGACCAGGTATTTTTTTTATTCTCTCATCATTTGGGAAACGCTGGTCTATAGGCAACATTCCAGAATAGCCGCGAGGAGAAAAGTAAGGCGAATGTTGTCCTGGAAAAACGCGTATTCCAACTTTAAATTGTGACGCGTCGTTAATATGTTCGTTCAATTATTTTTATGATTTAAATCAAAGTGCTATCGGTTTTCTGAAATACAATCGGACTTGCAAACATCAGCCTTCGGAAGTTACTTGATAAATTACTTGGAAGACCTGGTGTACGAAAATCTCTCAATAATTTATGGAGTGATTACTGCATTAACCAGAACAGGAATGCCATAGTGGAGAACGCCTTTTTAATTTTTTAGTGAAACATAACATCGAGGTTTACCGTAAATATTCCGAACCCCGATACACACATATAGAAGGATAATGTCCACGCAATGATTGAAAAGAAAATTTTGCAACAAGACTGAATTTATTTTCCTACGCATGTACCCTTACGAAACGAAATGCCTAAGTACCGATTTTTTGCCAAAAAATCACAATGTTCCTCATTTAATGAGATATGTCACTATTCACCCTGCTAAGAAGAAAGGCGACAACTACGTTACGAATTAAAAAAAAAAATTACATAAGCCAGATGGAACGATTCACACAAAATTATACTTAATTTCTGATTCACAGTTACTTTCTCAACGGACAAAAATCATGTTTTTCCCAGAATTCATGGTTTTATAGTGAGTTTCTCAAGATCTCTATTTACAAAAACGAATGTCTCTCTGTCTGTCTATTTGTGGTCGATTTTTTTGAAAATTACTAGATAATTTTCTGTAAAAATAGCACAGTACGTTCTAATTAGTACTAGGAAGATTTAGAGATTGGTATGAATGAAATCTTAATGTGTGAAACTGTTGATATATTGTTTTAAAATTAATATGAAAAAATTGAACCCACCATGTTTTATTTAGGTTAGCCCATAGATATACCACTCTGGTTAGCCACAGATTGCATATTTAAAATAATTTTTTGTTCGGGTAGAATATTTTCAAAATTAAAAACACAAGTAGGTAACCACTTAAGAGCTGTTTATTTAAATATGTTTAAAAAATATATATATATTTGGAATGAAATATAATTTTCAAATTAATGTTTCTTTGTTTAGAGATAGTAGATCGATGTCAAATCAATTATGGCACCCAAACGACAAGCAAGAATTCACAACTTATAAATGTATTTAAAAATAAATAAATAATTTCGACCAAGGCCGGGTACACATCTGCTAGTTATTAAAAAAATTCAAGACTTAGCAGGAACGTAAAAGAGTAATGCCAACAGACTATCACCCCCTCTACCCGTATGATAATCTGCCTCACTGAATTACGCGAACATCGTTCGAAACCATTTTATACTGTCATTTGTTGGTATTTATAAAAACAAAAAAAGAATTATTAACTCGTATCGAACATTTTTGCTCATTATTAATTTCGATCCCAATATTCGGTGACCTTCCTCTGCTGGCCACTAAGATTTACTATTTCGACAACCGTCAAATCCCTGAAGCACACTAGTGACATTCAAATTCCCTATATGGTTGCCGGTTTTCCGTAATAGAATCATTCTCTTCCTGTTGTTCGGCTAGATTAGACAATCTCTCTTTGTTCCGTGTTCAATTCACGTTATATTTTATCTCGTATTCTAAATTATATTGAGCAAATTTAATCATAACCGTTACCTAGGTAAATCAACTCCCGTTAACCATTTGTTAGTCGCTTCATTAATCACACACGCAACTTTGATTAATTCGTTGTATTGAATATTAATACACTCAACTTGTAGGAATCTATCAACATATAGTTCCCCAAATACATTCATTCCTAAATTATACTTGGATAGATCGAGACGAAAATTAAATTTTGCGGATTCGACACTTTGCGTTGGGACCGTGGATTTCTAATAAACGTTGATAGAAAGGTTAAATTACTACCCCGGACAAAGTATTATTGCACTGTGAATATTATCGGAACAGTAATTTGCGAGCGGCCGATTGCCAGTCTCAAATAACAGGCTGCAATTAAATGGCGATGAGCCGTTCGTGAACGAGCCGTTCATTTCGTGCCGTCTGATTTTGATGAGCCGTGAGCTTACGACTCCCTGTAAACCGTACCACAGCTCAATTGAACTGCGACTCTTTTTGACGAACCTTCGAACCACTTCAGAAAGATAAACATATCTAAAAAGATAAACATATCTCAGGTGTTCGATAGTATTCTTACGCGTTTCTACGATGACGCATAAATAAAGACCTTTATTATAAATGGTTTATATAAAATGATCGTATACGTGTCAACATCTACAAGACTAAATTATGCCCACGACCGTTGGACTTGCAATTGATATTTACCGCCATCTTAAAGCATTTGTTTTCAAGGGTCCACACATTCGTTCATAGAGATAAGAATAATTACCGCATTTTAACGTGTGCAGGCACTGAACTACGCCTGACAATCTAACATCTGGACGTTTTGTGCCTACACCTAAACTCTGGGAGCCATATGAGCTGAGAGTCATGTTAACTGGAGTATGAGCTCATGAACTAATAGTCAGATTTTAATATGTGCCGGCTTTAAAATGAGCTGTTGTACGAAAATATTGAGCTAATATTAACAAAATGAGCATGACTCACCCACCGCTACATTTCAAGTCGCGATCTTCGTGGCAATGAATTCGTGGATGAACCCAAGTAATATTGCACACTAGATGTTATTACGATCTTGTTTTGTACAGGTATTGGTATGAGATTAAGCGATATGGACCTGCGGTGACTGGACCTCAGCAGAGACGCGATCAGCAGGCAGAGGGAGATGAAAAGACAGCGACAAGCGTGAAGGAAAAAAGACAGAAAAACAAACAAAATTATGCCGTCGAAGTGAGAAGTGATATCAATGATGCGCAGTATGCAAGATATCTCATTCTTGAAAAAAGAAATGAGCCGACTGTGCAATCCTTAAAATGTTGTAGAATTTCTTCAAAAGATTTGTATTCACTTTGTGGTGCCATTATTAATAAATTTATTTAAATTATTTATTTTAACGCCAACCGGGTTCGATTAAATCAAGCCCCATCAGGTCAATTAGAAAACCACCGAGTTATAAATTAATCAAAGTATAAGTTAAATAAAAAAAAACAACACCGCGAAATCTCTCTCAGCAGACATTGCTGAACTTTTTCCTTGCAATAATCAATGGAGACCAATTAAAGTCATTATAAAGTCAACCGTCGCATCGTCTCACAAGGAACTGGATTATTCAAAGCAATTACTGGAAACGATTTTCTACATTTAGTTGCTTAACGAATCCAACAATTGAAATAACGCATCGTTAAAGCAACAACAGTGAAAGGAATTCCGTTCAAATAAATAGAGAAAATAAAATAAGATTTAATCAGCGAAGGACACAAAGAAACAAACTCGTTTGTATGAGTTTTTACAAGTACATTTCCCAAATTGAAGAAATTAATAAAATACGAAGGGTGAATGCAGGGAACTCCATTAACGGAGGGCTGAACGCGGTTGGCCATAATAAAAAGTTGTCCAAAGAAACGAATCTAGCAGTCCACAATGGAGTGCTGATACCAACCCTGATGTATGGCAGTGAGGCATGGAACTGGCAGAGGAAGGATGAATGTAGACTGAATGCTGTAGAAATGAGATCTCTGAGACGAATGCGAGGTAAAACCATGTATGATCGTGTGAAATATGTTGAGATTCGTAAAGAATGCAAGGATCATCTAACCGTAATGAGCAAGATTAAGAAAGGGACGCTTAGAGGGTTTGGTGATGTAGAGCGAATAAACGCAGAAAGGAATGTAAGGAGAATATATGACGCGAATGTGAACGGAAGAAGAAGCCGGGGACGTCCGAGAAAGACAGAACGATCAAGTGAATCAAATACTTGAGTCGGGCCATGTCAGAAGTCGGAATAACAAAAGAGAATGCATGAGACGTTGTATGAAAGTGAATGAAGCACGAAGTGTATGCCAAGATCGAGTTATTTGCTGGTCCGTCCTCTCTGCCTACCCCTGCGCTAAACGCCGTGATGGTTAGTTAGTTTGTAACAAAATACAGAAAAAAAAGCTTTTAAAATTGGTCACTAAAGGTGAAAAGAGGTTCCTAGGAGGCATTATAATTTTGGAACGTAGAAATCCAGCTTTGTAGGACTCAATAGACTTACTGGCGAGTGTAGGTCCCGGTAGGACTGGAAGATGTAGGTTCAAGTCCCAATTGTGACCGTTATCATTTTATTTCCGTTTCGTATTTCAATAAGAATTTTATTGTTTTTTCAAATATTTACAATAAGTAGTAAACTAAGGTCTTGAAGGGTACATATTCTCAGCACAAATTTATTAGGTATATAAATTGATATCTCAAAATTTTAATCGAAAATATTAATTATATATGTTTGATGAATCAATTGCATCTAATAAAGCTATCTGATGGAGAGTTATGTCAGACCTAGTTGTATATATAGAATCATTAACCACCTATTTAAAAGTCGTGCCATCCTCGCCACTATTAAATTAAACGTATCGACGAGGAACACAAGAAAAAACTGTAATATTTATCTGCAACACTTACACAACCAACTATCAGACTCTTTCATTAACCAATCGGATGCATGATCTGGGCAACAAGTTTGGAGGTATTGTTGATATATTTGCTGACTCTATTTATACAGTAAAGCGTCATCTATATCAGCACTTTGATTAATCCTACAATATGTAGTATTGTAGTTTGGGTAATATAGCGTTAATTATTTGTGTTATAATATTGTTTTGGTTTTCTATTTTATGTGACTGTTAAACGTTTGAAAAGGTTGTTCGTTACTTAATGGTTTAGAATCTGTATATGTATATATATATATACATATATACATCTACATGTAAGTAATTTTTGATAGCTCTTTATATTATGTTTACAAATTCATGTAAAAGCCCAGAAGGGCATATAATCAAATATTACAGGAAGGAGGAAACACAAAGTCTGGATGATTTTACCACAGTTTGTTCAAAGCTGTAGAGCACAAAAACGATTCTAAAAGAAGTAAGATTTCATCCAAAAAATAACTATCAACCTTCCCTGTTGGCAGATTCTAAAGAGAAACTTGGAATCTCTAGATTCTAGGTGACAAAGGAGTGCAATTAGAAACCGTAGTGTAATAAAATAAGTAAAAGTAATATTCATTACTAAAGTGTACTTTGGGACAATGGAATTTAATGAATTCAGACGAACATTGTTTCTTCATTTTAATTTCAACATAGAAAACATAGTGTCCAGGACATATGGTCTTCTTGGATTTCTGTATCGAGTCGCTAAACCATCCAAAAACTCAAAGTCTCCCAAACACTTATACACATCCATATTTCGCTGCATTTTCAAGTTCGGTTCTGTAGTTTGGAGTCCAATATACGAAATTCACAAAGTAAGGATCGAATCAGTTCAAAGGAGACTAAATATCTTGTTATGAAGCTCTCCATAACAAGAAAAGGATTCAAATTTAGCCCCGTCAATTTTTAATATTTGTCTCCGCTGATGGCAACACTAAGGAGTGTGGTCATTGGCCAGCGGTATTAAGAGAGGGGGCTGAAACAGGGAGCTCGGGTGCACGGGTCCTGGCTTTGGGTCTGTGTGGGTTTGGAAGTTAAACCGAACTGTTGATTTTGTCGTCATTCCTATTTCATAGTCAAAACATTATTTTAACTTGTAATGAAAGCATGTCTTTCATTAGAATAAAGTGGCATTTTTTGCATCTCAATATTAAGTTCTCGACTCAGTGATTTTCTTCTCTGCTAGCATGCTGTGCTGGGACTCCATATCAACACTTCGAGATGGTGACGGGGCTGGGTAATGTTTATTTCGATCTCTTTATGAGTTTTGGTCTATTTACAGTCAGTTTTGGATCTAATTTTAAATCAGTAGACTAAACTCATACATGCGACCACAAAGAGGTTCATGGCTTTTTCCCTAAATATAGGCCTTATCGCTAGGCATGTTTTACAGCAAAATACGATTGTTTTATTGAATTTCCTTTCCTCTCCTTTTACCTACACACTTTTTCTCGAAGCGGTGGTTTCGCAAATTGATCATAAACGGACTGCAAACACAATAAACATCTCCTGAAATTGAGCTAGCGGAGGTTATTGCAATTATATTATGATCCATGAGTAATTTTTAGTGATATTTAAATAGAAGTCTATAATTTAATTATTAAAATATCGTACTGAACCACTTCATAGCAATCTATTCACATCTACCCCAGCACAGCGCAATGCAGAACAGTACCATACAGATACGACAACATTAGTTGCATACATTACCTATGAACACATTGATATTACAGCGTACGTAAGCGTAACACATGCACGGATCAGCACCGGCCGAGATTGTCGGATAGAATATTTTAACATTGCTGGTGGCCGCACCCGCGCAGCTAGTATGAATACAAACCATTTCGCACCGCCATCTTCATCAGTTGACGTCATTAGACGCAGATATTGCTAAAACCGAGAAGATGAACGATAAATGGATTGAGTTGGTCAGGGAATTTAGGTTATAAAATAATAATAAACGTGGGAATAGGATTATACAACGACAAAATATTCTAGCCGACAATCTCGGCCAGTGCTGACCCGTGCATGTGTGTATATGTTTCGCTTTGTATGCTGTAATTTATTTATTTATTCATGCCTAGACGGCTTTTACATATCGATACATTTATCACATTTATTCAAAGTTAAACAAAGGAGTATAATAACATAGTACTTTAACGGAGGTAATGCGACTCCAATTTATCGATTGTATGTGTAGTGTATTGTGTCTTAATACTTACCAATGTCTCTCGTTAAAGGTTGTCGCGGAGATTAAATGAAAGGATAGGTCACCAATTAATAAATATATTTGCAGACTCGACGCGTACAAATTATAAATCAGAAGGTTAAATTCTAAAGGAAGCGAGAAGCGATGTAAATGCAATCAACAAGTTAACTAGCGAAATGTACGACCGATTCGGCGAGAGCAGAGAAGCAAATGGTTGATGCGCGCTGTGGACAACAGAACGCCGGCCGCTAGCGTTTTGTTTGTAGTGATAAGTAAAAAAATAATGTAATTCAAATAATTTTATGGCTATTCGGTTGCTTGCATATTATAGTACATAAAATAATAATCAGAGTGTAAAAGAAGTAAATTATAAGTAACTAGTTACAGCGTAATTAATAACAGTTTTACCTGTGGTTACATTATAACTGCAGGTTGTACAAAAGAGTATAACAAGTGGCTTAGTACATAATATAATAACATAAGTATGAAATAAGTAAGAAGGTAGAGACCATGTAAGTAGCTAGTTACAGCGCAATGGGTGGGTAATATGTTTATAATAATTATGATGTTGTAAAACATGAACAGTTGTAAAGCGTGTTTATAATACAGCAAACCTTTATTACGCTTAATTGGGTGTTTTATAGAATCATATCATAATAAATACAACGATAAAAAAGGTGCACATAAAAAACTTAATAAATTTAATAAAACCATTAAAAAAACTGAATTTCATCCTAGAGACAGTGTTGTAACGGTAAACATCAGTTGAACTATACTCATTATCAAGTCTTTGGAATCGTTTAGTGGCAAAGTTCTCGAAATAATTATTTGCAGACGCTGGATTATTATACAGAGCCATCTGCCTCGTATTTAGGGTAGGTACACGCAAGGTAATAAGGCTCGTAGGCAACAGAACTAACGTTGTCGTGTCTATAATATTCTTTTCTGCACTACGCGGTGCTGATGGATGTGAACGGAATAGTCGCATTTTTAATGTGCCTTTACCTTACCGTACTAACTACTCTGCGTGGTGCTGGTAGATATGAATAGACCTTAATTCGGGCATTATACTATAGAACCAGATTGTCCAAACTGCTTCCCGACTATAAGAAACACTTAGAATATTTCGAATTAGAAACATTAAATGAACGTCTTGACAAAAATTACATTAAATTTCTTTTCAAAATTTAAAACAACCATGTGGAGCCTTTCCTCATGACCACAATCGAAATAAATACCAATAGCCGTCAATTAAGAAACCCCAAAATTTTCCGTATTCCTTTCCAAATAACCAACTTGACTTTCCCCCAACCGAATGTGTCGACTATACCATACAACATCCACTGTAGTGGCAGGATTCTGGACATATTTGGCGATAGTCCCCAGAAATTTATCAAACTTCTTGACTCTGTGGTTTTCACTTAACACTAACTTTATTCTTTCCATTTTTTATTTTTGTTTTTACTTACTTATTGTTTTATTATTACTTATTTTTGTTCTCCGTTATTGGGAGATTGATATATACTTTCTTATCTGTATTTTTAAAAAAGTTATCCTCTGTCTTTTGTGTACTTAATAAATAAATACATGTATTCTTAGGAGATGACAATATTAGAAAATTTCAAATAAAACATAAAAATACATTGAAAAAAATAGGATTCAGTCGCATCTGGGAATCGAACTTAGAACCTCTATCTTATCGGGACAACGCTCTAGCCACTGAGCTGATGAGACCTTATTATTTTACGTAATTTTTATCGATATTATAATTTAAAACCAATGTTATCCCCCACTAATTCCCATATTATAAGCTGCTATCTCTTTGTATGATTGCAAAGTTCTACCCAAATATTGTATAATCCAGTTGCGACTGATACCTTTTTTATTTCCTATGTGTTTTCATGTTTCATTTCGTGTTTGTTAATGATTTATTCCAATAAATTAAAAAATCTTTCTAGACTTGTAGAAAAGTCAATAGATTTCCCAAATAAATAAAAATTGGATGGGTATATCCAATACACTATCTAGATTGCAAATATATTCAGGTAGAACTTTGCAAAAATACAAAAAGATAGCAGCCAATATTTATGGGATAATTTTGGTGATTTTTAAATTTGAAGTATGATATCGATAAAAATTGATGCAAAATAATAAGATCACATTAGCCCATTGCCCAGAGCGATATCCCGCTAATACAGAGGTCCTGGGTTCAATTCCAAGATGCGGCCGATACCGTTTTATTTTATGTGCCTTTTTCTGTTTCGTATTTCATTTTAGATGTTTTAATAATATCTACTTCAATGATCAAATATTGCAATGAGATTTATCAGCTTTATTAAGTTATTCCAATAAATTAAAATAAATTTAGATTTTCGGCAAAACTCGGATTGTTATGAGAGTTCTTTTACGGTCGTTATCGTTCATAGAATTCCTTTTTTAGTTATTTATTTATTAGAAATTTATTTAATACAGAGGAAGTTTAACGAAAGATGAACCGACAAGTTTCTTGTGCTAACGGTGGTTAATTACAGATGTTTTATTTGTGAACCTAACAAGATAAAGAAAAAAACAAAATAAGAAGGAAGGGAGGAGCGGAAGAGAAGGACAGGATCGGGACAGGAGATGTTCTCGATACATTTTATACTCGTGCATCAATTTTTGGTCGTACGTATTACTTCGTACGGATATTTTGAAAGGGTATTCTTAAGAATGTCGATATTGTGCGTTATATTGGGCACAAATACGGGGAATTGGAGAATTTATCTAAGATTTATTTAATTTATCTATCTTTATTTATATAAGACTGGTGCTGCATCCGGGCAAATAAAAAAAAACTCGGTTTGTCGGATTGATTATAATATTCCTGGTGACGTAGATCGCCACATGACACAATTTTACATAAGAGAAATGTACAATACAGCCGTTTAACCATTCATAGTCAAACAAGAGATTTGGAAAATTTTACCATTTAGAGTTTCCGAGTAAACGTATTATGTACCTCAGTGGGTTGTCGGATAAATTCTGACGAATCCTTCAACAAAATTAACCTTTGTAGCTTATAATGTGAAAAACTTCGCTGCTTTTGAACTTCAGAGAAAACAAACTTCTCGATTCTCAAAAAGAGGTTTTAATGATTGTTTTTATGCTAAAGGGACGTTAAAACGATTACACGAATCAATGGAGGCGTATACAAATTCAATAATTTTTAGCAAGACTATATTGTTCGTGAAGAGCTGCCCTCGGCCCACGTGATTCCTGTCGTGTTTATTATTTTGGCGGGAATCGAGCGCAGAACAAGAAGAGTTAAAAAAAAGAAAAATGTTTTTTTTAAGCCACTATATTATTTATATATATTTCTGCATTCGACCGGTTTCGGTTGGACTCAACCTTCTTCAGGAATGTACACATGTAAACTAAAATTAAATTACTGCGATATCGTAATGGAGACAGAGAAAGTGTGGGAAAGATACAGCACGTTAGGGTAGAACAGGACAGAGCATCAGAGAGGGGGCGGTAGATGGGTAGGTAGAGAGGTATGGGGAGAGGAGGGGAAGAAAGGAAACATCCTTAAAATCTGACTTTGGGTTAAATCTAATCGTTTATTTAAAATTTGGCAATTATTATTTTAATTTGATTTTGATATTTCTAATGGAAAAACATTTTCATTTAAATTATAATGTTAAGCAACAAAGTGATTGCTTCCTTGGATAAATTAAAAAAAGCAAGTGTGACAGCAGCTCGCCTGAATTTTACGTAGGTACTAGCGCAGACAGATTTTTTTAGTAAAAATAAAAATAATATATCTATGAAAAAAAAAATTTTTTTTAGATAAAATTTTTTTTTTTTATTAAACATGCTTCAAAAAACATTTTAGAATAAAAACAACGTATTTAAAAAAAAAAAAACATTAGAAAAAAAATCTATTAATTGATAAACTAAAGTTTTTAAGACAAGATTTTTGTGCATAGCGCAAAGGGTAACAATTATTTTTTATAAACAATAATTATCAGCCTGAAACACCCATCCAAATTGAAAAAACCTTCCGAGAAAAGATAAATGTCGCCGACAGGACTCGAACCTGCACCCTTCTGATGAGTGTTTCAGGCTAAGTTTTGGATGAGTGTTTCAGGCTAATAATTATTGTTTATAAAAATAATTGTTACCCTTTGAGCTATGCACAAAAATCTTGTCTTAAAAACTTCAGTTTATCAATTAATAAATATTTGACAAGTCAAAGCATTTTTCACCAGTAAAATGTTGACATAATTTGTCTTGACGCCACCTATTGAGGGATTTAGCCGTTACAAGCCTTTCTCATACCAATACAGTTGGTTGTTTACAGGTGAAATATAATTTAAAAAAACAGTAATTATTGAATGAAACACTAGTATATATTGATAAACTTGGCGGGTTTGCGATAAGCCGACGTAGCTCAACGGTAGAGCATCTGACCGCACATCAGAAGGGTGCAGTTTCGAGTCCTGTCGGCGACATTTATCTTTTCTCGGGAGGTTTTTTCTATTTGGATGAGTGTTTCAGGCTAATAATTATTGTTTATTAAAGTGACAATATTTAGCGATTGATAATCGAACCCGATCAACTGCTTGGAAGGCAACTGTACTGACAATTAGACTATGTTTTGTACAGAAAATTTTTAATCTTAAATTGTTCATTAACTTTTGAATTATGCCAACTTTGAGGATGCTGTGCAGTAGGTCTTTTTGAGGGGAAGAACGAGTGAACATTAGTCTTGAAGAGAAGGAGGAAACACAGAGGCTTGCAAATCACTCCACAGCCGTGCTATTGAACTCAAGAACCCGTCGTAGAAAAGACCAGTCAAACTATAATATGTACAAATGTTGGACACGCGTTTTGCGTGTTTCCCGACATCTTCATTTGAATTACAGACAGAATAAGGACAGCATTCCCACTTGACATCTGTACTCTAAACATTGGAATCCGTTTGTTAAAATAGGGGAATCTATCAAACGGAATGTTACATACTCAAAACACATCCCATCGGAAATTTTATTGCCTAATGAGGTAAGTTTAAAATAAAAATTGAAACATACATAGATATGATGGACACTGTAGATTAAACTGAAAACCCAGAAGTCGTATCATATTGGCGTGTATCGATTGGAATGATTAAACCAGGATCATTGAGTTTTTCTAAGGCGAGTTCTGTCCAATTAGTGGTTTCCTGCGACTGCACGCAGTGGGCAACTGTGCCTTTTGTGTAGTGCAGGACATTTGCCATGGCAGGGGGCATCAACCAAGTGCAGTATAGAATGTCGGTTGGAATTTTAAGGTAGATTCAGATGTACTTATCAAAGATTACAATATAACAACAGATTGGCAGCCATCTCTGGTCGGGAGTTCCAAAATATCTACAAAAAACCTCTCATGTGCAGAAACGGGCGGTCCGTTTGATAGATTCACCCATCTTAACATCTGCAATTGTGAGAATTCTGTCCTTGTTCTACCAGCATTGATCACTTCGGCACAAGTGTGTTTACGAGAAATACGCCAAACGCGCGCCCAACATTTGTACACAGTTGACATTTCTCAATTGAGAGCAGGTCGTTTCTACGTCTCATTCTTGTGGTTCAACAGCTCGGCTATGGAATGATTTGCAGGCCTCTGTGTTTCTTCCCTCCAACGACATAGCTATCTTCAAGACCCAGGTTCACTCCTTCCTATCCACTAAGAAAACATCCACACAGCATTCCCAAAGGTAACATAGGCCTTGTGGGAAATTATTTCCCTCAGCCCATCCTGGAAGAATACATCTGGGAGGATTCGAAGTCTGAAAACAGACAGCTAACCACGGAAAAGCATTAAAGTCAGTCCGCAGATCAACGAATCCTATAGAGCCAAACTTTTTTGTTCAGCCTTTTGATTGGCGGTCTGAAGTTAACAGGCAATGCTCGAACGATCCTAAAGGTGCTATGACATCAATTCCATAACATAAATGAAATCAGAATTAATATTTTTTAATCATATCATCCGTGAAACCTAAGCCCGCTGCAGTAAGCTTAAAATAATCGGATCCTGTTTAATTTGTTTTTCCCAGCTTACCAAAGTAACGCCTGAAAAAATTCGCTTTCTTCATTTCTATTTTCAAATGGTTTCTGAAGCCTAATCTTTTTATTTGACGCCTATTTAACTTACAATTAAGGGGTTCTAACAAATATATTTGAATGAACCATTTCACGAACGCGCTTCTTTAACAGAAAATTGGCAAAACGAAATACAGTCCAAAAATCTAAACGTGTTACGGAAAGCTCAAAATAAAGGGATTCGTGTTAAATATTCCTTTTACGATGATTCTTAACCTTCATGCCAAGGAACCCCTGGAAATAACTGCGATTAAGATAGGCAGCAATTTCTTTGCCGCAAATGATTTCTGAAAACCTTATCTTGAAACAAATATCTTTGAATTGACCATTTATCTAACGGTCACTTTGCTAAAATCTTGCAAAACCGAACAGATTCCCAACTTTAGCCATGATAACAGTAAAGGTGATTTGATGAAACACATCTAATTTTATAACAGAGGAGATAACAGCGCTACAAATGAAAATATAATACCACCAGCAATAAAATAAAAACGGAAAATGCAAATGATTTCAAAACCAAATCAAATCTGAAAATTTTGAAAAGAACATTGAACGGGGCTTAAAACAACCAGTCTTAAAAATAAACGCTAGTCTGCCTCAGCACAGGAAGCCCTAGTGAGGCGGACTATGAAAAACATTCGGTATTGTCTTATCAGCATTGTAATTTATTATAATGTAATAAATTACAAGACTGAATTAAATTTGAATGATAAGAATTATTCTGAATTTGCCAACCATATTTTAGAAACTATTCGTTCGTTTGATATAAATAATGGTTTAAAATTTTTACATACTAACACAAGCGGTTTACAATTAGACGGATTTGAAATTTTAGAAATCAGAAAAAGCGTTGATAATTAATTAAATATATTTAATAATCAAATCATTTTTTTATATACCTGTCTCTTGAATTTATTTTCATATTAAAAAATATATATATATATATTTTTTTTATTTCTAACATAAATTGGTTATTCAATGTTTTATAATAATTTTTATTAACATTTTGATTAATTACTTACCTACTTTAATAAATTTTTGTTTGCGGGTATAATTTTCCATTCTTATATTATTGTAATCTATGTTTATAATTTGTCTACACTTGACATTACTATTTTTTAGTATTCTATATATTCTCGATGAGGAAAGCATCGCTTTCTAAACATGTTGATATGTATATTTTAATAAAGTGGTAAATACAAAGTAATTTTTAATTGATTTATTAAAAAAAACTAATGTTTTAAAATATTTATTTATTTACCTGCTGAACTGCCTACTAATAATTACTATTAGAGACATCAAACACCTGAAGAATGGCGATAGTAGTGACCTCTACATATCCTATATGGTCGTCGGTTTTTCCCTAGATTATCGCTATGTCTTCCGTATTAAATTCATATTATTTATATATTTCGTATTCCGATAATAATAATAATATGCAAACGAACTCCTGTATTAATAATATAATACTTATAATGTTTTATTATCTTCTTTCTTTATAACAAATAATGGTATTATCACCGGGATTTTCCGCGCTGAGGATTTCATTTACAAAATATGAAATTACACTATATTAAATTGATGGGCTGGTGAAATAATAAAATAATTGTAAGATGAGCTGTTTTAAGTGCAGTTGAGTGGTTTCGGTATTAATCTGTAATAATTTGGTGTTAACGTATTTTCTGTTTCATGTAACGTATGCAATGTACGAGTATATATCGGTTTATTTGATTTTTAAATTTATGATGGTTGTTGTTATTTTTCAATGATAGCGATATTTTGTTGTAGAGTTTAGTACCACAGTACAAGTTTTTTTGTCCAAATGTAGTGTTCGTGGTTCCTCGTTGTATGTGTTTTTGACGCTGAGATCTAGCGTTTCTAATATGTATAATTTTTTTTTTTCTTATTTTTTTTTGTTTTTATGAATTTAAAGTAGTAATGTTTTCGAGAATAATTGTTTTATTGACATAATGTTAAGTTTGTTGAAGATTTCGTCAGTGCTAGTTCTTACAGGGACTAAGTATAATTTTCATAATGGCTTTTTGTGTTCTAAATAGTAAAATATGTATTGTGCTAACTTAAATATAGTTTTTTTAATAATAGTTTACAATAAATCACCTCCTCTTAAACATTTGTGAGTCACGTCATTTTCCCACAAGAGTCCCAAACTGCTCCCAACCGTCTGGAGCCAGTGAGACTATGGAATTCCCAATTGGGGAATTTTGTGAGGCTGAAGGTATTGGGGAGGGGAAGGAGAAGGAGGAGAGGAAGGTGGGGAAAAGGGGAAATACCTGGCTATTCAGATCTGGTCACCAAATACGGCTAAAAGCCGTTTCAAGTAACGTTTCAATTCTGAATGGTGGTCTTTCACCAGGGCGATACTGAGAGTATCTTCTACTCTAGAACGTGCGAAAATATACTATATATTATTTTTAAATGAATTATTTATGAATAAACAACACAAATTAATTAAATAAAAATTACTTGCGCACGCCGGGATTTGAACCCGCGACCTTCGGAGTCGTAGTCGAGAACCTTACACCTCGACCATGGAGGCCGTCAAAAGCTAATACACGCTCCGTTGATATCCGTTATATATATATATATATTGTATATATATATATATGTATATTTTTTTTTTGTATGTGTTACCACACAATAGTTCCTACTGCTTCCAACAGTCTGGAGCCAGCGAGAGTATGGCATCCCCAATTGAGGTGTGTTGTGAGGCTGAAGGCAGTGGGGATGGAAAGGAGAAGGGATAGAGGAAGGTGGATAAGTACCTATCTATTCAGATCTCCTCACCAAATATGGCTAAAGCCATTTTTTTAAAAAGTTTTTTATTGAAAATTTTTGTTACATTAGTACATTTTGAAATAATCTATAAAATACTAGAAAATATGATAATAATTAAATACGTAAACAAAGAAATCCCACAAAGGCAAAGCCTGTCTGAGATTTTAAGCAGCGTTTCGATTCTGTATGGTGGCTTTAACCAAGGCGATACAGACATTATCTACCAATCCGGAATATATTATTTATAATAAATACATATTCAAAATAATACAATCAAATCAAATCAAATTTAATTTTGAAACCCCTCAATCTCTATCTACCCTTATATGTAAATTTTTTTTTATATATTAAGTCCTTAGAATCATCATTGATTTCTAAACCATTTAAATACTATACACAATATTTAATTCGTTTACTGGTCAATATTCTAAATAATTCTCTATGGCAGAATGAACCAAATAATGCATCGGGCATCGCTTTAAAATAAAGTATTTCTAAGAGTACGAGATAAATGATGACAGCATCATGTAAACTCTTTCGGAGTATTATTATTGTAAGGACCCGCTACTCGTTATTTCAATTGTTTAAACAGTAAAAGCTCTTGTGCAAATTGACCCTTAACCCTAAAGGGGCGTATACACCATTACGCCTAAGCTCTTCTTTAGTCGATTCCTCATTGCTGAGGACGTGACCCTCACTCCAATTTCCTTGGTAAACAAGACTCCACCACTCCTCGCAATAATATTATATAATAACAAGTTTTCGGATGCACAGGATGATTTCAAATAATTACTTCGTTAATTCATAATTTCCCACATCTCCCTCCTTTGACGTTCTGTCTCCTTTTTGAATGTTTTGTCCCATTCCGTTACATATCTCCGTCCATTGTTCCATTGATTCGTTTTATATTTTGTATCCTCCTTTCTGTATATTCCGACTTATATATGCTCACTCAAGTGAATCAAATACTTGAATCGAGCCATGTCAGAAGTCGGAATTACAAAAGAGAATGTATAAGACGTTGTATGAAGCAAGAAGTATATGCTAAGAGCAAGTTGTTTGACGGTCCGTCCTCTGTGCCTACCCCCCGGAGAAACGGCCTGATGGTTAGTTATTTGATTTTTATTTATTATATTGGTTGAAATATAACAATTTTTAATCACTTGATTAAAATAATGTTCCCAGTTTAGAGGACGCCTAATAACAAAAATAGTTTCAAGTAAACCAATTTTTAAAGGGCAGGAAAAGTAAAAAAGCACGAAACCTCATTGGTCCGCACTAACAAAAAAATCACGCAGATTCAAGGTTTACGCATCGTTGCCAATATGTGTATCATCTCCCTTCAACACGAAAATACAAAGAAAATTCAAAAATCTCAACATAATTTGTAAAGCCGTTTTCGCTCCACCCTATAAACATTATCCTAGATTTCCACATAAAGAAGAATGGAAAGCCAAATCCAATATTTACGCACAATTACCTCCGGATTGGAGCAGCGATCCGTCAACATTCCTAGGGAACCCAGTTAACCCCATAGATACCTCTCCAACCCCAGCTCCTATATCCTCATGGAGCAGTTTTATTTCACTCCTCTTGTATTTACCTACACTATTCGAGTCAAAAGACACTAATATTTATTTATTTGATTATTTGGCCATCTAGACTTTTACATTATAATAATAATGTTTTATTATTATTTTTTTACAACAAACTACAAATAATGATATCCACACTGGGATTTCCCGTCTTGAGGATTTCATACACAAAATATGATATTACATTATATGAAATTGACGCGCCTAATGAAAAAAATAAAACAAAGGTGAGGTGTTTTAAGAGCAGTTGAGTGGTTTCGGTGTTAATCTGTATTTGGTGATAATATATTGTCTATTTTAGATCTCCCTATGTAACGTATACAGTGTTTTAATTCATTTTTAATTTTAATATGGCTGTTGTGATTTTTGAAGGAGAGTGGGATTTTGTTTAGTTTTTAAGTCCAAATGTTGTGTTTGTGGTTCCTCGTTGTATGTGTTTTTGACTCTGAGATCTAGTGTTTCTAATTTGTGTGATTGTTTTTTGTATTTATTAATGTAAACTAGTATTTAAAACTTTTTAATTTTTTATTTATTCATTAACGCCCCAAAGGGCTTTTATATATTTTAACATTAAAATGATTACGAACACGAGAATTTCTCAATTTGGGAGGTATTAAATTTGAAAAAAAGGAAACTAAAGGGATTATTTATTAATTAAAAAAAAATTGTACTTAAATACCCTTTGATAATTTTTAATTTGTAAACAATGTTCAACAATGTAAAACAAATTTGTAAACAATGTTCTTAATTATGTCTAATAAATATATGAATGTGTACAGAACTTTAAAAAAAATAACATGATGCATAGTTGGTATATAAGTGTAACATATTTACAATATATATGAAGGTATAATAATGTATAAGTGCATGCCACGAAGTTACACAGGGAAAGGTTTTTAATTTGTAGATACTACTTTTTTTATAAAAATAGTAATAGCCTGATCTACATGATACATAGTACACAAGTGCATAATATAATACTCTTATAATATGAGTGCATGACATTGTGAAAAAATATCATTGTATTTATATTTCGGATGATGTAAAAATGTATGAAATTGCATAATACATAATATGGTATATGACACATAGAAAGAAAAAAAAAGTTTTTGAGTTTAATAATTAAACAATAGCTTTTATGCGATGCTTTTATAAATGTTGCAAAATAATTGTTTTATTGACATGATGGTAAGATTGTTGAAGATTTCATCAGTACTAGTCCTTAAATAGATTTTAAGAATAATAATAATATTGAAAAGGGAATTTATTTAATAGCTGTATGTAACCTGGAGCGCAATTCCCGTTCTTTTTAATGAAGATTCCTTATGCTTTTCCTTAGGCTTAAAGACTTCTCGCTTAACTGCGGAACTCCGGAGAGACGTAGTAAAAAAAAAATTAAACAGATTGTTGGGAGATTATTTGAAAATACAAATTGATGAAATATTTTTAAGTGACTCAATACTTAAAAAAATGACCATGAATTATAATGCATTTTAATCTATTTTTATTTTATTAATTGATAAACTAAAGTTCTTAAAAACTTAATACAATATTTTTTTGCATAGCGCAAAGGGTAACAATTATTATTTTTATAAACAATAATTATTAATCTAAAACACTCATCCAAATTGAAAAAACCTTCCTTGTAAGCGACCATTGTCGTTACAAGACTGTAAACATGTAGGTGCTGGTCAAGTCGTTATCGTATCCTTCTGGGGGTACGGGGCCGACTATCCTTGAGGCAGGTTCAGGAATCCTTCAGGTGGGAGGCAGGAGAAATGAAAGACTTTCTTTCGTTACAAGATGTGACCGGGTACGAGTCACGATTGCTCGTCCGAGTGTGACTCCTGCGGTGGTGGATATGTGCCTTGATGGGATCACGGCGTTGGAGGGCAGGAGGCGAAGGGCACTCGACTGCACTCGAACGGTGGGCGTTGGGGTTCGGCGGTTCCTGCCGAGTTTTCTCGCAGCGTCTCAGACTGGGGATGCAAGTGGCCTGCTTGCTTTGTAGGAGACGGGAGTCTCGACTACGACCACTGGCCGGACGGTCTCTACTCACTCGTCTCTGTCCACTACTGACCTTGCTTCGGCCAAAGTGCCCCTTTTTAATCACATCCGAACTATTCTTCGGGTTCCTTCGTGCACTACGAACTGTGGCTCGGTGGCTTTAATTAGTTCGCTGTTAATCCCCGTAACTGCCTTTTTCTGGCGACTGCGAAATTCCCGGGATTTAAAGCCGGGCGTTTGTAAATTACCCTCAGGTAAACAGAACTCGGGTACCGTATTATGGATTAGAATAAATCGGTGTTTCCCGCACTTATGGCTTGTATCAACATAATGTCGCAAAATTAGAAAGAATCATGATTATGAACAATCGACGATCACGTCGGCTACATTCCTAATAAAGTTGGTTGTTTACAGGTGAAAATATAATAAAAACAGTAATTATTGAATGGAACACTAGTATATATTGATTAACTTGGCGGGTTTGCGATAAGCCGACGTAGCTCAACGGTAGAGCATCTGACCGGACATTAGAAGGGTGCGGGTTCGAGTCCTGCCGGCGACATTTATCTTTGCTCGGAAGGTTTTTTCAATTTGGATGAGTGTTTTAGATTAATAATTATTGTTTATAAAAATAATTATTTTTATTTTAATAATTGAATTTAAAAATATACTTAGTATTCACTACTTTGTAAATATACATTGATATCTACATGTTTCGAAAGCGTGCTTTTAGTATCAGGAATACATGAGTACTAAAAAATAATTTCAAATATAGACAAATGATAAAAATAAGAACACAATAAAGTAAGAATAGACAAATTATAAACATAAACAAAAATTGATTAAAGTACGTAAGTAATTAATCAAAAATGTTAATAAAAAGTTATTAAAAAACATTGAATAACAAATTTATATAAGAAATTAAAAAATACATTATTTTTATTATTAATATTTATATGATTTTTTTTAAATATTTATATGATTTTTTTTAAATATTTATTTATTCAATTTATAAGTTTGGTACAGAGTTATCATTTTTTCTTTTTTTCAACTACCAAACCAGGCACATTATGGTAGTTGAAGTTTGTTGTACATGATATTGTTATATAAGTATATGCAAAGGAATAAAAAATTGAAATATGTTTAATAATTACGAATTCCAACGTAGAATTCAAATATTACGCATTCAATATTAATTGTGTTTGTATTTAATTCGAAGAACTACATTTAATCATTTATTTTTTTTTAAATTATTGTAAATCAAATTTAATAATATTTTTATTAAGTTCTGCAAGCATTATTGTGACGGCTGTTTCTGCACTCAAGGCTATTTTCAAACTAATTGTGATGACTTAGAAATAAATGCAAATTTCAAAATTCGTAGAACGCCTCTTGTTGATAATGACGTCCCGCTTGAAAACAATAAGCCCTTGCATAAAGAAAAAAGGGTCTTTTATTAAATTTATTTCAAAAATTAGAAAATAATAAACGATAACGAATGGTTCTAATATAACATTAATTAATAAAGAAAGGAAAATTATTTATTAACCACTTCTCAGTATGTTCACATTATCAATACAGTATAACACATTTAAATAAATCGATTAAGAAAACATTATCATTTAAATACGGGTAAACACCTTATAAATGTAAAAACCTCACAGAATAGAGAATTTTAAATATTTTCGAACTAAATCGGTTTTACCGATAATAAATCATTATTGATAAAAACCCATCGAAAATAGAATGGGCTGATGTATATATAATCAAATAAATAAGTCATCACATTGTGGATTAACCGCAGTGTGAAAATGGCCTTGAACCCCGAAACAGCTGTCACAATTAAAACCAAAAATACTTGCAGAACATAATAAAAACATTATTAAATTTGATTTACAATAATTAAAAAAATAAATAAATGGAGTTCTACTAATTAAACACAATTTTTTTTTAAATTTTGAATGCATAATATTTGAATTTTACATTGGAATTCATAATTATTAACCAGAACTTAATAATAACATTATTAAATTTGATTTACATTAAATTTAAAAATAAATAAAAAATACATTCAATACTTTTCAAAACATAATCACTAAATAGAAACGGAAAAATTTACTTTTTAAATGAAAAAAAATCTTAAAGATCCTCACTTTAACATTCACATAATAAATTGAGTATCAGGTGTGTTCCTTGAATGTTCAATCCGAATTTGAAAGTGTTCGTTCCCACAATAATTTTAAATTAATGGTTTACAATAAAACACCACAATCCAGAGGAACAAGCATCTAGAGGAACATGGCTTGTGCTTATTCTAAAGGATATCTCTGGAAATAACAGATGACTCTAAGAGGGGCTCTTATAACCCAACACTCGCCGCCATTAAGCATCGTAATGTCACCTTCACAAGATTCACCGTCTATTGAAGTCCATTCAATATTCTTCGATATAAAGATAGTTCTTTCTTGAGGTTTTTTTTAGCAAAGAACGAAACGTAATATCGGATTTATTGGTGAATTGCTATCTCAACAAGATAATTTGTGTCCGCTGCAGGGGAAAAGCTATCGACAATATGTAAGAGGGTTCGTTTATGGGATTTTCGTTGAGAAAATAAACTAAAGTCGATACAAAAATAAAATAAATTCATTTGGTATAACACTACTTTATTTTAAGTATTTTTCCTTCGGGTTTCGGAATCATCATTCCTTTTTCAGTGATAATATTTCAGGAATATCCTTTCTACGAGACGTGTAGGTTCCGCACAAGAAAAATAGTGTAAATATTTAGGCACCTGCACACAGGGACGCATTACTTTTGTGATTTGCTAATCCCCTTGAGAAAGGCGTTTGGTAGTTTCACAATGGAGGTGTTGTCGGTCCGAGCGTACTTGACTTTTACCACCAGCCAGTATTGTCGGTCGTTGAAGTAGCGGGTGGTGACGTTAGTGGTTGTTGGATGTAGAAGGCTGTTCTTGCGGTAGCGCAGTTCAGGTTGAGGTATCCAAGAAAAGACATGTTGTCCATTCTGCGCTTGAAGCGAAAAGAGGGCACATACCACCTTGCTTACGCTATTTATAGCTCTCGCGGCACGGCCGAACATGCTGATATTTCACGTGTTGTGCAATCCAATCGATTGCATTTGTGGTGTAATCTGTGGTGCAATACCAGCTCTCGGTATTGCATGTGTTATGTAATAATTTATGTTGTGTTATAAAGAAATAAGTTTATCGACTCAAATTAATCCACTCTGTAGACACGTATGATAAATACTTAACTTTGTTCCACATCCGACTTCATATGTATGTTCAAAATTGTTAATAGTAGTATAGACAGCCCTGACTTAATTAACTTCATTCGATTTCATATACCTACGAGAGCAACTCGTTTCAAAATCCGTTTAAATGTAACAACACCAGGACTGATCATTACAAACACTCGCTTGTAACTGGATTACATGAAGTTAGTAATAGATATGCAGACGTACTGGATCTATTTAACTTCATGGAAGGTAAATACAAGAACATCATACTATCTTTTTAATAAATATTAATTTAACTTTCGTTTACTATATGTTTTATAAGTACACACATCTTTTACTTTTACACCCATCATGAACTATTATTCTTAATATACGCTCTGATATCATTGTACGACCTAATGCCACATTTAATAGTTACCTTTTTAATTTATTTGTACTATATTATTATGCTTATAGTTAACTGTGATACGTAAGTTTTGTTTACGGTATATTTATGGCGTTGATATTAAAACAAATAAAAAATAAAAATTACAAAATCATGGTCAATACATCAAGTGTTGCAACGTCAGTGGAATGTTGACTAGGAGAGGTAAGTAAAGAGTAGGAGGGAAAGAAAGAGACAGATGGTACGGAGAAATGGAATATATTCATAAGGGGACTATAAAAGACATTTTTGTAATTATTATTTACGTCTTCATTATTATTATTATCTCTAAACACAGAAACAATGAAATAAAGAAACATCATTTAAAGTTACGAAGTTGTGAATTCTTGTTTGTCGTTCGGGTTTTATAATTGATTTGACAGGGATCTACTATTTCTACACAAAGAAACAAAAAAACGTTCATTTGAATATTTTACTTCATTCCAAACATGTATATTTTCAAAACATTTTTAAATAAGACAGTTCTTAAGTATATATCTACTTGTGTTTTCCATTTTAAAAATATTCTAGCCAAATAAACCTTCTTCTTTTAAATATGTAATCTGTGGCTAACCAGAGTGGTATATATATGGACTAACCTTAATACAACATGGCGGGTTCAATGTTTTTCATACTAATTTTAAAACGTTAAAGCAACAGTTTTACGTAATTGACTTTCATTCAAAGTACTCTCTAAACCTTCCCGACACTAATAAAGAACAAACTGTGCTATTTTGTGCGAAACCGTTCAGTAATTTTCGAGAAAATTGAGGACAGACAAACATTGATTTATATATAGAAAGCTAGAGGAGGCGGTGTGTTAATATCCATAAAAAAAACTTAATTCAAGAAAATTCAAATGCATCTACACAAATCTAGAACAACTGTTCATCATGGTATCTACCAAAAAGGAAAAAAATTATAGTCTGCTGCATCTACATTCCTCCTTCTTCTGACGCTCAATTATATAAAGACCACTACCTCGAAGTAGAAGCAATGAGAAGGAGATTTCCTGAAGCTACCTTTATTTTAACAGGAGACTACAATATACCTAATGTTGTATGGGACATAGAAAACAATAATACTCGGACAGCATCAACCATGGCTCCCATGAAATTATCAAAATGTCAAATTTTCTAAATCCCCGGGAGTTAAATTACGTATATAATATAAATTCTCGTATTCTCGATCTAGTGTTCTCCAATTCTAATTTTGTTAATGTATCCGCAATTGCTGAAACTGTTATTCCAATTGACAATTATCACCCTCCATTAGCGATTGAATACCACAGTTCAATAACGTAAAAGATTCCACCTGCATCTGCAAAATTGAACTTTTTCAAAGCAGATTTTATTTAAATCAATAATATTTTATCCTCTGCTGACTGGAACTTTTTGGATGTGGGAGTAAACATTACTGAAATGGTAGATAAATTTTACTCAATTCTAAACAGTGCTATTGATTTATTTGTACCTATTTCTAAAATTACTGTTCAAAAATACCCAACATGGTTTAGTAAAGATCACATCAATACAATCAAAGACAAAAAAAATTGCTCATAAAGTTTACAAATCAACACGGGATCCTGAAGATTACCCAAAATTTAATGAATTAAGATCAAATACTAAAATAATGTCAAAATTATGTTACAAAAAGTGCATTGAAAACTGTGAAGAATTGGCTGTTGCCAATCCCCAGAATATTGATTAATTTTCAAACATGCTTAATAACGATGACTCTGGTATTCCCTCTAACATGTATCTAGATAAGAAAATGGCCGATAATCCTCAAGAAATCCTTTATCTTTTTACCAAATTCTTCAGCAAAGTCTATGATACTATAAACGACTCTGCTTTGCTCGACGCTTCAATAACTAATAATTACAATAAGATCGATTTTAATCAATGTATATTTGAAGAAAGTGATATTAGAACTAAATTGAAATCCCTAAATCTTAACGTGCATGGGTTCGCTGCTTTGATGCGCCACAGAATAGCCGGGACGAGTCAGCGCTACCGGAGATCGGAAAACACTCTTGTCCAGGCCGTCGCCCAGTGGCATGGCGGCATCGTAGATGGAGAATTTCCCTCAGGCCATTGTAGCATAAGTGTTAAATATGTTATTTTAATTTAATTTATTTTTTATTTTATGTTTTTATATTATATTTCTACAGTGTGTAATTTTCTATTCTTAAAATGTATTCTTTTTATATGGCAGACAGAGTATTGCACTCACCGCTTTGTTCTGCTGAAATAAAACATTATTATTATTATTATTATTATTAATAAATCAGCTGGTCCCGATAACATACCTGCAATCTTTTTATTTGAATGTTTATCAGTGTTGACTTATCCTCTTACTAAACTTTTTAACTTGTCTCTAAAAATTGGCACCTTTCCGAAGAAACGGAAAACGAGCTATCTGTCTCCAATCTTCAAAAAAGGAAATAAATCTGATATTTCCAACTATAGACCCATATGTATTCAGTCATCAATTCCGAAACTATTTGAATCTGCTCTGCTTACCAAACTCTCGCCTGAAATGAATAAAGTAATTTCACATGTACAACACGGTTTCATGGCAAAAAGATCAACTCTTACAAACTTAATGATTTATGAGGAACACTTATTCAAAACCATGCACAAGCGTCTCCAAACAGAAGTAGTGTACACAGATTTTAGTAAGGCATTCGACAAAGTGTCACATAAAATTCTCATACATAAATTATGTACTCTTGGAATAACTATGAATATTTTGAGATGGTTTAAATGTTATGTACACAAAAGAAAAATATCGGTTAAACTCAATTCACACCTTTCATACCAGTTTGAAATCTTCAGCGGCGTTCCACAGGGGTCACATTTGGGACCAATATTGTTTTCCTTGTTTATCAACGACATAACTACTATTTTTGATGGAGTTATAATACTCCTATTCGCTGATGATATTAAAATTTACAAAACTATTACTAATCTCAATGACTGTTACGTATTTCAATTGAATCTTGAGAGGCTACAAGAGTGGTGCATTCGTAGTGAACTGTTTCTCAATATTGAAAAATGTGTAACTTTTGTTCGAATTAAAAATCCTATCACGCATCAATATAGCATCAACAACATTCACCTAAAAGGGTTAAGCAAATAAAAGACCTTTGTATAATTTTAGACAGCAAACTAACTTTTGTTCCCCAAATTAATGAAATAACTAATAAGGCCATGAAATGTTTGGGATTTATTTTGAGAACGGTAAAAGATTTCAAATTAATTAACTCCTTTAAATTACTGTTCACTGGATTGGTGAGAAGCAATTTTGAGTATAATTCGACAATATTGGCTCCATTTTATAAGATTCACCAACAAAAAATTGAGAGAGTTCAGCATAAATTTCTTCGATTTATTAATTTTAAGTTAGGTATTCCAATCGAAAATCTTAATTATACATTTTTGATGAACCTACTTAACCTAACCGATTTATCATCTAGGCGCACAGTGAGCGATTTAGTATGTGTCTTCAAAATACAAAATGGCAGATTGGACGCCCTGGATTTAACGAGCCTCATTACCGTGCGTATACCTAGCCGTAATACGAGACAGATGGCTCTGTGTAACAATCCAGCGTCTTCAAATAATTATTTCGAGATCTCTCCTATTCAAATATTGAACAGACTTGGTAATGAGTTTAGTTCAATTGATGTTTACCGTTACAACACTGTGTCCAAGCTAAAAATCAGTTTATTTGAATGTTTTTATTAAATTTATTAAGTTTTTTTTTCATGTGCATCGTTTTTTATTGTTATTTTTATTATGTTACATTTCTGTAAAACATCTAATCAGGCATAATAAAGGTTCGCTGTTTTATAAATACGTATATTATAAACTCTTCATGTTTTACAACGTCATAGTAATTATAAATCTACTGTGTTTATTACCCACCTATTGCGCTGAAACTAGCTAGTTACATAGTATCTACCTTCTCACTTCTTTTATACTTTGATACGTAACACAATTAAGAGATTCTAGTAGTTGGAAGAATAATAATTTTAGCCGCTAGTTAAATAAAGATACATCTAGCCGCTCGTCGGCGCTCCAACCAATAACGGCACGTCTCGCCGGCCATCATCATTATTGAGTAATGAGACATCGTAAGGGACATAGATTCCGGCCGTTTTCATAGCGTGGGACCGCTAAGCGATGACCCACGATCATTCCTAATCCAGACACAGAGCCATCAGCTGTGTGCTGCGTGCCTTTGGGCACGCAACCACCCGCAATTGCATCAGTGCTTTATAAACGCTTTGCTACCTCTGCATTTTACATAAATATTAAAGCCAGTGACCAGTGCTATAACTCGCTGCGATCTGTCAACCATTGTACGTGTAAAATCTAGAGTCCCTAGTCTGTACACTTTACACCAACGGAATCGTGCCTGCTGTCACCGACCGCCATGTAAGCAGATTTGAATTCACCCTCTTGTATGTGCTGTTAATAATTGTGCCCTTGAATACCATGTCCGGTTGGAGATTCCTCAGAGAGAGATTATTAAGAAACAGATTAGAGTAGAATCAGCTCCTAGATTCGAAACCCCGTATGTGATTACTTGTAAATGTTGTCCTGTAAATAAACCCCTAACAGCACTCTTCTCCCCTTTCTTACCTTGTTACACTGTCGAGTCCATCTTTTCCCCTTTGTAACACTGGTGGCTAACTTGGAGCCCCATCCTCTCCTCCTTCCTTACACTGTCTAGTCCTTCTCCCCCTTTCCCCCTTGTAACAACTTATGTTATTATATGATGCGCTAAAGTACTTCTTGTACTCTTTTGTACAACCTGCTGCTATAATGTAACCACAGGTTAAACTATTATTCATTACGATAATTACGCTGTAACTACATACTGTTATATTGTACCTATCTACTTCTTTTCCACTTTACTTATAATTTTATATGTACATTATTGTACTGCCTTGTAAGACTATGTGATAAATGTATCAACATGTAAAAGCCTTCTAGGCGTGAATAAATAAATAAATAAATAAATAAATAAATGATAAATAAATAAATAAATAAATAAATAAATAAATAAATAAATAAATAAATAAATAAATAAATAGAAAATAAATAAATTAATAAATTAATAAATTAATAAATTAATAAATTAATAAATTAATAAATTAATAAATTAATAAATTAATAAATTAATAAATTAATAAATTAATAAATTAATAAATTAATAAATTAATAAATTAATAAATTAATAAATTAATAAATTAATAAATAAATAAATAAATAAATAAATAAATAAATAAATAAATAAATAAATAAATAAATTAATAAATTAATAAATAAATAAAAATAGTCATAGTTATCACAAAGCATTAATTTCGCTGTCAAATCAATTATGGCATCCAAACGACAAGCGAAAATCTAGAATTTCATAATTTTATAAAAAAAAAAATAATAATCATGGGCAAGGCCGGGTAAACATCAGTTAGTATATAATGAAGATTATAATGCTATTGAAATTAAAACACAGAACAAACTAGATATTTGAATTAGTTGCCGAATGAATATTTGACCAAAAGCCATATAATAATATCCTACGAATTCAGTCGCATTACTCTCAGTCCACAGTTTAAATTGTTACTTCATATTTATATGTTAATCAACTTCAATAGCGGTATAAGTGTTAATTAACCTGCTCGCTCCCGACCGAGGATAAAAGTTCACCAAAACAGATGTTACTTTAACTTTAACTAACCCAAATGGAACACATCCGACCGAACACACCTGCGCGATGTTTCATTATGTTAATAAGTGGGTGGAAAGTGCGAGGAATGGTGCTTTCATGATTCACATTGAACAGATTTTAATTATGTTATTTTATAGCATTACGAGTGTTGAGTTTTACAATTTAACGTTATTAGTTTTCATAGATCTTATATCAAACGTGTATATGATAAATAAACTCAAGCAGTTCAAAAACGTTAATAAAACAATAATACGGCGAGTTGAATCTTGCGTGTATCAAAACCTGTTATATAGAAGCAGATCCGAGTTGGTAAACAAGATTGTCATAACAAAATACGGGCAAGTCAAGACCTGTGTTCACACCTGCTAAACTTTATCAAAACAACACACGTCAGTTGACCGGATACGCCGCAACCTGAGCCCGACAGCCACCCAGTCTACCTACGAGCATGCTGCAACCGGTCCGATCCTAAAGCCGTCCCCGGATATGCCGCAACCTGAGCCCGACAGCCACCAGCCTACCTACGAGTTTGCAGTGACCGGTCCGACCCTAAAGCCGTCCCCGGATACGCAGCAAACCTCGCTCATATGACAGCTGACACCACCTCAAGCGATCGATCATTCTGGCCAGTGCTACAAATCAAGTACGCTCCAGGCGACGACATCCCCACTTGGAAAATACCAAACACCTTTCTCAGTATGACTAGCAAATCACAATAGTGATGCGTTCCTGTGTGCCGGTGCCTAAATATTTACAGTCCCTTGTGCGGGCCTACACGTCTCGTACAGACTGTTTTTATTAATCGATTGCAAACTCGGAATAGTAATTATTTCGAAATTTCTAGTTATCCAACGGAAGTATCGAAACCAATAGCAAAATTTTAGTGTAAAAAATATTGTACATTGTGAAATAAAACTCCACAAAAACCAAAAGTTAATATATTATTTACATTGGGAGCTTGGAAGTGAGTGAAGCAATATACAAATTTCGACATTTTTTTGGGCTTTGAAAACATGTTGCCATATTATGATATTGTATGTATTGGTATATCTTACTGTATTACTTTGTGAAGGGAGATATTAAAAATACTCGAATATTAAAACTTAATATATTATATACAATGCACTCTCTTTAACTTTAAATAATTAAATATCAGAAGGCGCGGTACCAGGACACTGAAGAATGGTGTGGAACCGGACGACGCTGAGAAACGAATATGAGGAGCGCCCGGATCTGCAAGCGGGAAGCAGGGCCGCCAGCTCTCTGGGGTTACCGGTGTGGTAAGCAGAAATAAATACTGAATAGGTACCGCCACAATATCGTGAAGAATTTTTCGACACAAACTATAATTAAATACGAATCATTAATTTAAGTAGGTCCTTCAAATAAATAGACACCGAATTGACCGAGTTGACGAGTTACAAAAAAGTTATGGAAGGTATTGTCCAAGTACATAGTGAATACGAATCTTATACAGGCAATCGGGTTGCTGTACGATTAAAGCGTTGCATGTGTTAAGGTAAACGGTGATTTTACGGGATGGTTTGACACCACAAAGGGTGTTAAGTAAATCTTCGTAATGTCACCTTGGTCATTCAATCTATATATGGGTAATTGCATACAAGAAATGAAAGCGGTGGACTTGGGCGCGAAAATGAGTAATCTAATGTAATGAGTATGTTGTCTGTTCTATGCTGATGATGCGATTCTTACTTATAATCTATAGTCCCTCGTATCTAGAATGAACGAAGTATGCATGAAAAATGAGCTAATGATAAATATAAGTAAGTATGAAGTCATGATGTTTGAAAGAGATAGTACGAAAACAGTGTCCAATATAGTTGTGAATGATAAATACTTGGAGCAGGTCGATGAGTTTGTATATTTGGGAAGTATGTTTACGAAAGATGAAAAGACTGATATTGAAAGAAGGGTGAATGCAGGACACTTCATTAACGGAGGACTGAACGTGGTTAGCGCTAACAAAAAGTTATTCAAAGAAGCTAAGCTAGCAGTCCACAATTGACTGATGATACTAACCCTGATGTATGGCAGTGAGGCATGGAATTGGCAGAGAAAGGATGAAAGTTGACTAAATGCTGTAGAAATGGTCTGAGGGGAATGTGTGGTAAAGCTTTATATGATCGTGTGAAAAATGTTGAGATTTGCGCAGGATGCAAGGCTGATGTGAGCGTAATGAGTAAGATTAAGAAAGGGACACTTATATGTTTTGGGTATGTAGAGCGAACGAAAGAGGGAGTATAAGGAGAAGGAGAAGACATGACACGATCGAGTGGATCAAACATTTGAGACGATAAATGAATGTGAATGATGTAAGAAGTGTATGTCATAATCGAGTTGTTTCCGTCATCTGCCTACCTCTGCGGAGAAACGGCGTGATGGTTAGTTAGTTAGTTAATTTGAAAAATACGTTACTCAGATCTATATGCAGATTGCAAGACCTAGGTTTACATTAGATCACATTAGAAATCATTTAAAAGGTATTTGTTATGAAGTAAGACTCACTGCATGTTATCTACGATGATAACAAATACACGATAGGATCAAGGCAGGTAAACACAACGTACAGTACAAATACATGATACTTGAAACAGACGCGATCCATCAACATTTGCCTTCGGGCTATCAGTCCCCTGTTTACCCAAGGAGCTGTGTTTGCTCTAAAGCACAAAGTACCCACTCCTTGCACGAGGGGAATCCGCGTGTTCGAGGGATTGAGAATATTTCAAAGGATGGGTGTTCAGAGACAGGTTTACACTTGCAAATTAGGGAAAAAAAAAATTTTCAAACAATTTTCAAACAATTGAAAATTTTTAATCTCAAATGAAACATGACACAGAAAAAAATAGGTAATGGTCGCATCACCTCTCGGTCTATCCGGGACCAACGTTCTAACAAGTTGGGCTAATGCCACCTTATTTCTCTCAGCCAGCTTTATCGATATTAACTTCAATTTAAGAGCTATTAATGTCCCAGATGTGACCTTTTTTTTATTTTCAGTGTCTTTTCGGTTTCATGTTTCATTTGAGATTTGTTAACATATCCGATGATTAAAAAATATTACAATAAGGTCGACAAGTTTTTTCAATTAAAACTGAATGCAAGATTTATTTAATCACTTTCATCACTTTGCTCAGGATTCCATGGACAACCAGGCGCACAACTATGTCACTTCTAAAAGAGCTCGGCATCCACAATAGGCTATCAACTAGACGTATCCTCAGACTCTTAAATTCATAAAGCTCTAACCTGGAGAAGCTCATGGTCACTGTCAAAATGGAAGGAAGAAGAAGCAGAGGAAGGTCACAGATGCGTTGGGGTGATGTTCGGAACGTCAGTGTCCTTGGCTCTCCACGCAGCGCAGGATCCCGAGGAGTGGAGAAGATTTGTACACGAGGGAGATTGAAGTGGGTATCACGATCCTCAGCTATGAGGAAGCGACTCAAGAAGAGGAAATAACCTGTAATAAATGTCGATCTTAATATAATTCTTCAATATGCACGTATTTACTGAAAATATTTTTCTCATCCAGCGCAAAATTCTCATTCCCTTTAGCACAGCTTTAACGGCTGCAATGAGATTAGCAAACTTCTATGAGCACACCTACCAGATTATACAAACATAATACCCATAGGATCATTTATAAAAACGCTCTTCAGAAGAGAAAAAGAATTACCATTTTCTTGCAATTTAATCCATGCATGCTGACCCCAATTTATGGGCCAAGTGCCGAAATCTAAAAAAAAATAATTTGAATTGCTTAAAGGTATTTGGAAGCGGCTGAGGGAAGATATTTTTTTACTTTGAACAAATAACACATATAACTGTGTGAGATATGGAGATATTTATATTTATTAAAACATAAATGATTTTTTCCAGGCATTAAATCATTCTAACGTGATCAAATACGGGACACTGATAAGCCATTTACAAGAAGTTGTAGCTATCTACCGGTACCTTCCTGCCGGCCACCTAAAAATCAAAATTATTATAACTTATTCAAAAGCTTATATACGCAGAAAACACAAGAACTCAAGAAAACATTAGGAAATCAACGATGTTATATTATAAACCGAAATTGGGGTGAGAAATTCATTCCTTTCTCGTGTCTTGGCTTCGAATAAGCTTAAATTATTTCATAATTTCTTCAAATGCTTGGTAACTTTGTGGCATCATTATTAATTATATAAATTGAAAATACACTTTGTATATACCACTTTACTTAAAATATATAAATATTTCTACATGTTTCGATAGCAATGCTATCATCTTCAGGAATAAATGAATATTTCTCCTCGTTTCAGTACCGTATAACATAATGATTTATAACATTAGTATCACTATTATAACAATAGTATCACTATTATAACATTAGTATCACTATTATAACAATAGTATCACTATTATAACATTAGTATCACTATTATAACATTAGTATCACTATTATAACATTAGTATCACTATTATAACGGTTTTTTTCTACTCATATTAGTTATTTTATAACTACCCTCAGCCCTCATTTCGATAATTAATAATTTACCAATTTATCTTGGAGATTGGTACGCCCTGTACATATTCTAATTTAATAAGAATCTTAAATATTGTTAATGTAACTTTTGTTACCCAATAATGGAAGCAATCTTCCCAACAAGCCCTCCTTTGATATAAGATATTTTAATAGTACACAACTGTTGACCCTGTACAAATCTCAAGTGTGCCCCACTGTAGAATTTGGCAGCCACCTCTGGTCAGGATCCCCAAAATATCTGAAAAAAATCCTAAACTCTGCAGAAACGGGCGGTCCGTTTAATAGATATCTTAACAAACGGATTGCAATCTTTGGAGTACAGACGTCAAGTGAGAATATTTTGTTTGTTCTATCGATATTTTAATGGAAGATGCTCTGAGGAGGTAGCGTCATTGATCCCTTCGGCACCGGTGCATAGTCGGAAAGCATGCCAAACGCGCACAACATTTGCACTCGGTTGACATTAGTTGCATGAGAACAGGTCGCGTCTACGACTCATTTTTGTATTCAGCAGCTCCAGCCCCTCCACACAGCATCCCCAAAGATGATATAGGCCTTTGGGGATTATTAATTATTTTCCTTAGGGCCTCGTGTATGGAGTTAAAAAAAAACATTAGGATAGCAAGATCTGTGATTAATAAATATAATATTATACCGCTACCAATATATAATCTTCAGTGAGTTTCATTTGATTTAATAATTTACGCTGATTCATCACACACCTGTGATCAATAATATTATTTATGTAATAAAACTGATAGGGATCTAGTATTTCTAAATAAAGTCAACGCTTGATTTACATCCAATGCGCCGGATCTGCTCCGTGGACTGGAAGTCAAGGCTCAGGCCGCCGAGACAGCAGAAAATCTTCTCGTCAAATGTCCGACCGATGACCGATGCCCGATGACCGATGCCTTAGTTTAGAAGATCGTAGCAGATTTCAACATAAAATATTTGGGTTTTTATTATAAACTTGATTTAAGCTCGAGACGGCAACTGTAAAATTATGTAATTTTTATAAATGTAACCTAAAAATTATCACGGTTATTTTACGCTATTTTTACAATGGATAAATGAATAACTTACCAATATTCACAAGATAAACTAGGAGTGATTATAAAAAGCCGCCGGTAGCCACCAAAGCGCCCCGACGAATTCAAGGCAGCTTTAATAATTATTTGGTGGCTAACGGTGATTTTACAAGTTTTACCCTATCTGCTTTGAAAATATAATTTAATATAAAATATTTTTTTTTTTTTAATATTAAAGTAAGCATTATGGTGGACTTTATATTAAATTAAAAACAACAAATTTATGTTGGAATACAAATTTGTCGTACAATATTTAAAATATCGACCCGAAAAACTTTTTTTTTTAAAATGTTTTGTTTTTATATTTTTATTTACGTAATCATATATTTATATAGCAAATATGATTATATTTAAACAGTACAATAAACCTGCAATAATTTTCTAAGTTGCCTCGAAAATTGTGAAAAAAATTTCTCGTACTTCATAATTTAAAACAAAACTAAATAAAATACTTCTCATCCGTACTAGATATTTACCAAACCTTTAATTTATATATCATTCGGTTTGGATGGGTATTTTGGCCTCAAATTCAAAATTAAGTTATGCATGAAACAGACAGCGCAGCTATTCCTCTTAATCAATTCAAAATCACTAAATAGATACTAATCTCGGATGTCGCTAGAGCATCCCCTAATTGAGTTGAATTCGGGGATTTGATTCAATTATTTGAGAGCAGGCACTCGGAGTTGATAATTGTCTAGTTTCGGTCAATTGCAGACAATTAAGGCGATCGTCGAGGTTTCCTTTATTGTTGGATTTTGATATTTTGTGATCAATGTTCTGTATCACAAATTTTTATGAACCACATTTTTTGTCAGCTGTAGTTTTAATTCGTAGGAAATTATATGTACCATCCTACGCCGAAGGAACCTTTTCAGCGTCGTCTACAACTAATCAAATTCTTTCAACACCTGCTATTTTGGTAGATAGGTAGAACCAGCGGCGTGCGCGGAGTTTATAATCGGGGTAGGCGCTAGGAAAAACAGCAAACAAATAAAATTATTTAAGGAATTACCCCAGACAACACCTTTCCCGCAAGTATTCACTGAGAATGGCTAAGCTACTATGTTGGTTAGGATTAGCTATGTCACATCAAATATCCGCTTTATTTATGCATATTACAAGGCAACTACTGCATACATAACATATCAATTTTTCACCAATTTTAATCATTAATGCTTTTCGGCTATTACATTGTAAAAGTAAAAGTAAAAGACGTAGACTATAATGTGAAAAATATTTTAGCAATTATGAGCCCTTATGAAAATGAAAGAAAGCCAATATGACTTCTCATTTTGTCGTAAGAAAAGTTTTTCTAATTTATAGATGTACCAGCGGATGGCACTGATTGCTGCATTTGCTGGAATGGCCAAAAAGCACTGCTTTTTGGACTAACACCAACGAGTCGTCCATTGACACGCAATGGATATGATGTACACGTCATCCAGTTATTGTAGTGCTGTCAATGCAGAAGGCGTTGCGTGGCGCTGGGTTTTGTGGTTGGTGCTTTGCGCGTATTTTAGAAATATATTGATTCAAAAGTAATATCAAACAATTTAACATAATTTATATTTTTATGCGAGTAAGGTAAGGTAGTGTTCATCTGCCCACATGGACGGTACGCCTTTGCGTAGTACACAGTGTAATATATAATATATGAGGTATAAAAACTTACAGCGAAAATGCTATCTCATTCTACGGAGCTGACTTGGCTAAGTCTTAAGACGAGTAAGAGCTTTTAGTAGGGGAGTGGGAGAAGGTGATACGTACGGAGGTTCTACTGGAGACCGAGGTGTGGATAGCAGATAGGAAGCTGTCCTTACCTGTAAAGAAAGAAAGTGAAAGCATTAGGTTATTAAATTTGTCAGACGATTCATGAAGGTACACAATTGTGGAAATCTGGAAGTAGACAAGTGGAAACATTAATAATAATTTAGAGTTGTAGATTTGCTTTAACAATCTTTCAAAATTTCTTACTACACGTTTCTAAACGGGAACTCTATGAATGGTGGGAATATAATGACGTGCACATTTTTACACAGCTTTAAGATCTAAGGAAGAGAAATACGCAATTCCTTTGTATAAGCGAGTTTAAAAAATACGCACGCTCATGTATGATATCGGAATGGTTAAGAAAAATCTGCAAAATTCAAAATTTTATGGGTTTCTTTCGTGTTTATTGTATCTAAGATATCCGTGTAATTGTTAAAATGTGACACCCACACAAAAAAAATATGGAAATTAGACCAGTACTGAGTCATATTACTTGTAAGGTTTTTCCCCTGAATAATATCGAAGTAAATAAAAAAAAACTGGAAATTAGACCAGTACTAAGTCATATTACTTGTAAGGTTTTTCCCCTGAATAATATCGAATTAATAAAAAAACCCAAGGTGATTAGAATACTAGAATTACTAAAACGACCTAATAACAAATGTAATTAAGATAATTGATTTAAACCCTTGTAGTCCACCCTTCTACCCCTCCCCCATATGTTGTGTATAAAAACCATAGATTTAGAATAATTTGTACCAGTCTGAAGATGGCCCTAACGAGCTGAAACCCGGTTACGGTCAAATAGAAATTAAAGTGGAAAAAAGTTTTATATTTGTTTTATTATAATATACAAAAATATAGAATATATTAGTAGAATCGAACACACGTATCACACCAGAAGCCGAAGCAGAAATGATTTGACAATCCCAGTGAGTGCTACCACAATGTACCAAAACACACACCTATCTTGGACCAACAATCTACAATAAAATCTCCCCCGAGGTTAAAAACTGCGAATGGTCATCCTTCGGAAAAAATATTACCAAATAGCTTATTGAACTGGGAAGAACGGAGTCCGAGAACCTGTTAAAGAATATTACTTAACCGTTATATATTTTTTAATAGTACATAAATTTTGTTTTTTTTTTCCTTTCTTTCTTCCATATCTTCATTCATTCATTTTTTTTTTCTGGTACAATCTGAATCCACCGAAAAGAGCTTCAAAATAAATTAAAAATAATAAAACACCTTGCAACTTGATATATTGATACCCAAAACATGTTTAATTCCTTAGAACATGCAATATGTCTAGTTAGGAATTAATATCGACCAGGCAAACATAATGCAACTTCAATTTACATGTACCTCAATTGATGATAAATTACTATGTTTTGCAAATACAAATGTTCCCAATGTAAATGTGAATGTAAATAAATAAATAAATAAAATAAAGATATCGGTGTAGATGGCGTAAATTGAACTGGTCTCATTAGCTAAGTTGGTTAAGCGGTTACTCCGGATAGGTAGACGTCCTGGGTTCGAGTCCTAGATGCGACTGAAATCTTTTTATTTTCTGTTGTTTTTTCGGTTTCGTGGTTCATTTGGGATATGTTAATATTGTCTTCTTCAATGATTAAATATTCAAATGAGGTTCAAAAAACTTCAATAAGTTATAAAAAATAAATTCAATTTAAAAAAACTGTTAAATCTCAAAATAAGAGAGCAAAATAACAATGAATAATATAAAAGAATAATACAAAAGATAGCTATTATATGTAATATAGGAATAATATGTAAGGTATATAATTAATATTAAGTACTATGATATATATTGTAAGTATTAAAATAGGTTAAGAATAACATATATGTACTCGTATGTAGTTAATTAATGTAATATGTATGTAGTTCATTAATGTAATGTGTATGTAGTTAATTAATGTAATGTGTATGTAGTTAATTAATGTTATATGAATGTAGTTAATTAATGTAATATGTATGTAGTTAATTAATGTGATGTTTATGTAGTTAATTAATGTAATGTGTATGTAGTTAATTAATGTAATTTGCATTTAGTTAATTAATGTAATGTGAATGCAGTTCATTAATGTAATATTTATGTAGTTAATTAATGTAACGTTTATGTAGTTAATTAATGTAATATTTATGTAGTTAATTAATGTAATGTGTATGTAGTTAATTAATGTAATATGTATGTAGTTAATTAATGTGATGTTTATGTAGTTAATTAATGCAATGTGTATGTAGTTAATTAATGTAATATGCATGTAGTTAATTAATGTAATGTGAATGCAGTTCATTAATGTTATATGTATGTAGTTAATTAATGTAATGTTTATGTAGTTAATTAATGTAATATTTATGTAGTTCATTAATGTAATATTTATGTATTTAATTAATGTAATGTGTATGTAGTTAATTAATGTAATATGTATGTAGTTAATTAATGTGATGTTTATGTAGTTAATTAATGTAATGTGTATGTAGTTAATTAATGTAATATGCATTTAGTTAATTAATGTAATCTGTATGTAGTTAATTAATGTAATATGTATGTAGTTAATTAATATAATATGTATGTAGTTAAGTTAAGAAAGTGAAATAGTTATTTATTTATTTTAACTTAATAGATAATAAAAAATTAAAATAAACAAACTTCTATAACAAAACTTCCCGAAGCAATCCTTTGAAATTATATCGAGCATTGTTTTGAAACAGCCAACAAGGAAGCAATCTACCATTCCCATAGTACCAAATAAAATAGTTGAAGCTGCGGAGGAGCAACCCTCCCCAAACACCCTCCTGGGAACCTTCCTCCCTCCTTCTCCCCCCAATTCACCCAACGAGCACATATAATATATCACAGATGTGCCGAAGGCAACAAGAATATTTATTGGAATCTTATTTCCTGCATCAAGATATCACTTCCTGCATCAACCCTTGTCACAACTTAATTTGTTTTACGTCAAACACACGCCAGCCACGCGAGTGTTTGAATGCAACTTTGTTATTTCTTTTATATATGAATATACAATTACGCTCTGATGTACTCTTGTACATACCAAAGTAAATTAGACATCATCAAATTATACATACCGTTTGTTAATTTACAAAACAAACCATTTTATTTATTTATTTAACTTAAAATAGAATACATGTACGAGTATATTGGTTACGTGTATTCTAATATGTACATAATATCTACATACAGACATCTTTGCAATTTAAGTCACAATATACAATTAAGAATTACAAATCGAACTTAAAAAATTACGACGTTAAAAATCCAATTCTTTCTTAAATTTCAAAACGTTTTCCTCTTCTTTTATATTGTTGGGTATTTCTTGGAAGATCTTCATGGCTCTATGTAGTAATGAGTTTTGCGATTTTGTTTTCTTTCGAAAGGAAAGTCTTATTTCATTCCTTCTACTTGTAGAGTGGTTATGTCTGTGTTCAAATTTAATCATTTTTCTCAAGAATTCAGAATTTTATCGGCCGTTAAATATTTCAATGACAAAACTATTACATTTAGGTACTCGTATGTAATATGCTTAAGAGACAGTATGTTTAGAGATCCCTTAACATTACAATTAGGTACGTAATATGCTTAACAGACAATATGTTTAGAGATCCCTTAACATTACATTTAGGTACGTAATATGCTTAACAGACAGTATGTTTAGAGATCCCTTAGCATTACAATTAGGTATGTAATATGCTCAACAGACAGTATGTTTAGAGATCCCTTAGCATTACAATTAGGTATGTAATATGCTCAACAGACAGTATGTTTAGAGAACCCTTAACATTACATTTAGATACGTAATATGCTTAACAGACAGTATGTTTACAGATCCCTTAACATTACATTTAGGTACGTAATATGCTCAACAGACAGCATGTTTAGAGATCCCTTAACATTACATTTAGGTACGTAATATGCTTAACAGACAGTATGTTTAGAGATCCCTTAACATTACATTTAGGTACGTAATATGCTCAACAGACAGTATGTTTAGAGATCCCTTAACATTACATTTAGGTACGTAATATGCTTAACAGACAGTATGTTTAGAGATCCCTTAACATTACATTTAGGTACGTAAAATGCTCAACAGACAGTATGTTTAGAGATCCCTTAGCATTACAATTAGGTATGTAATATGCTCAACAGACAGTATGTTTAGAGATCCCTTAGCATTACATTTAGGTATGTAATATGCTCAACATACAGTATGTTTAGAGATCCCTTAGCATTACATTTAGGTACGTAATATGCTTAACAGACAGTATGTTTAGGGATCCCTTAGCATTACAATTAGGTATGTAATATGCTCAACAGACAATATGTTTAGAGATCCCTTAACATTTCATTTAGGTACGTAATATGCTTAACAGACAGTATGTTTAGGGATCCCTTAGCATTACAATTAGGTATGTAATATGCTCAACAGACAGTATGTTTAGAGATCCCTTAACATTTTTTAACTTTGGAATATTTGTTTCGTATTAAAATTATTCGAATTTCTTAGTTTTGCAAAACTGTTAGTTCTGTAAAATCCCATGACAAGAACAAAGTACTGCTACAATAATTAATATCGGGAACAATTATGGCATTGTATATAGTTTTTCGGGATTCCGCACTGGTATATCTTCTCATCCTTCCGAGTACTGATACTTTTTTGGCAATTTTCTTCATAACGTATATTGTATTAAGAATTAGACTCAGTCTGGAATCTAAAATAACACCCAAATATTTAATTTCGGATAATTCCTTCAAAACCCGTCCATCAATATCAAAGGAGTATCTGCTATTCTCTTATTTCCGACATTCATAAATTTATTTTATGATATGTACATGCATATTTATTTATTTATTATATTATATACGCTCTATATGGGCTTTGACATATTTCCTTAATTACAATAGTCACACAAGGTGAAAAACATATTACAGTAGGAACATAGATAAACTAAATAGCTTTTATGAAATACAACAAATAAATATTTCATTTGTCTCACAAACAAATTCAGGAATAACATAGTGTAAGTACCATTCCAAATAATTCGCAACAGAGGCGAATATTCAAAACAATCCTCATATTCACCGAAACTCCAGATATATATTGTTGAGGATGTATGCAATAGTCGTCTGTTTATATTTGTTTTCCGAGCAGTTGAACATATCTACTATATCTGAAAAAGTATTACATTCCGCGTGAAGTTTAGGTAGAAGTGAGTTTTTGAGTGACTCAGTCGTAAAATTATTGCTATAATGTTGTCAATATGTATCCGTTGATAAACTACAAAAGTAGTTCAGCGGTTTTTAAACGTAAACAAAATTAAAAGTTTAATAAACACATTCAATGCATACAGGTAAATCTGTACAGAGTAGAAGAATGAGGGAAGATTATGATAAGTTAAGATTATCTACATAGAAAAGACGATAGAAAAAGCGTGAAGTTGAGCGGTCTGATGCATGAAGAGAATTTACATTAAATATTATATTACTGTAGAATGGTAGTAAAAATAACAATAACTATAAGGAATACAGGAAGGCTGGTAGACAATGGTAATTATTCTAAAACTTAACTGATATATTATTATATTAGAATCTACAGAACTGTTTTATTATTTTAAGAAGATAACACGGTATAATTTATATACATTTTTTTTTTTTTTTACATTATACAAAAGAAAAAAAAAAACAAAGCAAAAAGTCCCTATAAACTACTATTTTGTATCATTCAAGAAGATAATATTAACACATCCCAAATGAACCACGAAACAAAAAAAAACAACAGAAATTAAAAAGATTTCAGTCGCATCTGGGACTCGAACCCAGGACCTCTACCTATCCGGGGTAACCGCTAAACCAACTTAGCTAATGAGACCAGTTCAATTTACGCCATTTACACCGATATCATACTTCAAGTTCAAGACTTGTTAATATTATCCTCCATTTTTATAAATCCCATATTATTGGCTGCTATCCTTATGATGATTGCAAATTTTCATCCCGAACTCAATTGCAATTGGAATAGAGTATCGGATATACCTACCCGATTTTTTATTTATATGAGACATCTATTGACTTATTTTACAAGTCTGGAGATATCTCATTGTGATAATTGGTTCTCCTTGTACCCAACACGGTGTCTTACTTCTTAAGTTATTACTGCTTCAACTCTGACAAGCTGATCTCTTCTTGAATCAGTTCTGAGAAATAACATCGATTATTGCTTTGGAACACCCGATAAGGAAATATCCCACGGAAATTTCAAATAAAAGATTTTCACGTTAACTTATTTGTCAATAATTTTTGTTAGATTTGCTCAGGAAACATTAAGTAATATTAAGTGTGTTAACAATTTATTGACTTAGTTTGATATATCATAATATTAGTAGTCAGAGAGGATCGAATGCTCCAAGTTTACTACACTCTCACAGCAAAAGGTCAGCCACAAACAGGAAAATATTATGGTAGCAGCCGGGATTCAAAACCAGGACCTCATGGTCTACCCGGCACATTAAAACAAGATAAACTTATTAAGTGTGTGAACATTTGACTTAGTTTTATATATCATAATATTAGTAGTCAGAGAGGATCGAATGTTCCAAGATTTACTACAAACTCAGCAAGGTCAGCCACAAACAGGAAAATATTATGGTAGCAGCCGGGATTCAAAACCAGGACCTCATGGTCTACCTGGCTACTCCAATCTGTTCCGTCATTTTTATCGATATCATACTTCGATTTCTTACGAACTCTTAATATCATCTTCAATTAATTCCCATATATTTTTGGTGCTAACTTTTTATGCCTACAGGATTCAAACACGAATTTATTTGTAATCATTAGATAGTCTTCGGATATACCTATCCGATTTTATTTATATTGGACACCCGTTGACTTTTTCTACAAGCCCAGGATTATATATTTTTTTAATAATATTGAAACATATATATATCTATTATAATAACATATATCTCATTGTAATATATTTTTAATCATTGAGGAAAATTTTAACAAGTCTCCGAATATTAAACCGAAAGGAAACAAAATAGAAAACGGTAATGTTTCTTTTCGGTTTCATGTTTCGTTCTAATAGTTGTTAATACTAAAACTTTATATTACAGCGAGATTTATAAGCTTCAGTAAGTTATGCAAAAAAAAAATAATAATTGCATTCATATAAAATTATTAAAAAGATATATTAAAAACCTATTTAAATATTATTCCATTCCTATTAAATTATACACTTTTGATATAGCCCCTACGAAGAACCTGAACGTGGAGTGGCCCTTGGTGAAGGGTACCTAAAAGTTCGGTTCTTGGAAATGTTTTCGTCATAAATCGCTTCACGGAGTAACATCGCACTTATTGTATAAACAAAAATTTAGAAACATTATTGGGATTATTATCTGTTTCGTGCTCATTTTTGTTTACACAATTTAAATCAGTATTCCAGTCTAAAATTAATAATTTATCGAAGGAAGCGATCACTTTGTGGCTTGACATTATAATTTAAATAAAAAATGTTTTTGTTTTAAGCCACTTTATTTTTATACATATTTATGCATTCGACCGCATTTTATATGTGTACATTCCTGAAGAAGGTTGAGTCCAACCGGAACCGGTCGAATGCATAAATAAGTATAAAAATAAAGTGGCTTAAAACAAAAACATTTTTTATTTAAATTAATAAATTTTGTAATCAAAAGTTAGAGGAGACCGGGTAAATATTAAAAATATATAGCCATAAAAGAGAAGGAACGAAGAGAACATTCCAAAAGTTAACGCATTTGTACGAAAAGATCCTGGTTTGTCGATGCGGAAGCGTTCGACTGCTTTGACGATACCCGAATCAAGCGTCGAAAATTGAATTGGATTTACAATAACAGAACTTAGATGCAGCAAAATGGAGTAACTTTCCAGGTATCCAATGAGATTATATCGCTGGAGAAGGACATGCTCCCCATCAAACTGATATCGCAAAGAGGCGAAATCCCATGGCCATCCTACAGTCCAGATTTAACACGACCTGATTTAAAAAATAGTTCTATCTCAAATAGGATATATTTATAGAGTGGAAGGTACCCTTAGTATCGCCCTGGTGAAAGACCACCATTTAGATTTGAAACGCTGTTTGTCAGCCGTGTTTGGTTACAAGATCTGAATAGCGAGGAATTTCGTTATCTTCCTCTGCCCCTTCTCCTTCCCCTCCCCAATACCTTTAGCCCCACAACATTCCCTAATTGGGGGTGCCACAGTCTCACTGGATCCAGACGGTTGGAAGCAGTTGGGACTCTTCTGCGGTATTCATATAAAAAATGTGTTTGCATAAACCAATCCTCACACCCCTACTAAAGACGAATTTTCGTCATGATCTTCGCTTGAGTTGAGCGCGTTTTATGGCAAAGAGTTTTGCAAAATCTTCGTGCCAGATTTGAATGGTGAATACGAGTATATAGACAACATTATTTATAAAACTAATTTACTAACCATCACGCCGTTTCCCCGCATTGGTAGGCAGAACAGAAGAACTGCCAAACAACTCGAACCTCCCATATTTCTTGCTTTATTCATATTCATTTGTATCCTTACCACTCTTTACCTAATTTCGGTAACATTCACTCCATCGTTATTAATATCTGACTCACCACTGGAGTCACTGTCACTCGGGTTGCTTTCGAAGACCTCTTCAAGGTATTTCATCCATCTCTCTTTTATTTCTTCCCATTCGTTAACATTTTTCCATCTTTCGATTTTATCACTTCATGCATCTACTTTTTGGACCATTCCGAGACTTTTTGACCTCCTTCCAAAATAGTTGAATGTTTTCTTGGAAGTGGTTTGTCATCTTGATCCTGTCTACCCTTTTTCCAGGTGTTTCTTTCGTCCTTTCACATCAGCAAGTACTATTTTCTTGTAAGCTTCTTTCGCTCGATCCACCTCTTCACTATAAGATTATTTGTTTGGGCCGATTGTGGTATTATTCGAGTAATATTTGACCGGGAAGTAATTTTGAATACACTGGCAATTTATATGTCCGCTCCCCGCTCCCCGCTCCCCGCTCCCCGCTCCCCGCTCCCCGCTCCCCGCTCCACGCTAAATGCTTCATTCCTGCGTTTACATAGGTCATACTTTAATTCAAACTCCCGCCGGTGCAACTGGTAAAACAAATCAATTTATACTTACGCAAGCTCTAACTAATTACAGAAGTGCTGCAGAAGACAATTAAATTTAGAGAAACGCATTCACACCAACTCCCGTAAACTTTAAGTACCCTTTATACCAATTGACGAAGTTTTTGCCAGTTATTAATGATTGAATTATTATTCAGTTTAAATAAAGGTTATGAAACCTACCCACAGAGATAAACTGCAATCAGTATAGGACTCAACACCCAGACATTATTTATAAGAATACTTTTTTATCCTGTTTGTCTATTTTTATTTAAATGAACATTAATTTTCGCACGACTTGTAGTTTTCTATATATTAAGGTTCATAAGTGCGAAAGCTCACGGCGCATCGTTTAAATGAGTACAGTAGAATTCCTCCAAGAAATAAGAGTTCCAAAAAAATTAATTTACTTAACTTAATATTTGATAATCTAGATTGTGTTCTTGTGAATATCATATTCTCTCGGGAGCAAAGCTGAAACCCGCTGCTAGAAACACAATATTATAATAAACTCTTCATAGACCCACCCAACAACGCCTCACGGGACAAATATTATACTGAAACATACGAACATTATGCGTATTAACTATTCATTAAAATCGGTAGAAATATATTTTCACCTTTCTAGAATCAAATTCCACCCCGCGGAGTGAGGCGATAAACTATTATTACGTTGAATTTTAAACAAGACAACGAAAATTGGCTTAAATTTTGCTTGTTTTCCAATATCTCTGCGTAAATACAGTTTTCTTTTTAAGTCTCCTGGGAAGGTAGGCAGCAACTATTGACACTCAAGTCTCCCTACTACTGTAATCATTATTAAATCATTCCCCTCCCCCTTGGCAGGATACAATTCGTATTTCGCTTAATGTCAGTCATTAAGGCGATGCAAAGCGAAGTAAAGCGAAGTTTTGAAAATTTGATGGTCTAGAAATATCATTATCAATTATATCCAAATTATTTAATTAAATCAAACAAGCAGAATACACATTGGCTTTTTGGAATGTTGAACTGAAGTTGTTGCAACAAAGAAGGTGAGTAAATAATACAATCCAGAGTGCAAGATACTCTCAGTATCGCCCTGGTGAAAGACCACCATTCAGAATTGAAACATTGCTTTAAATGGCTTTTAGTCGTGTTTAGCGACCAGATTTGAAGAGCCAGGTATTTTCCCACCTTCCTCTACCCCTTCTCCTTCTCCTCCCCAATACCTTCAGCCTCGCAACATTCTCAAATTGGGAATGCCATAGTCTCACTGACTCCAGACGGTTGGGAGCGGTTGGGACTCGGTTGGGACTGTGCGGTATTCATATAAAAAAAAACAATTATGTTGAAAATGCACATAAGATTCTTTCGTTTTCCCTACGCTTTTATAATGTAGAAATGTTTATTGTTTGTTCAGTTTCAATATAGGAGTAATCGCGTCTTTTTCGCCCCAATTTCCATTTAATTCCACTTAGGAAGCGATGTTGTAGAGATTCAATATGATGAATATGAACAGCATAGAAAGGAGACCAAATGACACTGGCATATCCAAGATGAGGACGAACTAGTGAGCAGTAGGGAGTTTTTAGAGTATTTATATTTTTAAAGTCACAGGAAATTCTGTTAATGAAGCCAAGAAGTTTTAGAGATCAATTAGTGATATTATTGATATGGTCACAAAAAGAAAGCTTACAGTCTAAGGTGACACCAAGGTCCTTAATAGATCTACCGGTAGACAGGGAGACACTCTTTAATTTATAATCGAACAGGATCGGTTTATTTGCTCTATAAATTTGCTATTATCAATATTTAGTTCTAGGCAGTTAGTTGTGCACCAATCATCAAATGTGTCATTATCAAGTCCTAGAAGAATACAGTGAGAGTAAGATTTTATTATTTTAAGGATCTTATTGTCATCTGCAAAAGGTCAAAAGCGCGAGTAAGACAATGCACCGGCAATATCGTTAATATATATGTTAAAAAGAAGAGGAGCCAGGTGGAAACCTTGAGGTACTCCAGACGTTACTTTAATTATAATTGATTCAACTTTGGCTCTTTGCTGTCTATCATATAAATAAGATTTAAGGAATGATAATAAAGGGTTTTTTATACCGATAGCATAAAGTTTGGCAATAAGAATTGAGTGATTAACTTTATCGAAGGCTTAGAAAAGGCAGCGTAGAGAACATCATCCTGAGAGTTATCTTCCATAGCGTTAACAATGATGTTAGTAAAGGAAAGTAAGTGTGTTGTGGTAAAATTAGCAGATCTTAATCCATGCTGTTGTTCAATCAGAACATTTTTGAATAATTGTCAGGTTATTTGCAACCCGGAAATGCTCGTCTTTCCAAAACAAATTGCAGCCACGTTCAAAAGGTGCATTGCGAAACGGAGTAAAGTCTCTAAAGTTCAATGGAACTTCTCAGTCCTTTAAATGTTCCGGTTTGGATAAGAAGTAAAGCGGAAGTAATGCTGGTAGAGGAAGAGTATCGAGGGGAGTAATCTGAGCATCCGGTGAAGCGTATATCCGCGTGCCTAATTCTAAATACAGCCGTGGGAGAGTTAATGAAAACATTTTCAAATTTATGAAGCTCGAGATAAGCTAAACCGGTTGGTGAAGAATTAAAAAAAAAAGTGGTTCAAAGCAAAGTGTTGGTTTAATTTAATAATGAATAAATTGATAAGATTTCTCCCCTAACGATTAAAATCAATGAATATTGTGAGATGCAGTACCGAAAAATGTGACGATGCATACGAGTATATAGCTTAATATAATTTCTTCAAAAGATTAGTATTCACTTTGTGGTTTCATTATTAATAAATGAAGAAATTATTTTGTATTCACCACTTTATTAATATAGAAATATCTACATTTTTCGAAAGCATTCTATTCTATATATTCCTGATGAAGAAAGCATCGCTTTCAAAACATATGTATATTAATAGAGTGGTGAATACAAAATAATTTTTAATTTATTTATTATATAGCTTTTTCAAGTCAATTTTTCATAACACAAGTCAATTTTTAAGCAACTTGGAGACAGACTCGTCGTTTTGCGGCGTTCAAACCAAAGTAGTACAAGTTTAAAATGTATACTCGTAGGTTATAGTTCACGAGAGTTTTCTACCCCAGCTGACCATCACCTTCAAGAAGACGATGTAGGACGCCCCCTCCACTCCGCACTTCACCTTGTCTATTCAATCAACATGTTATGCTCCTACGAATCTCGCCATTAATAGTACAGTGAACTCTAAAAATAAGATTACATTATTCTATCTAGCTCCGTCTGATATCAATGCATTGGTGCTCTATACAAATGTCAACATCCTATTCTATAACTGATAAAAACTATCTTTAATTTCTGTTTGTTTCAGAATAAACTTTAACACATCAGACGAGCTTAGGGTGGCTATATAAACGACTGTATCGCCCTAAGTGAATGAATATATCTTGTCGATTGAATCCAAGCACTGTGCTTGTCGTATTGCTCACTTGATATATTCCTTTTAAAAATTGGTTCTTACCAGTTGTTTGTATGTTTGTAATATTATGAAATAAAGGATAATTAAATCCAAGTATTATTTTATTCTTGAATCAAAGTGAACAACAAAAGTTAACTCGAGGAAGATATATTAAGTTGAAGTCAGTCGCTGGAAAACGGGTCCCTGCGGTTAAACCCAATACATAGTAAGAAAAGCCATATATTACGGTTTACAGTAGTTTCCCTTAAAACGAGAAGTGTATGCAACATTTAGCCTGATTTCATTGGCAAATACAAAAAGCGTTTGCCTTTGCGAACATCTTATAATGAATAAGAATAGAATTACTGTTATAGCACCCTTCTGAATTAATCTATGTTTTCAAAACCAATATGCCAAAAAGGTTTAATTAAGGGGGAAGACTCAAATAAGGCGCTAAACGTCACTTCGCAGTATGCTAACGTAAGCAATACAACACATAATTTATCTGCAAATTCTTAACAGAAAGTTACGATAGTGTCTAAGGTTTTCAGTGACGTAAATTCTTAAACTGTAATCTTTTACATTATATACGAAATATCTACTGTAATTTTAAGTAAAACGCTAGACAGTGCCTTCGCCGTTATGCTAATTGCACCCATTATAAACATGTTTAATTAAAATCCTTCCACAATCTCAGAAGAAATAAGATTAAAAACCAAGGGCGTTTATTAAAAATAATTCAGTAAATTTAGATTTTAAGTGTAATTCACTCAAAGTTTCCGAATTTTTAGATTCAGTTCTGTCATAGAAAAAATGTATGGGAAACGTCAGCCGCCGCGCGATCTTTATAAAACAAAAGATTTCACCGGAACAAATCAGTTGAGAGAAAACCTTCGAAGCAAACGGAAGTCCATTTGAAATTCGATATTTTCTTCTGTTTTATAACGAATAGCTGGGGAGACTGGGGAGACTACGACCGGAAAGTAGAAATTACGAATTTTCGATTTTTTTTTTGTAATCACATTTCTTTGCAACGTTTTTCAAGATGGTCCAAAAAGTTATTCATTTATTATACGGCACAATATAAAAAACCTGCGCACCGGAAAAAACAGACGGACGTGGTACAGATCTACAAGGTTATGTGTGTCTAAAGCGAAACTAAGGAATGAACGAATTATTTTTAAAATATATAATTTACAATTGTGACGCCCCGACTGCATATATAAGTATGCCGATCTGTGCCTAACAAAATCCGTAGTTTTAGCGGCTATCTTGAATTTCTAGATATTCACACCGATTTGGTTCGAAAACGGCGTAAGTCATGTTAGGGGGGGTGCTGAAATCAAATTTAATGTCAAAATGCGTAATTTTGGTGGTATTTTTTTTTCAGTTCTCTACCGATTTCGTTCAAAATCGGAATTAGAGTAATTAGGTATGATTTCTGCGGCCAATTTGAATTTCTCCAATTCCCTACCTATTTCGTTGAAAATCGAGATTTGGGGGTTTGAAGGTGCATTGAACTCGAATCTAACGTCAAAACGTATAATAAATGCTAGGAATGATCACAAAGAAAAAAATTGCGTTATTTAGAACAGCTATTTCTCCGATGCTGTTAGGTTCCCGGAGATCAATTTGGTTTTAAATTTTGAATATTAATTCACATTGATCCTTCACGATCAAAATTGAAAAAAACTATAATAATAACATAGATTTTTTTTCATTATTTAAAACAGCTGTATTTCGGACGTTATTAGATCCTTAGAGGTAGATAAATGATTTATAACCCACTCCAGACGCACACAACAATCTTGAATACAATTCACCAGTAGTCCAGTCAATGAAGGCAATAAGAAAACTGAAATTTTGCAGGTGAATAATACCTATAACAGGGAGTATTTTCATAAAAGTGCCCTATCTTCCCCTTGTCCCGCCCAAAGTGAAGTAGAATAAATATGTTATAATTTGAAATCAAATACGTTTCTTAATAGTGTCCGAGATACAGAGGTTCTAAATTATGCAAATTTTTCGTAAATTGTGATTCTTCGCTATTTTTTAGTGATTTAGTCAATTTTGACAGCGAAGGAGTAATTTTTCGACAAAGGGTTATCAACACTTTTTAAAGTAAACTAAACATGCTATAATTTGAAAACAAATCGGTCTCTAAAGATCTAATATCGTCCGAGATACAGTTGTTTTAAATCACGAAAAAAATTCTATGTTATCTTTTCTGCTATTCTTTTTAGAGTTTCAGTTAATTTTAACAGCGAAGGAGTAATTTTTCGACAAATGTTAATTTATGCTTTTTGAAAGTTAACTAAACATGCTATAATATGGGATTTATAAAAATGGAGGATAATATTAATAAATCTTGAACATGAAGTATGATATTGGTGTAAATGGCGTAAATTGTACTGGTCTCATTAGCTAAGTTGGTTAAGCGGTTACCCCGGATAGGTAGAGGTTCTGGGTTTGAGTCCCAGATGCGACTGAAATCTTTTTAATTTCTGTTGTTTTTTCGGTTTCGTGGTTCATTTGGGATGTGTTAATATTATCTTCTTTAATGATTCTAAAATATCATATATAAATTGAAAAAAACATATTCTCATCAGTTACCCTATCCTATTTCCAACAGATCAACTTGCTTTACTTTGCAGTAAGCGGCAAAAAAAATCCTCCCTTTTCCGACTGCTAAGTTAAGTCTGTAAAGCTTCTAATTATTTATTTTTATAGAGCGAATAAACAAAAAAAAATATAGAGCAAATGTTTTTGTTTCGTATTCCATCAATATGCCGAACATTTTTTCCAATCCGGCGTGGTCTACATTATTCCCATTTCCCCAATCCTGCTGCCGGCTCGCGATGGTCCGTGTTTTGAGATTGCCGACTAAAATTCCTTACGGCGATGAATACGCGATCTTATACTGGACCCTTAAAATTTAGAAATCAAAAATTTTTTAGGAATTAACATATTTGGGAATTATGTGTTGATTAATTCATACGAGTTGAGTGTGTTAACATTCAATGAAACGCGAAAATCAATGCAGCTTGTGTTAGGAGCTGTGATTAATAATACGACTCACAAATGGTAAAGAGGTGTTGATTAAATTTGCGCTAAATAAATTAGAACACGAAACAACAAATAATATACAAATTATATCAATTGACCATTGAACAAAGAGGGATAGTCAGCTTAATTAAATTTAATATTCCAACTAGGACTACTCAATCATTCATTTAAAATTTCTCTTGTACCTAGACTTCACGCAGAAAATAATACTTTTTAGGACATGGTATATATTATGTTCAACTGCTCGGAAAATAAATATAAACAGACGTGCATACGTCCTCAATAATTATTAATATATGTGTCTAGAGTATAAGTATTAGAGAATGTGGGGTATGTTTTGAATATTTGCCTATATAACTAATTATTTGAAATGGTACCTACACTATGTTATTCCTGAATTTGTTCGTGAGACAAATGAAATATTTAGTTCCTGTATTTTATGAATGATTAGGAAAGAATTTAGTACCTTCAAAACATGCCTAAAAGCGATAGAAAAAATTAAATAAATAGTTTAAATATTAATTTGGCGAACACTTTACAGAATGGTTATTCCTTAATCCCCCTTGAAAGGTGCGGAGGCGTGCCTGAAAATTGTGCAGTAATTTTTCCGAGTTCTCTCGACGGCAAATGATCAGCAAGAACTTTAAAATAAAAGAAAACGTTCCATTTCCTAACTTTTCCAATCTGGGAATGTGTCACCGAAATGGTGAAGAGTTTTTTTCTCTCCCATTTAAGGGAGAGAGGAATCATTTATTAATTCGGCGCCCTTGAGGTGATTTTCTCACGAAAACGGCGCTATAGAAATAATCCATTTATTATAATGATTATATTAATATGCTACATGATAAACATTATTACGTTTTTTATGTAGAAAAATATTTATTATTCATTTAAAAAAATTACATAGGCTTAGCATTCATCAAAATTAAATCATTAACGTGACTATTTTTCTAACCGTCCTCCTATGTATGATTTACAAAATATTAAAATATTTTTAGAAATCGCTGTAGCGCTGCAATTTTCAGTGTGCTTTTTGTCGTCCCCGGGAGAACAAGTGTTCAATTAGAGCGTGGTGTATTGCGCTTGGCGCCTGTCTCGATAACTGTATTATTGTTTATCCTGTTAAAGTAAATACACCCTAAAGTGTATAGATATTTTTCACCATGTCGGAAGTTAGTTCTATTGCGGATGATCGTAATTTATCAAATGACAGCGGCACTACGGACGACGAGACCTTTGTTCCTATAAGTGAATATGTGCAGCAAAGCAAATTAGATAAGGAGATCCAATCTCATTTGCGACTACATGGACCACGGGAAAACACAACTGTGAATAGAAATAATCTTATATTTTTGTATTTTATATTATTTTTTGTAATTGTAAATCTATAGCTTTTTAATTAGAACTATCGTATTCGTAAAATTTCATTATTTATTGTATAATTTCAAAAAATCATTAGAATCGATTCATATTTGTTCAAGTTATTGAATTTTTATTGAATACCATACTTTTTTAATTTAAAAACACAGAACATCTGTAGCAATTTATATACATACTTGCAAAATAAGCATAGTAAAAAAAGGGTTAATAATACAGTATCATCTGCATAAGAGACTAGTTCACTAATAAGTTTTGTTGAAAATATCATTTAAATATTATATTAAAAATAATAATGATTAATGGTCCGAGGACCGCCTTGAGCGGTTCCAAAGTTTAGTGTTAATTATGCCAGTCTGATGATGTCCTTAATAGGGTGAAACTGGTCGGTCGAATATAAATAAGTGGAAAAAGTTGAAAATGTTTTTTAAATAAAAAAAATCAGAGTAAAATGGAATTCCATTATGAATGGACAGTTTCAAAATCAGAGATTTACTTAAGGATGAGATGGCCCCCCTCCCCCACTGTCCTTTAAAGATGTGATGGCCCGTCCTTCCTTCGTTTATGATTTAATTTAGCAATAGACTTCCGTTCGCGCCACCGATTTAAGATGACTCCTCTACTGCTGCCTTAAATTTTCCTAACTAATGTGATCGGAAGACTCTTTGTAGTTTTCCTTTCAGTTTGAGGTTTTTCTCCTCCTTGGCCAGCGTGTAACGTCTAGCCCTATGCTAACATTCGAGTGTTTCCGATTTTCATGATTTTTGCGGAAAATTACGCACTAGAATGTGGTCAATTTGCCAAAGCTTCTCCGTCAATTACCCGTTGTGTACTTTTTTGTTTCGAATTATTGGAAAAACAAGGCTTTATTTGTGGTAACCCCTATTCTTTGTAGCGTAGGCAGACTCTCGCATACCATTGACAGAATTCATATTCCTAACATTACCCCTATCTTAGACTTTAATGTTCTGAATCTCTCTACTATTATCCTACTATGCAATCTACGTTAATTTCCTATAGGAAGACTAGCATTTTCCTAACTTTACCCATAAATTTTCTATTTTTCTTCTATCGTGAGTTTTAATGGGAAAACTTAGCTTCTGGGCTATACTAATTGCACTATTCCTGATTTATATAATACGACGTAGTTTCAATTTTAAATTTGGTATACATAGATGTAATGATCACAGTATTATCGCCTTTCCTCATCGTACTAAGTGTTATTCTACATGGGTTAGTTTCAATAAATTTCATGGTTAAAAGGTACAGTTTTACTTGTTTTGGCGCCATCTCCATTCTCTCCTAAATTTGGGAAAATTACATGATTAGGTTTTAGTTTTCACAGCTTTTGTTATGACGAGAGATCGAATACGGCTTGTTTCGCTGCAATGAATTCGGCTCCAGACCTACCCCTAAAGTACTCAGATGACCACGTTTCCGGTTGGTAACCCCTTCCTCACAGACGCACAGCCTGACCAAACGGTATACGTAACTTCTTCTTTTAGTTCGTTGCGCTATTGGTCATCCCCTGTACCGCGACGGAAAGAGCACCTTCCTTATCCATGGGTCCGAGACCCTCCGAATTCCCGTCCTCCCGACAGTTACATTTAAAGGAGATCAAACCGGTTCCGTCCCCTCGTCAAACAGCATTAGATACTTGCGATTTTTTTGCAAAGTCCGGGTTGAAAGGCCGTCCCCCGCATCAAAGTTCAGAGATAACCACGCTTAAATCAGCAATTATTTCTGCCCAATCGATAGGTACAAATTATAAATATATGTAAACAATACGAGTTTTTATAATCCACAATACTCCAGTTTTCCCAGAAAATTGTGGATCTGACATCTCCAACACAGGTCGTGAATCTGTGCCAGATATTCAGATATACTACTTATGAATATACGTAAAAGTGATAATACAATATACATGATATATTACTTTTTGGTTTGGTTGACAGGTTGATTTAATGAGACCCTGCTATCTCATGTAGTTTGAATTTAACTGTAGATTGATTTTTGTTTGGAGAAAAGGTAGGACTCCAAAAAGCCCAAAATTCGCAAGGCCTGAACCTTGAAAACCTAAGTCGAAGATAAAATTAATTTTATAACATAACTTGGGAACGTATTGTCGACGAATGATTATGCTTATTTTGACATTTCTAATAATGTGGGTTTTTGTTTGTTCTGTTGAATTCATCAATATGTTCGAACGGGTGTGGAGCGCCTTTGAATTGAATCTTTCCATGAAAATGGCGCTATAAAAATATGTATGTACGCAAACTACAAATACGTGATTTCTAAAAGATGAGAGTTCATCGCAAAAGATGATAGTTATTTTTCAATTAAATGTCGACGTTTGTTAAGGTACTTATTCTTCGTAAGATGTACTGAAATTCGAATATATATATACATACTTATACGTATCTACATACTTCGATAAAAGGAGGGTGTGGTTTGGAATGTTGACCTAGTTTTAATAACAGTCGAGGATGTGTGTCATTGAGATATGCGACAGTTATTAAGTGTCAGAGACCACCGTCAGGAAGCATAACAATTTGGATTCATTAGTTTATTTTAGAATGATAACGATCTTTGAATTAATAAAAATCGTTTGGGATGTTGATAATATTAGTAACGTTAGTTTTGAATTTATGTGTTAGGGAAAATATATATTTATAAAGTAAATTGGTTTTATAGGACATATTCATAAATATGATAAATGGTTTTATATATATATATTAAACATTGTGTATAAATAGACATAAAATAAATAACGGCCATATAGATACATTATACATTTCATACATATATATATATATATATACCCATACATAAACATACATACTCTTAGTAAAGGCCAAGTCTTTAGCCGAAGTTATTTCACTACACAGTGAAATACCTATAAAAGATGTTCTGAAGTTGTTGACTATGAATTAACTCGATAAAGACAATTATACAGGTAGGTATCTACCGGAAATTATTATAAATACCTAAATGTATTTATGTAAAAATTAGGTATTTTTGAATATTTAAAAGTCAAGTACTGGTAATGAGTGAGACAATTGAATTATCTTTAGTACTCGTTTAATTATAATTCAATGCGAAAGGAAAGGCTTATCGTAAAATATCTTATGAAGGTAGATGTACCCGCTGGGTATCATAAAATGTACTTGAACACAAATATTTGATTAGAACGGCTTTGATCAAGTATACAAAACATTTACTCATAATAAATAACGGTCGTATAGTATTGACCTATATATTAAACATTAAATATAAATATATATTTATACATATAATATATGCATTTATACATCATTAGAAATATAATTCAAGTCACCGTCCTCTTCTTCCCCGGGATCCTGAAAACTTTAATATTTAAATTGGTTGGCTCACCTGAACTCCCGACAAATTTCATAATTTTTCCAGACGGGTTATACACGCCATTATGAAGATTCAGAAAATATTGAACTTCCCTGCCTGGTATGTTTAATCTAATTTAGAAATATTTACTTAATAACAATCTAGCGTTACCTAATTTCAATTCGTGATCTACCGATTTGTACTATTTCTTCAAATTTAATGATCTCTAAATCCAAATATTATTAGATAATATTTAATTTTTGTTGTTTTATTTTCCTATTTTATTCACTTTGACGTACGGAACAAATTCGTATATTACTTTTTCTATCTTCACCGAATTATTTGAATTTGAACATCTTTCGTTATAAATATTTGTCTATTTAAGATTTTTGATTGGTTTTGCTCTCACGTAATTCTCTCTACAAACTATTAATTAAATCCGTAAACCGAACGCTTGGTAATATTTTAGAACTTTATTATTTTTCTTTGACGAAATTAATCCCACGCTAGGTATTAAAAATGAATTATATGAAACTAAGACTCAGCTGTTTTTAAACTTTCACTAAATTATTTTAAACGCAATTATATTTAATTTTTCTTAAACTCGTAATAAATTCAGTTCAACACAAAATATGAATTAAATCACATTTCATTTAAACAATTTTAATTAATTCACAGAAGCAATTTTAAAAAATCTTTAAACAAATAACTTTATTAATTTAAGAAATTTTCAATATTTATTAAATTATTATTATTATCACATTGCTCTAATAGTTTTGAGAAAATTAAATCAAATATATTGTTATCAACTTTAATTGGAACTTTTAGAATCTTCAACGTAATTTAAGTATTATTAATTTTTAGGAAATTTCACTATTTATGCAACTATTATTGAATTAGATCAACAAGAGAATTTATTTTAACACTTTATTTAATTGTAGGATGTCAAATCTAATGAAACTTTCGAAGTCCAGAAAAACACTTCTTAATCACTCCGCACGCAATTGACGACGTATCAACTCGAGACGAACTGTCTTTAAGAAAATTTTAATATTAATTTGAACACAAACATTTTATTCACTGGGTCACCCTTTTTTATATCACTTCACTTAAGTATAATGAATTTTAGAAAACTTCGATTCAAACACTTTATTTATAAACACTTTCGCTTATTATAATTTCACTTAAAACCACCAATTTTAATTAATTCACAGAAGTAATTTTTAGTATCAACTTAAGTATAATGAATTTTAGAAACTTCAATATTTATCAAACTATTATTGAATTAAATCAAACTATTGTTGAATCAATCCAACAACTATTCAAAAGAATTTATTTAAAACTTTATTTAATTGTAAGAATCAAATCAAATGAAATTTTCTAAGTCCAAAAATCCAAATAATTACTTAAAATCGGTCAGCACGTAATTAAATATTTCCTCGCCCGACGTATTCCGCGACTAACTCCCCTATTCTGCCATTACATTCTCTTATATATCCAGATTAAAATCAAAAGGCTCTAACTGCATTCCATACCTTCATTAAATTATGTTCTCTATTAACTCGTAAACCTATATGTAAGTAATACTAATTTCGAATGTAATTCTTCAATGTAAATATTTAGATAACACCTGGCCCGCCTTTGCAACTATCACTTTTTCCCACTCTGGCCAGGATCGAATTTAGTTCATTCCTCTAGATCGCCCTGCTGTTCCTTATTATAGAATTGGAAATTTCGATTCATGTTTTTTTTTTCTGAAAATATTATCTATCGCTTATTCTTTGGTCGCCTATGAACTCGGGTATCTCGTAATCATAGCCACTATGTCCTTATTGAATTTTATTTAAAGAAGCGCCTTCTTCACATCGTTCAATTTTAGAAATTCCCTTAGTCCCTGGTTATCTTGATATGCGATATCTTTTTATTTATGAATTTTCCGATGGTAACATGGTTTTTCTCTGATCTAACATGTGAATATTCGATTAACGCATATTTTCGTGCAATTCTCAATTGATCCTAATATTGGTGTAAACACTTTATAATTACTTCCCCACCTCACCTGCCTGAGTTAATAAATATACCTTTCCAGAATGATTTTTCAATGTGTTGCACTGCTTCTTCCTGGTCTAGCTGTATTACACCTTTTGCATGTACCTGTCGTCTGCTTATACTTTCATCCGGGTCGATTGATATCATCCTTAATTGATTTTTCACTACCTTTAATAATTTTATGTATTAATTAATTAGTATTTTTACCTGCGATTTAACCAACCCCAACCCTGGTGGATATGAGTTCGTCAACTTCTTCCCTGGCCACTCCCCCTTCTTCCATTTCACTCTAACTAAATATCACATTAGCTTATTGTTTATTATGGGTAATAACCCTTACTTTTACAAAAAACCGATATAAATCAGAGTTAATCGAAAACCCATTATATTTTATTACTTTTGCTTTTAAATAAATATTCCTATCTTCCCTGTATAACCTTAATTGTTTGTTTATCTCTTTATTACGCCAGTTTCATGTTCATCTGGTCGCTTAAATACACAATTCTTGTCGCCCTGTTTACATTAGTCATTGACAACCTCAAAATTTTACCTAAATGTATCGAACTATATTCAAAGTAGTAGTCCATATATCTCAATATTTCTATTGAATTCCTTCAGTTTAAATTTTATAATTGATTGATACATTTCTCATCTACATTTTCATATTATCTGATGTCCCGAATCTACTCAATTAATACCTTTTATCACCTAAAATCAGTCTAGTTTCACTCCCTTGTAATTATCTACGTTCCTGAAATTAGAAAATTGTACTCCTATTTCGCATTAGTCCCGCCTAAATCGCCTCTTAAGTTTGCCGAAGTTTCCATACTGTATAATTCTTGTTTCTTCCCTTTTTCATCTGTTGAAGCTATTGTTCTCTGAATTATTTTCTCTAATTCGTTGTTTTTCCGCTTAGCCTTACATGACACGTCTCTCTGTCTAAATTCTAATGCAAACACACCTTTCCCCGTGCAAGATAAATCATCACTTTGTAGTTTTTTTATTTGTAATTAACATTTTGCGTATTATTTTTACTTCCTACTTCCATTTTCAATGGTTATTCATCTCTGCATTACCCATTGTTTTCTTTAAAGTTCACGACCTCTTCTCGTCCTATTCGCCCTCTGGTGGAATATTTACATTATAGGCCGTCGATCTGAACCCTTTCGATTCACATAAATAATTAATATTTCCTTTGTCCTGTCACCACTAATTGTTGTTTATGTAAAACGCTCGTTTGATTGGTAACGGTTTCGTTGATCTGACCCAATCCTGTGATGTTTATTTATAAGAGGGAACGCCTTCTTCCAACTGCCATCTCGTGGTTTTATGTTGCAACGAGTTTTATGAATCAAAATTATTGGATTATAATTCACTGTAATCAAACTCTCCACAAGTCGATAGATGTCGCCCCCTTAAGCTTTTCTAGCATGAAAGTTATGCATATAAAAAAAAAATATTTTCCAGGGTTCTATTTAAAGAAAATGATGATGGTTAGACCATTACAAGGGGAACGGCCGCGGTGCCCATCCAAACGGAATAATCTATTTTTTTAAATTAAAGGTTTAGTAAATATCTAGTACGGATAAGAAGTATTTTATTTATTTTTGTTTTAATTTTTTAAGTATGTGCCATGAAAAAAATCAATTTTCATAATTTTACAGGCAGCTTAGAAATTTTTTTGCGGGTTTATCGTACTTTAAAAAAAATTATGACATTTGCTATGTAAGTATGATTACATAAGTAAGAATATAAAAAATAAAACATTAAAAAAGGTCTTTTCGGGTCGATACGAGTATTTTAAATTCTGTATGGCAAATTTGTGTTCCACCGTAAATTGGTCGTTTTAATTTAATTTAAAGTCCACCATAATGCTTATTTTAATATTTTAAAAATAAAATTAATTTTACATTTCATTATATTTTCAAAGCAGATGGGTTAAAACTTTTTTTTAAATCCCCCTTAACCCCTAAATAATTGTTAATAATATCCCTAAAATCGCGAAAAATCAATTCCTGTAATGGCCGATATTTCATAAGGTAAAACAAAAATAAATAAAAATACTTCTCATCCGTACTAGATATTTACTCAACCTTTAATGAACAGGCACCGCAGCCATTCCCCTTAATGTTTGGTTTAATTTTATCATTTAATGTCTGCGTAGCTTTCTTTCCATTTAAGGGAAAAACATATTTTAATATTTTGTCTCCCTCCGTATAAACGCACACCATGTATATTTTGTTCAGTTAAATTTTGTACACTCGTGAAGTTTGAGCTAAGCAAAACCGGTCGGTCGTAAAGAATTTAAAAACCCGCCTTTTAAAATAAAGTTGTTGAAAGTAAAAAGTTTTGTTTTTATGATTTTTTTCTTTTCAAATATTATATATTTTTATTGCGTAATAAAATAAACATTATTGAAATAATAAATAATCCCTTTTCCCTTTTGAATTTAGTTCAGTGTGTTTAGTATTGCATCTAGCTTTATCTGTTGCATATTATACATAAGTAAAATAATTCTAATGTTGAGGTAGTTACTAAATATAACACATAAAATTCAATTTCGGATTGATGAAGAATTCGTTATAAAACGACTGTAAATCAGATATTCAAAACCTCGCTCCCATCATTCTTCTACCCATCATTGACTGCCTAGTGATCCATGCCGACTGTTTGCTATTTGTTTGGTTTGGAGAGGTATAATTGAATTTTTTCACCAACAAACCGCCAACAACTTTCTTTTCGTAATTAATTCTGGGGTTCTACAAACTTTATTAAGCCGGGGTAAATTGTTTTAGCAAAGTAAGGCGTGCGTGGTAGCAGTATTATATCATGATCGGAGCTCGCTGACACAAGTAGATAATTTATGAGAAAATCGCATGTGATTGTCACAAAATAAAACTACGGTGATGCTTTATCTTGTAAATTTTATGAATTTTAATCATAATTAAATTTGATTTACATTAAATTTAAAAAATAATAATAAATGGAGTTCTACGAATTAAACACAAAAACAATTAATAATTAAAGTGGAACATGATGAGGTGGTTATAAATTAGAACTGCCCGGTGGATAAGTGGTTACAGTGCTGTATGGTGATGCGTTCTATGGAGGGTTTAAAACTACGAATTCTCATATATTCATCAGCTTTTCATGTTATTCCATAATTATTAGACTAACAAAAAAATGTTCGCTTCAGAACATTATCTCACAAATTTGGGTTCCCCCAAGGGTCTCATTCAGGACCTTTATTAATTACTATGTTTATAGTTCTCTTTATAGAGTTGGTGAAATTTTCGATATTTTGACTAGAGAATGGAAAAAGCTAAACATACTTTATTTTAACACTGGAAAATGTACTATTATGTGCTTCACGAGGCAAACGATCAGGTACTTCAATAAAACATTCCTACGTGGAGGATATTGGAAACATCTTTGATATGCGTCTGACTTTTCGTTCTCATATCGGTTCGATGTGCAACTCTGCCATGCCAATGATAGGTTTTGTTTGCTGCAATACAAGTTTTTCTAATAAAAAATGCTTTTATTTAGTCTGCTTTGCACCACTCTCTAGAGTGGCTCGGTAATACGAGAACCTGAAGATGACCTATATTTAAATGATGTAGAAATGGTGCAAAAAAATTCAATCTCTTTACATGCTTGAGTTTGGGCACCATCCTCTGTTGAATCCCTCGGATTTTCTTGCTGGAATGCTAAGAAGACTAGATCACCTAGATTTAAAAATATTTCAACACAGTAGCGCATAAACTGCTCAATGCGCATATTTACAATCCTGGTAATCTGAATCGGATAACGCCTTACAATTAATTTTTTTATTTTTATTTTTTATTTATTTAATAAAATTTTACAAAGCTAATAAGACAATTTATAATGTTTTTCATAATCCTCATCACTAGGGGTTCCTGTATTAAGGCGGACTAGGTTTTATTTAAAAACCGATTGTTTCGGAATGCTGGATAACTCGCTTTCTTTGATTTCTTTGAACCAGGTTTGATTTTTGAAATTATTTGCATTTTCTGTTTTTTTTTTAAAATTATTTTTTTATAGCCAGTGGAGTTGAATTATATAGCTGAGTGGAGAGATATTTATGATTTCTTTGTCCAGAGGCAGTTTTAAATTTGAAATGTCATTTTGGTTCGCTCTTGTGTGATGAAAATTAAGTTTCGTCGGTTTTTTCGAACTTTTGAAGTGCTTGATTAAAACGTTCTTATCGTAGATATTTTGGATGTTAGGTACTGCAAAAGATTTGAAAATTTCCTATTTGGCGTTCTTATGGGGACTTTTAAATGGTCTTTATAACGCCCTTTTAGGTTTTAGACACAATTGTTTTATATGATTACTAGTTGTCCCCGATAACTTTGGCTGAGCTGGGCAGCACAGACTTTTCATTTTTTCCAAGAGGTAGGACCAACCTACCAATGATCATGCCTTTGGAGAGAATGATTACACTTCTACAAGAACTATCTTTCTTCTGAGGTTAACATTTTTCACTTAAAATATACTGACTTCAACACGGCAGTAAATATATATTTTTTTAACACGAGGGTGTAGCTATTTATTTCTATGAGACATAAAAAGGACATTTTTGAAATGTGCAAATTACAACAATGGTTAAAAATGGGGGTACTGTTGAATAAAAACTTATTTGAAGACATTTTTTATTTTTATTTTTTATTTAGTATATTATTGACAATGTTTTCATGATAACCGTTATTTATTGCGATTTGTTTAATTATGGATAATTCTAGCGAAAGGTTAGCATTTGATGACGGAACCGTAACCAACTGGTGGATCATCGAGTTGAAAGTGGAATGTTTGTGGGGGTGGGTTGATTAGAGGGGTTATGAATGGTTATGTCTGTATAAGTGAGTTTACGGTAAATTGTAAAATCTATTTTATTGTTTATAACTGATAACGAAAGGTCTAAAAAAATTAAAGTGGAGGTGATTCCTATTTCCATGGTGAATTTAATTTGCTTATGGAAGGAGTTTTTTGAGGAAGGAGTTAAGTTGGCGCTCCACTCCTGTCCATATACATAAAATATCGTCAACATACCTCTTCCATAATACCACGTTATTTACAAGAGGAGATTAACAGTTCAAAATATTATTCTCTAAGTTGTCCATAGATATCAGCAATAATATAATCGCCCATAGCCAAGCCTTGTTTTTGTTGATAAAAAACCTGATTGAATTGAAAATAGTTCTGATTTACACAAATGTTAAAAAGGTGAGACAGATCATTAGACAAATTTTTAGATAATATGGGATTTTGTAATAATTTAGACAATATATTTTTGGTATACAATACATTATACATCATATTGCTTTGATGTATAAGGTTGCTATACAATATATTATGCATCATATTACTTAATTAATTACATTATATTATTTACATATTATTCCTATATTACACATTATTATTTTGCTCACTTATTTTGAGATTGAACAGTTTTTTTTAAAAGTTCTTATTTGATTTTGTTCTTGCTTTGAGGCTATCGGGAAGAAGATTGTATATATACGCCCTCATGGCCTATGCTCCTTTTACCACCGTCAGTCTTTACTGTATTCGTGTACAATTTATTATGTTGTCTTGTGGAGTGTTCGTGTACTCGTGATGTTTTTATAAATATTGTGTTCGTGTGTATGAGTCATGCTTCACAAAAAAGCAAAAAAAAATACTCCTCACGCCACCTCTACCTCGAAAATTCAACTTAGTTTCAAGCCAAATAAAAAATTAACCATTACAAAGGGATACATACTTATGGAGTGCGAAACCGTATTCAAAGGATTCACCCCACGGAAACAGGGTGGCATTAAATCTATATGGGATACATCAGTGTTTCCCGCGCAGGTTCATTTCTTTCTTTTCATTTCCAGTATTTATTGTATTTGCCTTCCCATTTCGTTTTATCATAATATGCTAACGATTCTTTCTGCTGATGTCTCGAGTACATCTTTAAAAATGGAGGTTGTTACGCGAAATGAAAATTTCTCGTAATGTAGGCAAGCTCGCTTCCTCTCGAATTTTTTGGGAAAGTGAGATTCTTTTAATATTAGAAGACATGTGTTGAGTGTGTCAACTCTATGTCGCTAAGAGAAATAAATATTATTACATTGAAATTTAAACAGCGCAGGTAGACACATTATAATATTTTATGTCATTTTGGGGACTTTTTGATAGTGAATATGATAGTTCTAGTAGCCTGTTTCTCTTACTCAGATACTGGTGTATGTACTTGTATGTGGGGATATATGTGTATGAATGCGTATCCATATGTGTTTGTGTATGTATGTGTATGTTTATATATGCGTGAGGATGTGTGTATACGTGCATGTGTGTTTACGTGTGTATGTATGCATAAACATGCGTGCACATGTAAAAAAATATATCTATGTTTTTATAATCTAATCCTTATGCGTGTCTTTTTCTCCTTTCTTTTATAATTTTTATAATTTTCAGCATGTTTGTATGCTAAATCCATATGTTTACACTAGACTTCATACAAAGTAACTATACTCCTTTGGTCACCATGAAACAGGCAGCCGCCTAGTATGGTGATTTAATGTATCTACTCCAAGTAAATATCTTAATTAAATATCATCTACTTTATAAATAAATATAGAATAATTTCCATATACTCAAATATAAGAGCCATGCCAAACACCTGAATGAAAAATGCGTGTAATAAAAATGAGTTCTGTTTTATATGACATGGAACAGGTTCCTAATTTAGGTGTTTTTGAGTGCGAGCAAGGTAGCGCGGAGTCGTCGGAATGACAAGAATATTAGTACCGAAAAAAACATTTTCATTTCGAAGCTTTTTTTTAACATCTTCGTGGCACTTTAAACTTTATGTAAGTAGGGCAGTTTATCCGCTATCCGTACTCATCACAAGTAGCGCTTTTGATGCACAAACCGCCCCGCCATCTTGTGTCCGTAATGCGCTCTTTCGTAACGGGGTTCTTCTTGCGTGACGTAATTTTGAAATACAAGGCCATCGGTGTATGCGTGTATAATCTTCCTTGGTGAAAGTATGCCATAGAAGGCATTCTACAATTTACACTCCACGGGAGATTATATGAGAGCGTGGTCAGAACGTTACCGGAAGAGAGGGCAGTTAATAATTAACAATTAAAAAAAAGAATAGTGGAAACTACCCGGCTTTTCATGAGTTATTTTTAGATGATAAAATGTTAAAAAGATTCTAACAAATGCAATTAAAAATACATTAGTGATTAAATAAAAAAATAAAAAACATTTTTTTAAACTGCATTTAAATTATATTTTTGACCGTGGCCGGTTTGAGTCCGTGCGACCAATAAAGTAATTTTATGAATACATTCAAAAGTGGCAAATAAGTCAAGTTTTATAAAATCAAGCTACAACAATACTGGAAAATATAATCTAAGTAAAATGATGGTTTGTTACCCCTGATACCTAGTCTAAGAATTAATTGTACCAGTCTGAAGACAGCCGTCGCAGGCTGAAACCGGTCACGGTCAAAAGGTAATAGAGTATAAAAAAGGCTTTTTGTTTAATCATTATAATATTCCACCACCACTATGTATTAACAGTTGCAAAAATTGAAATACTTCAAATTTAGCTTATAATGTTTGACAATTTGCAAACTAAAAACAATCCACAAACACACACATATACCCCTATAAGATGGTATCATTAAACTATACGACATATTTCCTGCGCCACATTGTACTGACATACATTATAGTAAGGAATAAATACAGTTAGCATTTTTTTTTCTCTCAATTTAACATGTATGAAAACTTAGATCAAGCCGTATTTAGTTTTGATAATTTAACTGCATCTCTTTATATGGTCTATAAATAATGTGTAATGATAGCCTGTCCAAAAAAAAAAAATGTAATAGATGTAATATAGGAATAATGTAAGAATAGGAAGTAAGATTTGTACAGCGCCCTTGAGGTGATTTTTCACAAAAACGGCGCTATAAAAATCATCCGATTATTATTATTATTATGTTACATTTATTGTAATTTCTAATTCAGAACTTGTCGTTCCGAACTCCGCTTCTCCACACAAGCATTACTTGAAAGTTAAGTGAAGTATTGTAATTTGAAGTAAAATGTATTCTAACTAACTAAATAACTAACATTCACACCGTTTCTCCGCAGGAGTAGGCATAGAGGCAAACAACTCGATCTTGGCATACACTTCACTCTTCAATTATTCCGACTTTTGACATAGCTCGACTCAAGTACCTGATTCACTTGATCGTGCCATGTCTTCCTCTGACTTCCCCGGCCTCTTCTCCATTCACATTCGCGTCTTGTATTCTCCTTATACTCCTTTCTTCGTTCGTTCGTTCTACATCCCAAACCATCTAAGCGTTCCTTTATTAATCTTACTCATTACGCTAACATCAGCCTTGTAATCTTTACGAATCTCAACATTTTTCACACGATCATACATGGTTTTACCACACATTCGCCCTGGAGAACTCATATCTACAGCATTCGGTCTACTTTTATACTTCCTCTGCCAGTTCCATTCCTCATCGCCATACAAAAGGTTTGATATAAAAAAGTTTTCAATATATTAAAATTTACGCGATTTGATCAGAATTCATGAAATGCCTTATTCACGTTTGTCGATTCAATCGAGTTATGTCGTTCAACTTCTCCGGTTTATCGCTTCTCTATAAAAGTTTGAATAACAATTCGATGAAAAATTTGAATTGAAATTTCCACAACAAAAACTGAGAAAGTCGCATTTCAGCCATAGCGAGGTATTTTTTTCTTGGAATCTGTGAAGGTGAAACGAATGCAAATAATACGAAAATGTCAGATTTCATCGGAAATGTACCACAAAATATTTCAGAAGGGATTTTCCAGAATTTCATTGAATCCTAGAATATGAAAGATATGGCGCACCTCTCACGGGGAAATTGAAAATCTGGGAATTTTATCTTTCAAAAAAGACAAAAATTTGGGGTTTGATTTTACATTAAGATGTTTTATTATTTAATGCTTCCTGTAAGAATAGAGTACAAATACACAAAGAGCTTTTGGTTCCTGTTAATGATCTCGTATTTGTTCAAGTACATACCGAGTAAGTGCTAAATGCTATGCTTCCACATTCAGTAACTCGTAACGACCACTTCAAAGTGAAAGACTGAACGCACTTGCTCAATGCTTCGTATTTGTACAGTAATGGCAGGGGGTAGTCTTTTCCAAATAATGGCATTTTACTTTTCCAGGAGTCATAATGCGAGCATTCCAACGGCCTCTCGTATCATTCCTCAAGGTTTAAAAAGCTTTTGAATGTTAATGTGTTACTTACCCACTCCTTTGAACAAAATAAATTAAGCCGTCAATAATATAACTCGCTTATTAGTTAACTACTGTAGTACAAAATGAATAGTTCTTACTAGAAAAATAGGAAAAATTCTTTTCGTCGCTAGATGCCGTCTTGTGTATGTTATAGATACAGTATGTGAGATAAGTACAAGTACGCTGAAAATGTAGCGCTCAGCATGTGCCCTCACTGAACTAAATTTATTAAAGTTTTCACTGTAAACTCTAACTATATAATGTTAAAAACTGTTAAGAGCAACGGCTGCGCTGCATGTTTCATAAATAACTTAATTTTGGATTTGAGGCCAAAATGCTCATCCCAAAACAAAATGACATATTTTTATAGGTTTAGTAAATATCTAGTACGGATGAGAAGTATTTTATTTATTTTTGTTTTAAATTATGAAGTACATAACATGAAAAAACATGGATTTTCATAATTTCAGGGGCAACTTAGAAAATTATTCATGAGTTTATTTTTTTTAATTATCGTATTTGCTATGCAAATATGATTACGAAAATAAATAAAAAAACGTTTTTTCGGGTCGATATTTTAAATTATGTACCCCAAATTTGTGTTTATTAAAATTAAATTGGTCGTTTTTAATTTAATTTAAAGTCCACCATAATGCTTATTTTAATGTTTAAAAAAAATATGTATTTTATATTTCATACTTTCAAAGCAGACGGGGTAAAACTTTTAAATCACCGTTAGCCCCCCAATAATTGTAAAAGGTGTCTTTAAATTCGAGAAAAATCAATTCCTTTAATAGCCTATATTTCTTTATATAAAATAAAAATAAATAAATTAGTTCTCATCCGTACTAGGTACTTACTGCACTTTTGTAAATCACCGTTAGCCCCCCAATAATTGTAAAAGGTGTCTATAAATTCGAGAAAAATCAATTCCTTTAATAGCCTATATTTCTTTATATAAAATAAAAATAAATAAATTAGTTCTCATCGTACGTACTAGGTCACCGTTACTGCACTTTTGTAAATCACCGTTAGCCCCCCAATAATTGTAAAAGGTGTCTATAAATTCGAGAAAAATCAATTCCTTTAATAGCCTATATTTCTTTATATAAAATAAAAATAAATAAATTAGTTCTCATCCGTACTAGGTACTTACTGCACTTTTGTAAATCACCGTTAGCCCCCCAATAATTGTAAAAGGTGTCTATAAATTCGAGAAAAATCAATTCCTTTAATAGCCTATATTTCTTTATATAAAATAAAAATAAATAAATTAGTTCTCATCCGTACTAGGTACTTACTACACTTTTGATGAAAAAAATATAATTAGGTTTAGGTGAGTATTTTGGCCTCAAAACAAATGTTAAGTTTTGTATGAAACAGGCCGCGAGGCCGTTAATGTTCCTTTTAATGTTTCAACAACATATTAATAATAGCGTGACGTTAACAACTAAAATATTTTTCAGATTTTTAGGGCGTTTTGAATTGCTTCAGTAATTAGATGCGTTCGATGTGTTTTAGGTCTTCCCAGCATTTAAGGAACAAATCTGAAGTAATGGCCCAGGTGATGGCTTTGCCAAAACTAAACGCCGACCACCTTAATTTAACTAATAATAATTAATTATTGAAATACCAGTCCTAGGAGGATAAACGCGCGCAACGCGGTATTACTTCTACATAGATAAATAGATACTTCATCACAATCTACACATCATCCCCGATGATGGACATTGGGACACTTTCTGAAACGTTAGCCAAGGGAGGAGGAAGCAGAACATGGCATAATATCCCAAAAACTAATCAATGTTTTTTTTTTAATTCCTTTTTTTTGTATTTAGTTACAATACATATTTTTTCATTTTGTTAGTAAAATTTTCCAAAGCTAATAAAATAATTTCTAATGTTTTTCTCAGTCCTCATCACTAGGGGTTCCTGTGCTGAAGCGGACTAGGTTTTAATTAAAAACTAATTGTTTTTAAGCTCCCACGAAGTTCAAGATGCTGAATAACTCTTTTCCTTTATTTTCTTTTAGCTAGGTTTTGATTTGGTTTTTGAAATCATTCGTCTTTTTCTGTTTTTTTTTTTGGCCGGTGGAAGTGAATTAAATAGCTCAGTGGAGAGATATTTATAATTCCTTTGTCCAAAAGTAGTTTTAAATTTAGGAATATTCATAATATCATTTTGGTTTGCTCTTGTGTGCTGAAAATTAAGTTTCTTCGTATTTTTTTAACAAAAACTTTAAACTTTTGTTTAAGTATAGATATTTAGATATTTCAACAGATTTGAAAATTCCTTTTGTTTGTGTTCTTATGGGGACTTTCAAAATGGTGTATATAATACCCGTTTGGGTTTCGGACAATTGTTTCACGTAGTTATTAGTTACTGATCCCCATCCTAGGATACAATATTTGTGGAGGGAGTGGCATAGTAACTTTTGACTTATCATTTTGACATAAAATATTTCTGATGTTGTTAAAAAAATATGTGTATTTTGTAAGTTTTCTTGTAATGGCATTTATGTGAGTTTCCCATTGAAGATTTTCGTCTATTTCAATGACAAGGTATTTTAAACTTTATGTGTGTGTAGTAATGTTCTTGAAAGGACGTTGTGAAAAATTGCTTTGAAATTCATGTAATTTTAGATATTATTCTTTCCCTGGTTGTCCTCTTCTGTCAATTGAAAAAGTTAAGTACTTTGTTTTACTTACGTTCAACTTAAGTGGAATTATTTTTAACCATTTTGTATGTTAAAAGTAAAGTGTTAAAAATATTCAGTTTGTTGAAATGACTTTACGACGGTCGCAAAGTGTGAAAATAAAACTTTAAGACAGAGGTACGCCAGGGTAACATGATTAAAGGAGCGAGGGGGAGAAAAATGGAATAATAATATTAAGAATGGCTGAAAGAGTTGTAAAGAAATGACAAATGGGAGTAATTTGTAGCATCCTTATTTGATGGGAACATTAATTTAGGCGTTACGTGCTAAGCTCACGCCTTTCAACGAAAATGGGAAAAAAATTTAACAATCAATGTGGCCATTAAGAATAAAGGAGGTAGGGAGGTGTTTGGAAGATGACCGAGTACAAAATAAAAGCACCCTAAAATACACATACAAAAATACCACGATCGATTTATCTGTATATTCCAAACTGAAAAATAGGAAAATGTATAAGGTTTCAAATTATAATAATCCACAAACTGTAATAATTTAAATTGCGTTTGAAATACGTAGTGGAATTTTATATAAATACGTTCAAAAATGCTTTCACTGGTTTTCAAGCTTCATCTAGTGAGTAAGGTCACACTATACGTTAGATACAATGTACAAGAAATTTTGATTGTTCTGGACAGACATACTCGTATAGATAATTTTTTTTTTTACAATAACTCCACGTAGAATGAATGACCCGGGGCAAATAATTTTCCACAGGGCCTACATCCTTTTTGGGGATGCTTTATGGAGGGTCTTTTAGAGGATAGGAAGGGGTGAACCTGGGTCTTAAAGGAAACCATCTCGTAGGAGGGAGGAAAAACAGAGGCCCGCAGACCATTCCACAGCCGAGCTGTTGAATACAAGAACGAGTCGTAGAAGCGACCCGTTCTCATGTGACAAATGTCAACCGTGCACAAATGTTGGGCGGCGTGTTTCCCGACTGTGCACCGCTGCCGAAGGGATCAATAACGCTAGTTCCTTAGAGCATCTTCCAATAAAATATCGGTAAAACAAGGACAGCATTCACACCCGATGTCTGTGCTCAAAAGATTGTGAATCGTTTGTTAAGATAGGTGAATCTATCAAACGGACCGACAAAACGGGATATCATCATTTTTTAACAAAACGTCAATATATATATATATACGAGTATATATTTTTATGAATAACACACAAGAGTCCGAAACTGCTCCCAACCGTCTGGAGCCAGTGAGACTATGGCATTCCCAAGGTATTGGGGAGGGGAAGGAGAAAGGGGAGAGGAATGTGGGGAAAAGGGGAAATACCTGGCTATTCAGATCTGGTCACCAAACACGGCTAAAAGCCATTTCAAGCAACGTTTCAATTCTGAATGGTGATCTTTCACACTGAGAGTACCTTCCACTCTGGAACGTGCGCAAATATACTATATATTATTCTCGGACAATTAAATCAGTAAACATCACAACATTGACATTTTCTCAAATTCCATAAATGCATTTAAAATCTCAATACAAAAAGCAACAGCTGATGATTTTTTCATGTCATCATAAATAAAATGAATCATATAAAATTAAACTCATGGTAAGCGAAATCTGTGTTACTGTTTTGGTGACATTATATTAAACTCATGGTAAGCGAAATCTGTGTTACTGTTTTGGTGACATTATATTAAACTCATGGTAAGCGAAATCTGTGTTACTGTTTTGGTGACATTATATTAAACTCATGGTAAGCGAAATCTGTGTTACTGTTTTGGTGAGATTATTTAGCCTTCAACATTTTAACACCTTCGTTTGTTTGGCCATCGAGCAAACAAACAATATTGTTATTGCACTAAAATAAAATAAAATAAAATAAAATCACGCACCGGTGCGCAAATGCGTCCACAGCCCGCAACACTGTAAATAACCAAAGTGTAAAATAAAATAAAACAGTTAATATTTATTAAAGGCTTCTTACGATTTTTAAGGTAATTTTATATATATTTTCGAGTCCTAAAATTCATTTTATTAATACTTTCCAGTCCTAAAAATTATAAGTATTTCAATAAATACCAACTCTTCTTGTGCCACCAATCTTCTAATAAATGTAACATCAATAGAAAAGGAGCAACAAATAACCATGTAAAACTATCATCTCTATAAATAAATTATCTAATAAAACTGTGTTCATCTGAAGCGACCTGCCAGGTAAGTATGTTTTTTTGTATCTGTCTGTACATAATTAGTTAAGAAATGTTTGTACAGCGCCCTTGAGGTGATTTTTCACAAACACGGCGCTATACAAATCATCCAATAATAATAATAATAATAAGAATTATTATTATTATTATCGTGTTTTTGTACGCACCAAGTTTCATTGAGATAGGTAAATAAACATTGTTATTCGTAACTAAATAACTTATAAACTTTATTGCGTACACCACACATGTTGTAAACACGTCAATTAGAGATATTTACACGCTGATTGCAATATTTTATTTGTGTTTTAATAATTAAAAAAAATGCTATTTTCAGACATTTTCTGATGAATTTCATAGAATTTACACTATAAAATTATAGGATTTCTATCTTTTGTAACCTTATAAACTTTCCTAACTACCCATATATTGTAATTTTTTGTGTACAGTGCTATTTCTCCCTCTTCCTGTGTCAACTGTGGTTAGAGGTGCGTAAATGTGGAGATAATCTTCGCTACCCAATGAGCGGGCCACCTATTGCTAATGTAGGGCTTTTATTTATTTGTATTTCAAAAAATTGTAAGCTGTGTTTTATGTGCTAGCGGCACTTGCTGATATCAATCGTGTATTTAAGCCCGCTCACTGAGGTAATGGAATTTGGGTGGAGATGGAAGGGTTCGGTGCTGGGGAGTCCAGCAGCCGAGGTTGGAGATAAAGGGATTCCTAACTAGCCGAATATAATTTACAGATAAATCATTTGTAGTGTTGCTTAAGGTAGCTACTTCAAAAGCGACGTGTAGGGCCATTTTTAGTGCTATCCCTTAAATTAAAATGTGAATAAAAAAGCAAAATTTGAATTTGCTGAAAAATTAAAGATATGCTCATTCCCCTTTAACTGCCTCAATGCATCAAAAACAACTAATTATACCCGACGATATTGTATTCTGATCTAACAGATCGGATCGTATCTTTTGGGAAGTAATAAAAAGACTGAGATTAAAATGACGGGCCATAAATTAGTTGGTGTAATGTCTTCATAAAATACTTTAACACGCGAACAGTAAAAGATTTCAGAAATATTATGTATGTTAGTTTCAGTGCCGATAAATCGACGTTTATTGAAATAATGTTATACAGCGGTGCTGATTGCTGACAGTATGGAAGATCTACAGTACCCCATATCTAGGATGAACGAAGTATGTACGAAGAATGAGCTAATTATGAATGTAAGACTAAAGTCATGGTCTTTGGAGAGACTAAGAAAACAGTGTGCAATATAGTTGTGAATGATGAATACTCAGAGCAGGTCGATGAATTTGTTTGTTTGGAAAGTATGTTTACAAAAGATGAAAAGACTGATAGGGATATTGAAAGAAGGATGAATGCAGGAAACTCCATTAACGAAGGACTGAACGCGGTTGGCGCTAATAAAACGTTGTCAAAAGAAGCGAAGATAGCAACACACAATAGAGAGCTGATACCAACCCTGATGCATACTAATGAGGCGTGGATCTGGCAGAGGAAGGATGAATGTAGACTGAATGCCGTAGAAATTAGACCGTTGTGGGGAATGTGTGGTAAAACAATGTACGATTGAGTGAAAAATATTAAGATTCATAAAGAATGCAAGGCTAATGTAAGTTTAATGAGAAATATTAAGAAAAGGACGCTCAGATGATTCGGTTATGTAGAGCGAATGAACCAAGAAAGAAGTGCAAGGAGAATATATCAGTCTGGGACGACCCAGGAAGACATGGCACGATAAAGTGAATCAAATACTTGAATGGGGCCATCTCAGAAGTCGGAATAACAGAAGAGAATGCATAAAGCAATGTATGAATGTGAATGACGTCAGAAGCGTATCCTAAGATCGAATTGTATGGCGGTCCATCCTCTCTGGTTACCCCTGTGGAGAAACAGCGTGATACTTAGTTTGTTAGTTACCTCACTGGGTGAAACCTGTTCTGCGAAATGTGACTGAATGTACAATTAAATATTAAAGTTACGACATATTAGGCATTGTTAAATTTAAAAAAAATGTTTGTTGTTTGTTTTTTCTTTCTTTTTTCTACAACAATTTAAAAAGATATCACGGTTTGTTCAAAAGAAAATATGAATTTTGAATTTTCGCGGGCTGTGTACATTCGATTATCGATTTTTTTGTTATTTTGGTACACATATGTTTATCATATGTTAGCATTATCAGCCATTTTGGATTAGTGGTTTGTTTTTGACAACTGGAAAGGTTAGTCACGTTTATGTGTGTTTATTTTTTACTTTTGAAAAAAATGGATCAAAGAATATGTAATAATTTTTACGTTAAAAATGGAATAAAGTGCTCCAACGCACTTAAAATGTTGACTGTGGCATTCGGCGAGTCGACTTTGTCTCAAAAAAGTGTTTATAAGTGGTACAAGCGCTTTACAGAAGGCGAGAAGATGTTAATGACGATGAGCGTCCTGGAGTTGCAACCACGTCAACAAACGAAGAAAACATCGAAACAGTGAAGAAAATGGTTTAGGAAAATCATCGAATCACTATTAGGGTAGTTGCAGAGGATGTTGGCATATGAATCGGCTCACGCCATGCAATTTTCTCGGATGTTTTGGGCGTGAAACGTGTGACAGCGAAGTTTGTTCCGAAATTACTATCGCTAATAGGTCGAAACCAAGGCCCAATCATCCCAATGGAAGCGGCCAGAAGAGCCAAGGCCGAAAAAAGCACGACAAGTTCGATCAAATGTGAAGGTTTTGTTCAATGTTTTCTTCGATTACAATGGCGTGGTGCATCATGAGTTCTTGCCAATAGGTCTTACGGTTAATAAGGAATACTAAAAGGAAGTTATGCAACGTTTGCGTGAAGCAATACGGCTCAAACGATCGGAATTGTGGAAAAACAATACATGGATTTTGCATCACGATAATGCACCAGCTCACAGATCAATGCTTGTTCGTGATTATTTGGCCAAAAACAACACCGTAATCATGCCTCAACCACCGTATTTACCAGATTTGGCTCCCTGCGACTTTTTCCTATTCCCGAAACTGAAGAGACCTATGAAAGGAAAGCGTTTTGCCACAATTGATTAAATAAAGTCAGAATCGAAGAACGAGCTGATGGCCATTCCGAAAAGCGCATTCCAGAAGTGCTTCGAGGATTGGAAGAAGCGCTGGCATAAGTGCATTATATCTGAGGGGGAATACTTTGAAAGGGAGAAAAACTATATTGATGAATAAATAAATACTTTTCGAAAAAATTCGAAATTCACCCTTTCTTTTGAACAAACTTCGTATCTTCACAGAAATTTACATCAGGAACGTACACATATAAACTAAATTAACATATATAGATATATCACAATGAAGACAGTTATTATTAGCTAATAGTTTGATTTTATATATGACCATAATCAAATTGACGAAATTGTATCAATAAACCTTCGCCGCATTTCAAGAAATAAATTTGTCAATAATAATGGTTTACCAACCAATAATAATAATAACTTTACTCCCAAATGGCACAGAACGGGTTTCGTCTTGGGGTAAGAATAAGCTCGTCGAATTTAATGTTTTAAAGACCCAATCATGTCTGATTACGTCTAAAAGGGATCGAAATGACAATCTAGTATGCTTTAAAGGAACCAATCTTCCCAACAAGCTCTCCATCGATATGCTTGGTGTAACCTTAAGTGACCAGCTCAGGTATGGGGACTCCATCGAAGCCAGAGTAAAGTTGGCCTCTCAGAAGCTGGGCGTATTGCACAGAGCCCGCAGATACTGCAGATAGTACACCACTGCTGACCCTGTACAAATCGCAAGTGCACCCCAACATAGAATTTGACAGTCACCTCTGGTCGGGAGCCCTAAAATATCTGAAAAGAATCCCTCGACTCTGTGCAGAAACGGGCGGTCCGTTTGATAGATTCGCCTATCTTAACAAAGGGATTGCAATTCTTGGGGCACAGACGTCAGGTGGAAACGCTGTCCATGTTCTACCGGTATTTTAATGGAAGATGCTCTGAGGAACTAGCATCATTAATCCTTTCGGGCACCGGTGCATAGTCGGGAAACACGCCAAACACACAGATACAACGTTTTTATAATATTCATATTATTAAAGTCAATGGATACTCTTAAAATAAAGCCCAACATTTCCAAAGCTTTATTTATTTAATTTTCTTTGGAAGTTTTATTTACTATGTACTTTTGCTATTTTTAAAAGTTTTAAGAACGCTAGTGAATGTCACGGTTGTGTCGAAACCGGTAGCGAATTTAATAAATCAAAAATAGCAAAAGTACATAGTAAATAAAACTTCCAAACAAAATGTCTAGAAATTGCTATATAGTGAATGCCGAAAAAATACAAGAAATTATTTATTTAACTATAGAATTGGTTACACGTATTCTAATATGCACATAAAGTCTAAACAAAAACATTTTTGCAATTTAAGGATCAATATCTAATTAAGAATTACAAATCAAAACTTAAAAAATTACGACATTAAAAACGCCCTTCCTTCTAAAATTTCAAAACACTTTCCTCTTCTTTTATATTGTTGGGTATTTCTCGGAAGATCTTCATGGTTCTATATAGTAATGAGTTTTGCGATTTTGTTTTCTTCCGAAAGGAAAGTCTTATTTCATTTCTTCTTCTTGTGGAGTGGTTATGTCTGTGTTTATTATTTTTTCTAAAGAATTCAGAATTCCATTGGCCGGTAAACATTTTAAGGAGAAAAACTATTACATTTAAGTATATAATTTGCTTAAAAGACAGTATGTTTAGATTCTTTACGATTTGTTTTTTAAACTTTGGAATAATTATTTTTTTATTATTTATTGAAGTTTAGACATTTATGTTTAGTATTTTAGTAAAAAGTCAATAGTTGTCTCATATAAATAAAAATCGGATATTTATCCGAGACACTGTCTAGTTTGCAATTGTGTTCGCGAAGCACTTTGTAATCATCATAAATATAGCTGCCAATAATATGGGATTTAAAAATAGACGATGATATTGTCAAAGTCTTGAATTTGAGATATGATATCGATGAAGATGACATAAAGTGATCTGGTCTCATTAGCTAAGACAAAGGTCCTGGATTCGAGTCCCAGATATGACTGTTATCTTTTTATTTTCTGTAGTTTTTTTCGGTTTCATGTTTCATTTAGGTTTTGTTAATATTATTTTCTTCGATGATTTGGAATGTTTGCGTTGTCTTAGAATTGTTCGCATGAATATGATTTCTATACGCTTGAAAAATAGAATTTCTTATAAAACCACACAGCTACCATCAGGTATGCGTATATTAAAAAATATATTATATATTTTTGTAAATTGATGTAGTTGAAATTAAGCTCTGGTGAAACTCGAGTAAAAGCGGAAATGGGTAGGCATCGAAAACATTATTAAATAGTAGTTAAAGTCGGGAGTTCTATTTAATTCATTTATAATATCACATCGTAAAGTGCTCACCTTCGCTGAAAATATTTCAAACTGCGGAAAGGAAGGAACAAAGGCTCATGATTTCAAGAAAAGGAGGTCCTTTGCCGCATTAAATCTGCTGATTTGACATTTGCGTAAGTAAGCGTAGTAAAGAAGCTTCTAATATTGATAAAGGGAAAATATTCGTGACAAGTTAAGACACTTTTTCATTTCCTCAAGGAGCCGACATTCTGCAATTCAATTCCAGATATTTTCCCCTGAGAGACTTCTACGAATCAGAATGAATTGTTTTCATATTCATTCCCTCACAATAAAATGAATCTATATATATAAATATTAAGTTTATCTGTCTGTCTGTCCTCGATTTTTTCGAAAATTACTTGACCGGTTACGCTGAAAATAACACAGTGTGTTTTTATTAGTGCCGGAAAGGTTGAGAGCGTAGTTTAGTTAGAATCAAATCCAATATGTAAAACTGTTGCTAAAACGTTTTAAAATTAGTATGAAAAACATTAAACCGCCAAGTTGTATTGCAGTTAGCCCATAGATATACCACTCTGGTTCGTCACAGATTACATATTCAAAGAAGTTTTGTTTTGGTAGAAAATTTTCAACAGGGAAAACAAAAGTAGGTACCTACTTAAGAACTTTTTAATTTAGATATGTTTTGAAAAAATAAATATTTAAAATGATATAAAATTTTAATTTCAATTATTTATTGCATTTTATTTAGAGATATAAAAAGTTGTCCCAAGGCATTACTTTCGCTGTCAAATTAATTATGATACAAAACGACAATCAAGAATTCACAACTTCATAACTTTATTCCAAAGAAGAAAAAAAACCCCGAGCACGGCCGGGCACACGTCAGCTAGTTTTAGATATAAATTCACCGTTAAATCAGTTGCAGTTTTAATCGGACAAAAAGCTGTATACGAATATATGCATAAATAAGAAAGTCAATAGACTGCTGGTGGTAGTACGAGGTGAGTAGGTATCTGAAGTTATAAAGGCTAGATAGATCGCCGGTGTGACTTTATGGAGTGTGGTGCAGAGTTAAAGATGTCAAATTGTGAGTAGTGCGTGTTAACGATGTGTGATGCCCGATAGATGAAGGAGTTTTGCTTAGCATTAGTGTTGCATCGAGGAAGGCTAAGAATTTGGGCCGATCTGGTTGGTCTATTGGGAACTCGTAGTTGGATCCGTTGTAGGAGTTCCGATTTAGATGGTTTAGGCATGTAGAGCGAATGAACGAAGAAAGGAGTGTGAGCAAAATACATAAGTCTGGAAAGCCCCGGTAAGACATGGCACGATCAAGAGAATCACATACTTGGGTCGGGCCATGTCAGAAGTCAGAATAAGAGAAGACGATGTATGAGGGGATATATGAATGTAAATAAAGCAAGAAGTGTATGCGAAGATCGAATCTTGGCAGTCTGTCCTCTCTGCCTACCCCTGCGAGGAATAAACTTCATGGTTAGTTGAGTAGTTTTAAGAGTTTTAGAGACGTTTTAGCCACAATATTTGATTTCTTCCACTAACTAACTAACTAACTAACCATCACGCCGTTTCCCCGCAGGGGTAGGCAGAGAGGACGGACCGCCAAACAACTCGATCTTGGCATACACTTCTTGCTTCATTCACTTTCATACAACGTCTCATACATTCTCTTCTGTTATTCCGACTTCTGACATGGCCCGACTCAATTATTTGATTCACTTGATCGTGCCACGTCTTCCTTGGACGTCCCCGGCTTCTTCTTCCATTCACATTCGCGTCATATATTCTCCTTACACTCCTTTCTTCGTTCATTCGCTCTACATGCCCAAACCATCTAAGCGTCCCTTTCTTAATCTTGCTCACTACGCTTACATCAGCCTTGCATTCTTTACGAATCTCAACATTTTTCACACGATCATACATGGTTTTACCACACATTCGTCTCAGAGATCTCATTTCTACAGCATTCAGTCTACTTTCATCCTTCCTGTTCCAGTTCCATGCCTCACTGCCATACATCAGAGTTGGTATCAGCACTCCATTGTGGACTGCTAGCTTCGCTTCTTTGGACAACTTTTTGTTTGGGCCAACCGCGTTCAGTCCTTCAATCCTTCATTTCTTTTCATTTCTTCCACGTACCACGTAAATCAATATAGATATATTATCTTCCTTATTATTGCGACAAGTCCGATACGGTATCACAATTATATAGTCCCGTTCACCGTACATAGAATTTAGGTAATAATTATAGTGACACCGTCGACATATTTAACACATCAATAGCCAAATATAAACATATCATAGTTAAATTTATTTCGGCGGGTAGGACAACGAACTAGTCTGGCTCTGCTTCCAACTAATTTCATTGTTATTATGTTAAATAGATTCATATTTCGTTCTAACTGACTGGTTTCGAGGCTATTGTTAAAAATTATTATTTGAATTTTATATTAGTCATTAAATTTATCATTTAAATGTTATCACTTAATATTATTGGGGATTTTTTGATGAGAGAATGTGATAGTGTTAGTAGCCTGTTTCTCGTACTGAGATCGTTTCTCGTAGAGGTCTTTGTATTGTTTATGTTTGGATGTATGTGCGTATGTTTTTACGTGTGTATGTTTGTATGCACCAATGTGCACATGTGTGCATGCATGCACAAACACAAAAAATAAATAATTTGTTCAAACGATTGGTATTCACTTTGTGGCGTCATTATAAATAAATGAATTAAATAATAAACTTTGTATTCAGCATTTTATTAATACACAGATATCTATATGTTTCGAAAGAGATGTTCTCTTCATCAGAAGTCTATAGAACACAAACATGTGGATATCTGTGTATTAATAAAGTGGTGAATACAAAGTATACTATTTAATTCATTTAATAAAAATAAAAATCACGTCTATTTTATAATCTAATCCTCATGCATGTCTTTTTCTTCTCTCCATCTTTTTCTTTATTTTATAATTTTCAAATTTTCTGCATGTTAATATACTAAATCCATACGGTTACACTAGACTTTATACAAAGTAAGTATACTCCATTGGTCACCACGAAACAGGCAGCCGCCTAGTAAACTGATGTAATGTATATTACTCCTTGTAAATATCTTGATTAAATATCATGTATTTCATAAACAAACAAAAAATAAAAATGAACTTCTTCTTCGCTTCTAATTATTTAATAATTTTTCCAAGCCTTTGTTTCCATATATATGTAATTATTTTAATTACATTTATTGTTATATTTTTAATTAAATTAATATTCACATTTCTTCATTAATAAGTAATATATAACATACTCGTATACGTAAATTACGTCCTGCACTAGAAAAATGTTTGATGTTACGTCGAATTTTAGCGTAAATAAATAGATAACAGTCCCGACAGGTAGATACAGGTAGATTCCTAAAAACATTTACTTTGTGGCTTGTCATAATTATAGCATAAATGAACAAATTTGTTTTGTTGCACTCTGGCATTTACAAACTATGTTGCAATTACTGTCCCCTGCTCTACATAGGAAAGACATCCCGTAATGTTAATATCAGAATCAAGGTCTTTAAATAACAATAATATTTCGGAGTTTGCCAATCATCTCATTTCAACCGATTATGTTTTCAATGAAGATACAGTAGTTCAAATTCTTCAGCGTAATAAATAATAAAGGCAAAAAAATAGATAATTTAGAAGCACTGGAATTTATAAAATCCCTAAATTATAATTCTAGTGTATTGAATAACCAATAATAATAATAATAATAGTTGGATGACTTGTATAGCGCCGTTTTTGTGAAAAATCACCTCAAGGGCGCTGTACAAATATTTCTTAACTAATTATGTACAGACAGATACAGAAAAACATACTTACCTGGCAGGTCGCTTCAGATGAACACAGTTTTAGAAAAATTTAATTATAGAGATGATAGTTTTACATGGTTATTTGTTTCTCCTTTTCTATTGATGTTACATTTATTAGATGATCGGTGGCACAAGAAGAGTTGGTATTTATTGAATTATTGGTATTAATTTTTAGGACTGAAAAGTATTCATAAAATGAATTTTAGGACTCGAAAATATCTATAAAATTACTTTACTCGGCGTAAGAAGCTTTTAATAAATATTAACGTTTTTATTTATTTATTTTTTATTTTTTTATTTTACACTTTGGATGTTTACAGTGTTGCGGGCTGTGGACGCATTTGCGCACCGATTCGTGAATTTTTAATTATATTTTTATTTTATTTAATGACTTTAGGTAAGTACTAACCGGCCAGCCTAGCTAAGCAATTTACAGGTGAATTTATGGATACGATTGTCTGAAAAGATGTGTTTTAAGTTTACTTCTGAATTCTGTTGAGTCTTTGATAATTCTTAAGTCATGCGGTAGTTCATTCCAGGCTTTAGGTCCTGACACTCCGAAAGCACGATCACCGAACTTAGTATTAGGTGTGCGCTTTGGTTCCTTCAACCTGCCGATAGCTGATGACGCTGCTGACCTAAGGGTGGACTGTCGTGAGTTGGTATTTTCGGGAATACACAGTTCTGATAAGTAAGCCGGAGCCATTCCGTTAAGTGACTTAAATACCATCCAGCAGAGCTTGAACTGGATTCTTTCAGGACATTTGAGCCAGTGGAGATTTTTGAGATGCTCTGAAATGTGAGAATATTTAGATACGCCGGTGATAAGTCTTGCTGCAGCGTTGAATACTGATTGCAATTTGTAATACAACAAAGTAATACAAATTCCAAAAAACCTATTTCCCACTTCCCTTTTGGTCGGCTCTCGCTCCAACACCTAAATGTTCCCGTATATCTGTCATTATTTTATGTCGTAGTTTAGATTTAATATTTTCTTGACGACGGAAGGATACTTCCGAAACCGGTCGAAATTAACATTTATATTAAATTAAAGTGGTTCAAATCTTCCTCGGAATGGAAAATAGCTTATCCACCGAAGGTCATCAGTACTCATTAATACATCCTTTTATTCCTGTCAGGCCCTGCTTTCATTTTAAAATCTAACTGATTAAACATGGCCAATATCGCCTCTAATGGGTGAAGCCATGAAATAAAACAAAAAATTAAAGTGGTTCAAAATAAATTTATGCATGTTTATTATAATGATTAATATAGCTTTTAAATATTTCTCGTAATAGGTTTGTATGATAAAACGATATAACAAGACACGAAATAGCAGCTTAAAGCTTAAAACTCAGGGGGGACAGAGGCCACAAAGATAAAATGATTCAATTTTCCAAATTAACCTTCCAAGAAATCGGTGGTGCCTTTGCCTTTGCGGCATTTCGACTGAAAGCAAAGAAGGTTATTTTGGGTTCGGATAATTCGACAGCAAACAGTTGGGTGTTCATTCATGTGGGAATGAATAGTACCTAAACCGGAAGATGTTTACACAAGATTAAACCAAAAGAGACGAATTAAGGTTCCGATTATTTTCAGCCAACGATACAAAAAAATGCGAAAGTTTTCTATCTCTAGTCTCCTCTCGCAAGTACATTAAATATTCACCTGAAATCCCTCGAACTCCCACCAGGCTGGAGCTTTATGCGTAAAAACACCGTCAAAGCAAAACCCCTTCACGCCTAATAAAGCCTAATATTCTCGCTTCTTTAAAGTATATTTTTAAAGGAGCTCTTTTGTAGAATTTAATATCTGAAAACTTCACGTTCTCTCCGTCCGCGTTGGGTGTTAAAAATATAATTATATATTTAAAAAAAATTTAATTCTATTATTCCCTAATCCAGAAAATTAAATTATATGGCAAAATGTATTACCAACCCAAGCGTTAAAAAGCTCCTATGAAAAAATTCGGTAGAATTTGACTGACAGCTTTTAAAGTGGAAAACTTTCGAATTTATTCACTGCAAGGAAAGTTCTCAATGATTGATTACTTTGTTAATATTGTAACATGAATAAACTTATATGAATATTTTTATATTCTTTGATCCTAATCTATTCTAAGTTTCTTTCCTAAATGATCAGCAGCTCGCCATTGGCTAATCCTAACAGATATGAAACCAAAGCTCGGCACTCTAATAAGTTACAACTTCACCCTTTGTCCCTCCGCTCCCCGATATAATTATTAGAAACCGTTTATCAGATTTTATCATATTAATATGCTAATTTGAGAAAGGCTTGATGACTACAACCCCTACCTGCGGTAGACGGAATAAAATATGGTGCGGAGGGTTAAAAAATTACCACAATAAGGTAATAAAATTATTTATTGTTAACTTTATATTTAAAAGCATAGCACGCCTGCGAGTCTCGTTCCTTTATTGCCCCACCAGCGAACAGTAATAAAGGTATGGGTTTTAAATTGTCGTACCACACGGGGTTCAGTATCTATCTTCTTTATATAAGGGATTGGATATCTCCAAAGCCTTCGATACGGTCTGGCATCGGGTACGGGTCAGCAAATTGCCATCTTACGGAATCCACCCATTCAAACCGCAGTTGACAGTTCTTGTTCCTCTCGGCACCAAATTACTGCAGTCATACCTTAAGAATCTGTGCTGTCACCGGCGCTGTCTTTGTTGTACATAAACGATCTAGTTAAATTTGCGCTAGTACACTGCTACGCCGATGACTTGACGGAAACCAGCATAACATCCGTTCACAGTTGATGTCGGCTTCATCCTTGCATGTCCTTTTCAAATCCCGCATTAACAAATCCCTTCTTACAGCCCCCTCATTAACTCGCCTCACAACGTTGCCCAACCGGGTAGCGATATAGTTCCCCTGTATGCGTTCTGTGTGTATAGGGGCGCTCTCGTAAGGTGTCACATAATTTTTTTTTTTTAATGTAATTTTGCACACTTGACGTAATATATATAATACCTATATAGCTATCACGCTTGTGTGGGGGTTAAATATTAGTATTTGTAAGAAATATAAATACGGATTTATTTATTTCACAGAAACCTTTTAAGTTCGTCCTTCAACCAAATAAATTGGCTGTAAAACTCAATTAGTCAAATGATAAGAAAACTCCAAGAACAAAAAAAATCGAAATCCTGGTTGAATTTTCATAATAAACCGATACGTTAAACTTCTTTTGTACATTCTATCGCATCTCATCTGCAATATTTCCTGGCAAAACAAAGGGAAGTATTTTGGCATTTAAAAAGTATGGCCGCTATAAAACAAAGTCATACCTTTTCTTGGACCGGCACAGAAGCCAAAATAAAACTTATGTACTAGTATACTGATTTTCAGGTTACGTATCACCGGATTGTGTAACCTAATACTGTCGTAAATTGACAGGAAGAGATTCGATTTCGATAAGGTGTTTTACATTTTGAAAACAACGCTTTAGTGTGCTACCGAGTAGGAGGTTCTTAGACCTCTGGAGTTGGGTCATTACTCATTTGGTGGAATATAATTTGTCATCCCATTATTCTACCGGGAGGTCCGAAAGTGTTTTGTCCCCGGATTTGTTTATTTATGAATAATTCTATTATGTTCCATTGTGTGGCTTTTGATTTATGAAGGCCAGAGGATATTAAAATCATTGAATTTTAGGGTTTTTTAATGGATATTTTTTGTAATGCGATGTATTGTTATTTTAAAACCATTTAAAAAAGCTGCGTAGTCAAAAATATGAGATCTTTGGTCCTTTTTTGAACCCTTTTCTTAATTTTAGGATTGAATCAAATGCAACTAAGACCGCTGTGACCTCTCAGTATACTCTTGAAGACACAGATGGTATCCATTTTTCTCCATTTTCCATTTCATTACCGCCAATCCGGGCGTTTATTGGAATTTAGTAATTTGATACAAATTCATAAAATGCTTTACCCACTTCTCTTTTTAACAATAATTCCATAGAGTTTATATAAAAACTAAGCCATCTTTGAGGAAGCTGTATGGAGAGTCTTTGAAGGAGAGGAAAGAGTGAACATGTTGTAAGACGGAGAAAACTCAGAGCCCGGCTATTGAACTCAAGAACTCATGTGACAAATGTCAACCGTGTACAAATGATGGGCACACATTTGGTATGTTTATAGACTATGAACCGGTGCCTAAGGTCCATTAAAATACCGATAGAACCTCCTAGAAGTCCTTTCAAGTATTTGGGGGCTTCGGACAAGAGATGGCTAGTAAATTCAACAGTGGGGTGCACTTGCAATTTGTACGGGGTCAGCAGTTGTATACAATTACCAGACGTTGTCTGTTCTGCGATGGGTGGATGATGGTATGTATGAACGCATAGATGTAGAATTTTTGAACAAATCGTTCCCCAATGATTTTTCTTCTTATTTGGGAAGTCCCCGATGTCGGGAACGTGACGCATTACTAATGGAGTGGCTGGAAAACGAAAAGGGTTTAATTCTGAGTAAATTATTCCAGGAACTGTGAACTATCATCGTGTCATATTTACGCATATATTTCTATTTTGACTGCGAAATTCAACCCAAATATATTTGCAATCTAAATAGTGTCTCAGATATATCTGTTCGATTTATGTTCATATAAGACATCTTGTGAATTTTTTACAGGTCTAGGATTAGTACTGATTTTTTTTCAAAGTAACTTAGTGAGGTTTATACATCACACTGTAATATTTTTTTAATCATTGAATATAATATTAATAACGGTAGGTATAACCTTCACAAACCCGCCTTACACCCCTCATTATAAATATACAGAGTTTAAAATAAAATTATAATTATATATTGTATACTGTATATGAATAAAATAAATTCATATAACCGCATACAATAATGTGCCAGTGGATCTTCAGAGATTCATTTTTGTGTATTGGCCGGTACTGAAAACAGAGACTACTGTGCGGAAACAAAAAGTCAAAGGATGAAAAAGATGCCATCAAAAGTATATAACTAAATTAAGTAATGCATTCTGATATAATTTGGATGCGTACCTTAATGAGAGGATAGAGCGCCTACCTCGGTGGATAGGAAACAGGCCTTATCAGCTGTTAGGGAACCGGGGTCATTAAAGGCTTCATTACTGATGTATTATTCCACTGTGCTATCGGGCAATACATTAAATAGATAAAGAGGGCCAACTAATGGTTGTGGGGGATCCATGCGGTGATTTTAATGAAAAGTAAATTAACAAAACCTCAATTTAAGTTTTACAATTGGTCTGATTCGACTAAATTTTTTTTTATATATTTACTTATTTGATTGAAATTTAACTTATTGATTTAAATGAAAGATTTTGTTTTTGTTTTAAGCCAGTTTATTTTATTTATATTTATGCATTATCGACCGGTTTCGGTTGAAGTCAACCTTCATCGGGAATGTACACATATAAACTAAATTAACATGCAGATATATATCGTAATGAAAACAGTGAAAATGGGAGAAAGAGGCAGTATATACGAGCAGAATAGGACAAGACGTCAGATCTTTTTCTGATTTCTAAAATTTAAAATTTGTCTAATTGTAAACCGGTTGTATTTGTTTGTAAAACTTTTAAACCTTTAATTATATCAAAAGAATGATTGGTTTCTGAAATGTGATTAAAAAATTATGAATAATTATTAATGTTTTAAGTGGTTAATACAAATTATGAATAATTATTAATTTTTTAAGTGGTTAATACAAATTATAAATAATAATTATTAATGTTTTAAGTGGTTAATTCAAATTATGAATAATTATTAATGTTTTAAGTGGTTAATACAAATTATGAATAATTATTAATGTTTTAAGTGGTTAATTCAAATTATGAATAATTATTAATGTTTTAAGTGCTTAATTCAAATTATGAATAATTATTAATGTTTTAAGTGGTTAATACAAATTATGAATAATTATTAATGTTTTAAGTGGTTATTACAAATTATGAATAATTATTAATGTTTTAAGTGGTTAATACAAATTATGAATAATTATTAATGTTGTAAGTGGTTAATACAAATTGATTTTTAAGTAATTTGTTAATAATGACGCCACGAAGTGAACACCAATCTTTTGAGGATATTATACATTTGAGAGAAATTTATTTGTTGAAATTCGCTGAAGTTTTAGGATATTTTTGATTTAATATTTCATGAATTATCACCACTTTTGTTTAGTATTCATGGTAAGATTGTCATTTTAATTATTGGTATTTTTCAACCAACGTTATTCCAACTAATCTAAAAGCCTCATAATGCAATTCCTCTTTTCCCTTTAAACGTCAGCCGAATTCTGTGGAGGAGGTAGACATAATAACGTGAGGACAATTCCTGGGATTTATGATAAGGTGAGACGGGGGGAGTTTGTAGACCATCATCACATTGTGAAGTTTAAAATACTTGGCCCGGCCAGGGAAGGAAATTAGGGCCATTCCCAGATAATACACCATTACATTGTGTCGCAACAAGGAAAGGCAGATAGGTCTTTGTGTAGTCTTTATAGCAAGATAATCATCTTTGTTCTTCGTATTTTTCATCCGGTGTTAATCTATGCTTCAATCATTTTAATGTATGTGGCAGTATTCTTATAGTAGATATCAGTTCTTAACTCAGTGCAGCAAACGCAGCCAAAAATATACAATTTCCCAATTTCAAGACATTGCGAAAGTCACAAATAACATTAACTGCGTAATTCGTTCTTCCTTTCCCATGAAATTCCCAGTAAACAACAGCCTCGTTAAAACATTAATATGTTAATAGTAAAAAATCTACAAAAGTGTTAACAACGGTATTGTTTTCATATACCGAGTAACAATCACCCATTTGAATCAAGATTTTCGTGATAACCTTCAAACAATCAATAAAGTCCAAGACTTACAACCTTGGGCCAGATAGAGGACTTCCTGGAGCAGAGAACCTTAATTTGTAAGTTAGCGAAAGTCGATTTTGGCAACTTTAGAGAAATAACAAAAAACTGTTTATTTCTCAACTAGTACTAATTAAAAACATATTTAAATACGCCATGGATTTACTTTTTAAACAATTTTGAATTGCTTTTTCTTAAATAAAAAAATAACAAAAAAAAGCTAAGTGATAGGGCTGCAAATGAATATCACCATGTCTTTTTTATTTTCCTTGCCCAAATAATAGATCGATATTTGTCAAACCTCGCGGTAAAACGTCAATAAAATCTGCAATTTCGATGCTATACTAGGGGGCCGGTCGATATAAATCTGACAGCTAGTTTACCTCCGTTTACGGCCGGGATACGAACGCACTGCGATTATGAGTAACGTTTTTCACTATTCCGACCTTATGCGCCCGTATAATATTTATGCTGCGATTTTGAGTACGACGGATGGTGAGTACTATACCTCTTTTCCTTCCCCACATGGGGATTCCAGACTGGGTGGGCGACCAGGTACAGACTACACCGCAGTGAGTTCTGTTGTACATCAGAAATGCTTTAATATCTCCCAGCCCGGCGCTAGTGCGGCAGCTAACAAGCGGGTGATGGGTTATTTGTCAAAACTTTTATATGGCGTCATTAATAATGATGATATTACACGATTGGAGAGATATGGCTGGAAAACACGACATAATAAGAATGGGCGATTGGTATTTGACTGAATTGTTGGCAAAATTGTGTGTTTTTTTTCTTAGTTTCTTATTTATCACTAGCTGATGTGTACCCGGCCTTGCTCTTGGACTTTTTTTTGTTGATATTAAGTAATAAATTTTTGAATTCTTGCTTGTCGTTTGGGTGCCATAATGGATTTGTTAACGAAATTAATGCCTTGTGACGACTATCAATACCTCTAAACAAATAAATAAAGAAACGAGTAAATAAAAGAATTTGAGTATTTTATTTCATTGCAAACATTTACTTTTTCAAAATTTATCTAAAAAAAAAGTTCATAAGAACTTGTGCTACAATTTGAAAATATTCTATCGAAAAAAACCATCTTCTTTTAAATATGTAATCTGTGGCTGACCAAAGTGGTATATCTATGAGCTAACCTCAATACAACATGGTGGGTTCAATGTTTTTCATACTAATGTATAATGGAGTTCCTTATTATTACCTGGCCATTAATACCTTTTGCGTCTTGTGATTTTTGTAGGGAAAATTTTGTTTAACAAATACCCAACTAAATTATATGTAAATTTCACACGTAATCATCAGCTCACCGTAGTCAGCAGAGCGGCTATATATACTATGTTGTGCATAGATTGGGAGGGTGTCGACTATGGCCTGTTTAATGGAATACCTCCGCATTCGCCTTTGAAAATAAGTAAAACCACAGGAAACCTTATGCAAGAGAAAGCGACCGATGTTCAACACGAATATAATTTTGTATTTCAGTGACATCACGCGTGATGTTCGGCATTTTGTGGCGTGTGTGTCTGTTTTTTAAATAAATATATACTTATTGGAAAATATAGACAGACAACGTCTATCATCTCCCTTTAGGGAGGCTCAAAAGCGAACATGCGCTGATTAATAGACATGTACAATTTAAAATAAAACCTTCATATGTAATTCATTCACACTTAACCAAAAAATGCATATATACAATACTTTAAAAATAAAAACAAAAAACAACTCAATTTTTTACAAATTTACTTTATGGATTCTTTTATAATCCTTTATCTATCTAGGGCTTATAACACTATTCTTGGAATCGTATAATACCCTTCATAATCTAACTAGTACTGCGGCGCTCTGGCCTTATTGCTATTACCATGTCGCGGTTTGATTTGCTTTACTGAATTTATGTTATATTATTTGTGCTCTTTGGGAAAAAAATAAAAAAAAAAAGTTCAAAAAACCCTAACGAAGGAAAGGAAAGATGACAAACATTTGGTTATAAACAATTTAATACAGTTACTTTTTTTACTTACTAAAGAAATATAGTTAATATGTTATTAACTATTTACTGCATCCTCTTCGAGCTGCATCCCCGAGCTATATTATATTTCCATACCATGTCAATACTACCTTTTTTCTCTCCTTTTTTTGTTTTTCTATGAACTATTTGTCCTACAACGAGATTTGTTCCGAGTTGTGCAGTCAAAGCATTCTTAAACGGTTTTGTTAAATAATGTTTGTTTTAAATAAATATCATTTAATCATTGAAGAAGATAATATTAACACATCCCAAATGAAACATGATCCGAAAAAACAGCAGAAAATAAAAATATTTCAGTCGCATCTGGGACTCGAACCCAGAACCTCTGCCTATCCGGGGCAACCGCTTAACCAACTTAGCTAATGACATAGCTTAACCAACGGACAGAAATCTAAGTGGATTGATATTGCTTTCACATTTTGTGATAACATGATTTATATGGGAGTTCCAAGTAAGCTTGGAATCAAAAAATATTCCCAGGAACTTAACTTCCTTAGGGATAGGGATGACTTCATCGCCAAATCTCACCTGAATATCAGGGAGCTTTCGACGACGAGTGAAGATGACAACTTTGCTTTTGGAAGGAGAAAGTTCAAGGCCATTACTATTTAACAAAGCTAAGAATTTCCTAAGAGCATTGTTGATTGCTGATGTTGCGATGAAAAGATTGGGGGATATTTTGTAGAACGTTAAGTCATCAGCATATTGAAGTATGTCACACATGAAAAGATTTTTCCAGATTGAAAGTATAATTATTGTACAGAATCGGGCTTAGGACAGATCTTTGCGGGAGTCCTTTGAATATGTGTCTAATGTGGGGAGAGGATTCAGGACCGTCTACAAAAATAGTTCTCTGGGAGAGCAAATTAATAATGATTTGGACCAATTTGGGTGGGACGCCAATCGCCAATAATTTTTCTTTTAGAATGGTAATATCAACATTGTCATATGCTCCGCAGATGTTTAAAAACACTGCTATGCAATATTCGTTTTTAGAAAGTGCTAATTTAACATCTTTCACAAGAGAGGAAAGGTTATCACGGGTACTTTTACCTTTTTAAATCCAAACTGTGAAGGGGAAAGGATTTGATTTTTTTCTACAAACCAGTCTAATCTATTCTTAATTATTCTTTCAGCTACTTTGCACAGAGTTGAAGAGAGAGAGAGCAATCGGTCTATAGCTTGAACCTAGACTTGGATCTTTGTTACTCTTACAAATGGGAATGATATTTTTGATTTTCCAGTCTGGGGGAATAATACCAGAATCCAGAAATATATTGATAAGAGAGAGAAAGTAGGAAAGGGAATTGTCATCATTGTGTCTGATGAATATGTTTAGAATTTCATCCCTAACTGGAACAGAGTCTTTGAGGTTTTCTGAAGCTCTCTTTAACTCCTCTATGGAAAATGGAGCGTCTAACCATGAAGACGAATTTGGGGTAAAAGCTGGAATAGGTACTTCATCAAAATTAGGGACATAAGGGGGAGCTATTTTGCTAAGAAAGTCAGAAATCCAAATTACTGAATTGTGAGATGACTTCGGCAGTGAAAAGGAAGATCTAAATCTGCCAATCATCGACCGAACCTCCCCCGCTGGAGTGGCAGGGGATATGTTAGCACAGAAGTTATGCCAGCTGTTTTTTTTTTAAACAAAATGTACGTTTAGCCAGAGCTTGGGCATTCTTGGCTGTTAAGTAATTTTCCATTGTCATCTGTTAGCAGTATGTCTTATTGGCCGCTTTCCTTTCCTTCAACACTCGAAGGCATTCCTCATCCCACCAAGGGGGAGGGCGAGCCTTCGTGCCTACAGGAGATGATTTAGGTATAGTCCTTTCAGCGGATTTAAGAATAGACTCGGACCAAGATTTATAAGTGGAGGTGCAATTTTCTGAATTAGGGGTAGGAAGGGAGAGGGTGAGAGCCTGAATAGATTCTTTGAATTGGGACCAGTTGGCTTTCTCTGTAATATATTTTGATTTACTTATAAAGGGGTTAGTATCTAACCGCTGAGTCAGATACAGAATGATGGGACAGTGGTCACTGCCGCAAGGGTCTGAGGTAGTTCTCCAGGAAATTAGTGATAAAAAACATGGGGAACAAAGAGATACGTCCACCGCACTAGGTCTCTGTCCAGGGTGACTTAATCTTGTTGGGGATCCGTCATTTAGAAGACACAGGTTCAAGGAGTCCATAACGTCAATAATTTTGTTTTCTCATGAATCCGAGGATGAAAAACCCTACAGTGCGGAGTATGCATTGAAGTCACCCAGAATAACCAAAGGAGAAGATATTTTTTCAAGTATGTGGACCCATAAGGAAAGATCAAATGGGGTAGAGGGGGGAATGTAGAGGGATATAAATGTAATATTAGGGACAGTAGCTGCCACTAATTGGAAGGATGCATTTATGGGTTTAATGGAAAGAGGGGGGAAGGGTAGGGAGTTTTTGATGAGCAGGGCTGCACCGCCCATCCCATCACTGCGGTCGTCCCGCAGACATTGGAAGCCACTCACCTTGAAGAGTTGAGCAGGCTTAAACCAAGTCTCAGAGACGGCAGCAATCGATATTGAGTGGAAATACAGAAGGCGGGTGAGGCCATCCTTATTGGAGATGGCGCTTCTGCTATTCCACTGAAGTATTCTGACGTCTTGTGGAGTCATTTTGAGAAAGTGATTTTAATGTGGTAATAATACCGTTGAACGGTAGATTGGTTTTTGAATAAATTAGGTCAATTAAAAGCATAATAAGGGTTTGAATAAATGAAGAATTGTCTTGGGAGAGCTTCTCAGAAACGAAGAGAGAGTTCGTTGAGGGTGGATTAGAATTGTTTGCACAAACATTTACCCCAGTTGAAAGTGATGAGCCATTGGGATTTAAAAGAAGTGAGTTGTGTTGTTATTGATCATATCCAGGAGCCGGTTTAGGGGTGGGGTTTTTGTATGAGAATTAAGTTGACCGAAAAGAAATTGTTGTTGAGGATTGGAAAGAGTTGGATGTAGGGTTGCTGGATAAAGCCTCAGCAAATGATTTTTGTAGGGAATAATTTAGAAGTCTGCAGAAAAGATAAGTTCTGAGAAGACATCGAAAATTTAATATTTTTTTGGCGGGATTGTTCTGAGCAAGAAGAGTTGATGGCTGTATGAGAGCCTAAACAGTTGAAACATTTGGGTTGGGCTAAAGAAGGGCATTGGTCAGCTGTGTGGCTTTCTCCACATATAAAATATCTGGGCGGAGATCTGCATGCAGCTTTGGCGTGACCAAAACGGCAACAATTAAAATATTGTGTGGTGGGATAAGTGTAAATTTCAACCGGCAATGAATTAAAAAATAAATATATATGCGAGGGAAGAGACTGCCCTTCAAAGGTGATCACGACAGATTGGGATGGTTTCCAGGAAATTGTGCCCTCAGAAGAGTCCTTGCAATTTAGCCTTCTGGCTTTTATGGGATTGTTGATATGTTGAGGGGTTGTAAGAGCCGATAAAATTTCTGGGATGAAAAGATCGGTCGAGATACTTCTGACCAAGCCCAAACGGGTAACATTAAAAGTAGGAATGTATGCCTTGAATTTGGAATTTGATGAAATGTAAATATAATGAAAATAAAACAATAACTTTGTTTATAACCACGAGAATTTTATTTAATTTTATTACGACCGACCGGTTTCGCTTAACATAAGCATCTTCAGGGTACAAAAATTAAACAGTTTAATTTTTGTACCCTGAAGATGCTTATGTTAAGCGAAACCGGTCGGTCGTAATAAAATTAAATAAAATTCTCGTGGTTATAAACAAAGTTATTGTTTTATTTTCATTAAATATGTCTAACCACAAAGTGACTGCTTTCTATCAAAAAAAAAAAAAAGTAAATATTTTTAATAAATGAATTGGCGGCTGTCCCTGTGAGGAATTCAACAGAAATTTGAAAACGACCCTAGGCTTTTACACCTCCAGGCTTGATGGAAAGAATTTTTGTGTTTGTTAGAAATTTACCAAACTCAAGATGATGAATGGTTTTTCCTTGCTCGGTTTTTCGGGCGTACACAATATATGGGCCACGGGAATGAACAGAGTAGAAATTAGTTGGAGGAGATGCTGGAAGAGCTGCTGGGGCTGGAGCCTGCGAAGTTGAAGGAGAGTCGGATATATTTGGAGATGCACTAAACTTTCTTTTTTTTTGTAGGATTTTATTATGACAGATTGATTGTCTGAAATTTCTGAAGTATTATCTGGAAGGTCAGGAGGGTGATCTGGAGGCTTTCTAGGGAGTCCTGAATGGACCTTTTCAGGAATATCCTCCATTCTTTACAAATGCAAAATAAAATATAAAAAAATGGAACTATTGATGACTAGGTAGAAAAGTGTATAAATATCTGATAATCAGCTGCGAAAATTGGCTCCTGGATGACCAGAGGGGAAAAGAATCCTCAAGGAACAATACACAACACTTTTCTTTAAGCAGATAAGAGAAGATAATCGGTTTTTGATAAATATAATGATCAAAAAAACAGAATAATTGTTGACGAATTTTAGTGTTGAAATATTCCTAAAGTCTCTGGCATTTTGAAGAATGAAGCCGAGCATTTTTAAACCTTTTTTAGTAATAGAATTGATGTGAGTTAGAAAATTATATTTAGAGTCGAAAACAATGCCAAGATCATTCATTTCGTTGACAGACGAGAGAGAAATGTTATTGATTTTATATTGAAAATTGAGAGGATGATTCATTCTAAAAAAATTGATCGTATCACATTTACTAATGGTGAACATACTATTAACTCATCTATGTTAATTTTACAATGAAAGTTTTTACTTTGATGTCACTTTATCGTCTTAAAAGTGAGCGGCTACTATTTTGTCGTGTATGCAAGTAGGCGGACACTATTGTATAGTCGGTGTGTACCTCCATAGACAATTTATTATAAAAAAAATGCTTGAAAACATGCAAAAAGAGCGAATACTTAACAAAACACTTGGCTGATCGGTGACTCAGATTGATGATTATAAAAGTTGGGAAGAACGGCCGTTACATTACTTATTGTAGAATTGCTTCAATACGATGAAGCTATTAAAGCACATGCAGTTTGTGGTGAAGGGAAGGGCGTCAGGAAGGTTACACTGGACTTTAAAGGAGTGAAGTCACGTAACATAACCCAATAACATACGTCATGTGGAGGTAACCTCGACTGAACACCCTAATAGTAATGTATACATTCAAAAGAATATCTTCTCGTACGAGTATAATGTACGAAAAGTTTATCTTATTTGTACAGGTATCATAAGTAGGTATTGAGGTATATAAATAGAATTTATGTTCCTTGCGAAATCTGTGTAAAATTGTTAAGTAGGATAGAGAGTGAAGCGGCCGTCGATGTCACCCGAATCTTTCCGACCGCGAACAATCTCAACGAACGGAGGCGCCATGCCGCACAGTGGCCGCCGTGGCACGGAACATTTGAGTAACCGGAGTGCCTACTTCATTTTCTCCTTGTTTTTTTATCATTTAAAAAGTCAATTTAAACGAATATTGATCATGGTAAAACCGACGACAGTTTACACCATCGTTTGTAGTTATATTATCATTGGAGAACCATACCCGGCGAGCGCCTGTAATCGACTGAAGCCCGTGTTATCTCTATGATGCCAATTCGCCGCACGCTGTTGCCCATATTTATAATGCTCCTATGTACTCCATTTGTATACTTCAATATGAGTTAGTATACAGTATTATACAACATTATATTATATATATAGTTCTGTCGTGAAGCCTTTGTAATGGAATTTAGATTTACCACTTTCTTGGATATAGGCTTTGTTAAATAATAAATAGCCTTTTAGTGAGCCTTAGTACTAAAAAAATATACTAGCTTTACTCACTAAATAACAGAGCTCCTTTATCCCAAACGGGAGCTCGGAATCTAATTATAGTCAATTGTCTTAAATAGTCTAAATTTCCAAACAAAGTAATCTCGGATTCGCGAGAAAATTCCCCACACAATAGACCCCTCTTTGTGGAATTCCACGCTATTTCACTGCTTTCTACAAATTCCGGCGAGTGTTGCACGCAGCGTGCGAAAGTGGAACTAGAGCAGAGGTTCCCAACCTTATTTGTCTAATCGTCCACTTTTGAACTATATTTTTCATTCGCCCCCCTTTCTTTTAATTTTTTATCGTGGATACCACGCAAGAGTCCTAATTGCTTTCAACCGTCTGAAGCCAGTCAGACTATGGCATCACTAACAGGGGTATATTATGTGGCTGAAGGTATCGAGGAGGGGATGAAGATGGAAGGGTAGGAAGGTGAGAAAGTATCTGGCTATTCAGATCTGGTCACCAAACACGGCTAAAGCAATTTCATGCAACTGACAGTATGTACCACCTTGGAACGTGCCGCAAATATACTACATATTATTTTTAATTAATATATGGTGAAATGACACAATTTAAGAAAAGAAAATTTACTTGCGCTAGTCAGGATTTAAAGCGATCTCTGGATTCATAGGAAGGATCGTAACCACTTAACCACGGAGACCGTATTAGGCGACAATGCAATGAAATTTCAATACTGTAACAGAGATAATAACTCTCATTTCCGCGGTCGAATCTGTACTACGACACGAACTTTCATCATCCTGTTCTCCATTACTTCTCTTTTTGCTCTTGATAAATATTTGTATGCATTTTTTAGATCTTAAAATTGGTAGAAGTAATAATAGACATACCTTAAAAATATTTAGAAAACCAACTTTTTCAGATACAACAATAAATGCAAAGACACAACTCATCCTTCCTCTCATAAATATACAGCTTACGTTAAACGGTACACAGACTCATTAATATTCCCCTAGACAAATTAATAGTGTACGAAAAATAAAAGGAAACAATAAAACAACAATCGCGGTTAATTAATAACGGCTATGCGGCAAATAACATTGAAAAAATTAGAAAAAGCAAGAAATATAAAAGTGAAATCAATTTAATATATCCGGTACAAAATAAAAAAAAACTAGAATAATTTTCATGTATGGAATTTCTCGGTCCAATATCTGTAACAATGGCAACAAAGTGGTTTAAATATACCCTTTATAACCATTAATATATAAGCTTAAAAAACTAAAAAAAGTAAAAAATTAGATTAAATTCTCTTGAACAATTTGAAATGAATAAACGAACGAATGATCGTAATATAACATTAATTAATAAAGTAAGGAAAATTATATATTCACCGCTTCTCAGTATGTTCACATTATCAAAACAATATAAGGCATTTAAAAAACAATTATTAAGTAAACATTGTCATTTAAATACGGGGAAACACGGAAAAGAGAATTTTAATTATTTTCTAACTAAATCAGGTTTACCAATAATAAATCATTATTTTAAAAAACCCGTCCAAATTACAATGGGGGGGGGGGGGGGGGAGGAAATAAAATCGTATAAATAACACGTCAATGTGGATTAACCGTAGTTTTAAAATGGCCTTGAACGCCGAAACAGCTGTTACAATAATAAAAACTAAATAAATGCATATTTTACATTTATAATTATGGAGTACATTATTGTTCACCTGACAACAGGTTCTGAGAAACCTGATAATATTTATATGTGATTCATTAGAATAATCGAACAATTCGTTTGTCGCATGATTACTTCAACGATGTTTATGCGACAAATTTGAATTCACAGGGGAAATTTTTTAACCATTGAAGACGATAATATCTTGATTGCAATAATATTTGTGAAGAATTTTGTAATCATCAGAAAGATAAGAGCCAATTATATGGGATTTAATGGAGGATAATATTGACAAGTTGACGTGTAATTTAAAAAAATATATTTCTGTATATACCAGTTGAATAACAATTAATTTACAAAGCATTAAAGCGTATTTTTGGTCGTGTATACCTTATCAGAAAATTGGAGATTCTTAATTTGGTTTTGATTATAAAATATTTTTAATGAAATATTTACGTATGTAAGTTTTTTTAAAAGAAGAGTTAATTTATATTTATTTGTTCAGATTGGTCATTAATACGTGATATCGATAAAGATGGCGTAAAGTGAACTGGTCTCATGAGCTCAGTCGGTTGAGCGGCTGTCCCGGTAAGACAAAGATCCTGGGTTCGATTCCCAGATGCGACTGATACCTTTTTTATTTTCTGTGTCTTTTTTCGGCTTCGTGTTTCATTTAAGATTTGTTAATATTATTTTTTTCAATGATTAAATATTACAATAAGTTTTATAAACTTCAATCAGTTTTTAATTGTTGCCTTCACCCCCATTGCGCCTTCAGACAGTCCTCCACCGCCCTCATTTGCCCTTGAGGCCACCACCGCCCCTTTTAACTCTCCAACGCCTCTTAGGGGGCGATACGCCCACATTTGGAATCTCTAACCTAGATGATGATGTTGCAGTGTATGAGGGGGGGGTGGAATTTGGTAGTTATTGGGAAAAATGTTCTTAAGACAAATTCAACACAATTAATCAGTTGAAAGTGGAAAAGTATTGGGAGGTCATGAATAGATCAGTGTTATGGTGATAAGATGGATTACGTCATCATAATTAAAAGCCAATACTGTGCAAGACTCTGAAATTTTTGAGTAAACTATTTCAATTGATAGATTGAATTCACCTTTTAGTTTTAATCCCGAAACCGACATAGAGTAATATTTTTATTTAAATTACATAATTGAGATATATTTTGTTAAAATCACTAGTTCATAAATAAATATCGACATGTTACGAAACCAATGGTTGTATACTTTTTTTTGTTTTATTTTATTTTTTTATTGGAAATTTTAGTTACATAATTACATTTGAAACATTTTGATAAAGGTTAATAAAACATATTTAAAAATCAACAATAAACGATGAGATAAGATAACTAAAAACAATTACATGAACTAAACAAAAATTAACAACATATTATGAGATAAGGTAAATAATTGAGTATTCTTGAGTATTAATGTAAATAATTGAGTATCCTTAGTATTAACGTAAATAATTGAGTATTCTTGAGTATTAACGTAAATAATTGAGTATTCTTGAGTATTAACGTAAATAATTGAGTTTTCTTGAATATTAACGTAAATAAATGAGTATTCTTAAGTATTAACTTAGATAATTGAGTATTCTTGAGTATTAACGTTAATAATTGAGTATTCTTGAGTATTAACGTAAATAATTGAGTATTCTTGAGTATTAACGTAAATAATTGAGTTTTCTTGAATATTAACGTAAATAAATGAGTATTCTTAAGTATTAACTTAGATAATTGAGTATTCTTGAGTATTAACGTTAATAATTGAGTATTCTTGAGTATTAACGTAAATAATTGAGTATTAACTTAGATAATTGAGTATTCTTGAGTATTAACTTAGATAATTGAGTATTCTTGAGTATTAACGTTAATAATTGAATATTCTTGAGTATTAACGTAAATAATTGAGTATTCATGAAAATAATTGGATATTAATTTAAATAATTGACCATTAATATGAATTATTGAATATTAATGTAAGTAATTGAGCATTCATGTAAATAATTGAGTATTACTATAAATAATTGAGTATTATTGTAAGTAATTGAGTATTCGTGTAAATAATTGAGTATTAATATAAATAATTGAGCATTCATGTAAATAATTGAGTATTACTATAAATAATTGAGTGTTATTGTAAGTAATTGAGTATTCGTGTAAATAATTGAGTATTAATATAAATAATTGACTATTATTGTAAATAATATTGAGTATTAATGTAAATAATTGAGTATTATTGTAAATAATTGAGAATTAATGTAAATAATTTTGTATTAATGTAAAAATATTTACATAAAATAAACAAAATTATTTTGAAACACATTATATTTATATTATGAAATTGAAACGAAATCAAGGAACACCCGAGGCATTAAAATAAAAAAAATATTACTCTCATCATAGTTATTAGAATGAAAATAAATTTAAGAGATGGTTATTATTAACTTTTTAATGACAATTTGCATTAATATGAAAATTCAGTGTTAATTTTTACATAATTATTTTTACTTTAATACTAAATTATTTTCCCTATCTCATCGCTTATTGTTAATTTTTGTACGCACGTAATTATATTTTTAGTATACTTTCTATCCTGACGGGGGAACCATTTGTTTCAAAGCATCACGACATTTAATTATTAAATAGTGGTTACATAAAATATCTCAAAATCATTTAATCAAAAATGATGCCACAAAGTGATTTATCCTGAATTGAACTGAAAATAATGTTTTTAGTGTTTCCAAAAACACAACAACAAAGTCAGTTAAATAATGCAAAAACCAGAGGCGCCAACAACGAGGAGTTGTAACGTTATGGTAAGTCAGCTTGTTACTTTCAAGGGGGTGGGGACTGGATAGGGGACCGAAAACAACTGGAACAGGAAATCAATCAGGGTAACTCGGAGCGACATTACGGAAGCTACCTTTATACTGCACAGTGGACTCGATCGCTGTAGGAAAATGGAACAAGGGAAATCATTAGTATTAATTTGTTGAAAACCAAGATCGGTAGGAAGATACATCACCAACTAATATTTTTTTATTTTTCACAAAATACTTTTTTTTTTAAATTGAATGAAAATCAAATTCAATAATGTTGTTATTAATATCTGCAAGTATTTTTAGTTTTTGCTATTGTGACAGCTGTTTCGGCGTTCAACCCCGGGTAGGGGTAGGGGTAGGGGTAGGAAAACCCATCATAACCTCAAAATAGTTCATAACCCCGGGCAACGCCAGGTTTTTCCGGGAAAAAGCAATGAATCAGCACAACACTCAATGGAAAGGATTACTGCTAGATCAAATAATATGGTATTATAAAGATAAAGAAAGTGGTGGAAGAAATCAGAATCTCGTGAATCAAACAAAGGGAGTTTAATGAGCATAGTTTTAACGTATTTATGTTGTGTACAAGTAGAAACACGAATTCTGATGGATTGCGAACTGAATACGAATAAATAAATAATGAATGAAGGAAATTAGATTTCTTGTTGGAATAAAGAAGGCTAACGAACCCGTGCTATTGTGTTAATCATTATGGATCCATTTGAAGCTATTTCCCTCAGGGATAGGCGGATAATTGTTCAAATAAAATCATAGCTCTGAAACGTAATCCTGGTTTATATTATTTATTGTTTTTTCACATTTAAAATATACTGTTTTACAAACAAATTGATAATTTTACTAGGACGACTAAGCCTGTATCGAGTTTAACAATTGTACAAATGGATAAAAATAATACATAGATAAAAATCGATAAATTTCTGGTACCAGTCTAACCGATTTTTGTCAGGATTTGCAAAAATAAACTTTAAAGAACATCTAATAATATGTCCAACATCATGGACTCTAATAAAACCTTGTTCATGCTTTGACTTGTACGTTCTCTTATTTTTTTAATATTAATTACATACAATGGAAATTGTACCCGCTAAGCTACGGCAAGTAGCTTATAAGTAGGAGTTTAGTTCAACAATATTATATAATAATACAATAATAATCACACAAATGTAGCGCAATCTTAAATCAATGTAGGTACATGCATGTTTTGATCAATTTATACAGTTGAAAAAATGTAAAAACAGCGTAACAGTTTTGTTATAGAGATACTAGACTCCAATTACATATTATCGATTTAAATAATGTTATAACAATATCAAAATATCACCAAGTATTAAACAAACTGAGAAACAAAAAAATAAAACAGTAGTACAGTTTTGTTACACTGAGGATAGACTTAATATAATAGTAGCACTTAAATAATTTTAAAAATGCCTGCAGCTATCAAGGAGATATACAATCAAGGAGACCATCATATTTATTCAATAGACAATGTAAGAAAGAGTAAAATAGCGTAAATACAGCAGATATCTAGGAGCTATACAACCAAGGTCTATGATTGGCTTATTGGTTTGGGGAGAGTCAAAAGCGAACATACTCGTATGCTGACTGACGGCAAATTTTTTCAATTTTTTAAATTTATTTTATAATTACTAACGTATACATTAGTGGCGCATCGGCCTTATTACTATTACCATCTCATGGCTTGATTTACTTGACTGAATTTATGGTACATTATTTGTGCTCCTTCGGATAAGATCTTAACTAGATTAAAAACCCTAACCAAGAAAAGGCTATAAACAAATTTCCTTTTATACGTACAAATTACATAAAACAGAAATAACAGATCTTTTTCTATCACTCGAATCATTTTGCGCTCCGGGCTCAGACAAAATTTCTAACCAAATGCTGATAAATCTGCGAGAACATATTGTTATACCTCTTCTTCACATATTTAATCTAAGTTTAATTTAATCGTATAAAGGTATCTGTCTAGCATTACCATCTCTATTACCTAGACATGTTAATAAAGATTAGAATATGATATACTCGTATATGTATGTATATTACCCCCAAACTGATCAGAAGCATACAAATGCAGCTGTGATGTATCACATACTTACTCGCCCCACTGAGTTTCAATATCAGGTTATGTTCTGATTTTGTAAATAGTAACATTTTGTACATAATTTAGTCTGAAATGTAAATATGTTAGTTGTAAGCATCTATCACTAGTTTTAAGTCACTAGCTACAGGTCTAAGTTGTAAGTCGCTATCTATATATGTCTTAGATGTAAATAACTAATTATAAGTCTGAATAAGGTATTTTCTAGTTATAAATCTTAGCTGTAAGCCATAGTAATTAATATAATGTGTAAATTATAAGTCTAAGTGATAAGGTATAGGTTAGATAAATTATGTTGTAAAGCGCCTTTGAGGTGATTTTTTCACGAAAACGGCGCTATAAAATTATTATTATTAAATTTCTGCCAAGGGATTGTCCCCGATAAACTGAAAATTGCCAGTATTAAATTAATTCACAAATCCGGAGACAAAACCCTAATTTCCAAACTACAGACCCATCTCTCTATTAAACTCATTATCAAAACTCCTGGAAAAGCCAATGAAAAAATACTACTGTCCTACCTCGAAAAACATAAATTACTTTCAAGCCGCCAATTTGGTTTACGAGCAAAAATGGGCACAGAACAAGCTATATCGAGATTAACTAAATTCGTTGTTAAAAATTTTAAAGTAATTGGAGTATTTCTAGATTTAGCTAAGGCCTTTGACACTATCTCTCATGAGTTTTTATACGAAAAACTTAAAAATATTGGCACCAGCGCTCAAATGGTTTATTAGCTACTTTAAAAATAGGGAACAAATAGTGGAATTAAACAAATGTTTCAGTGACACGGCAAAAATAAAGTATGGAGTCCATTCATCCAAGGTAGCATTCTGGGTCCCATTCTATTTATCATTTATATTAATGGACTCACTGAAATTAAAATTCCGTCTCTCTTAAAACGATTAAAATATGTTTACTTTGCACTTTGTCAAAGCATTTTAACTTATGGAATATCAGCATGGGGTGGAGCTGCAGACACATATTAAGGCGCTGAACACATCTCACAAAACAATAATCCTACAGGAAACCTTTTAATTACAAATAGCATTCTTGATATAAGAAAGTTATTTATTAAAAAAAATTATCTATAGTAACTGCATAAAATCGTCACCTTCCTACATATCTCACTCACAAAACACTAAAGCAAAATCTGACAATCATTTTCAACTACCCAATATTGAATCCACTCTTGCCAAGAAAACACGAATCCTACCTCGCACCTCCCATATTCAACATCTTCCTAATAGAAACCTCTCAACATATAACGCAAAACAACCTAAAATGGTTATATAAAAATTTCAACACATGGGTAATGTACAGTCAAAGAAATTGAATAAAAAAATTACTTGCAAACTCTCCTTAGTTGATATTGTTATTCTTATTACTGTTATATATGTTGTTTAATTTAAACATTTTTAGTATGCACTTTTGAATAATCCTTACTAAGTTTTTTTTTTTTAATTTTTATGCCGAAGCTTCGCATTTACACTGTTTTAACTTTGTATTTAAAATTTAATTTATATGTTTTACACTTTTCCTTGTGTATTTTTTAGCATTTTCATTCATTTATATATCTATATATTTATTTTGTTACCCATCTCAGAACAGACATCGTCTAGTGAGATGGGTAAAGTACATGTATGTTTAAATTTTATGCCAATAAACGCCCGGGTTACAGTCAATGAAATGAAAAAAAATTACTAAAGTTGCTTTTTGTACTTATTGAATAAAATATATTAAATGATCCATGAGTTTCGTCGTCTGCTCATAAAGCTGATATGATAAGAGTGATACGTAACTCAATCTTATCAATATGATTTAATAATATTTTTTTTTTTTACTCAATTTTAAAAGCATTTTTTCCTTATAGCACCAACCAGTACCTATCAAACACATATACATAATTGTTTCCCATACAACATTTATTTTTCTCATCTCTTCATAAGTACGTTCATACGTTTTTTTTTGTACTATTCTTCACATCTCTTTATACTGAATTGTTACATATTTATCTACATTTATATATATATATATATATTTTTTTTAAAGAAAGACAAATATTCCCTGTTAACGCATAAACAGACAGTATTTGAAAATCTCCTACTACCATAACATTAAGCGGAAGATATTGCATGTGTCGTGGTGGTGGACTTAGCCAGCCAAGGAATTAAACTCACGACGCCTGGGTGAGACCCAGACGCGATGCCAACTCAGCCACCCACCGGTCTATTTTATTACCATACTTTGTCAATACTAGCTTTTCCCTTTTATTTTTGTATAATGGCACTTCATATGAACTAAACTTGTCAATTTGACTGTCCTAAAACGGGATTTGTTCCCAACTGGGCACTAAAAGCTTTCTTATATTTTATTGTTTAATAATGTGTGTTTCAAATGAATAAATAAATAAGGAGACCGTCATATTTGTTACCATCAATACACAAGATTACTTTCCATAAGCCAATACTCAAATACATGATTTTGACCAATTTTTTCATTGCTTCATTAATGTATTATGTATGTGCTGTTCTATCCCAGTAGCTCTTGTTTATCTGATTTCATGTTGATTATTTTCTGTAATCGGACAAGAGTCTGTTGATATAAAAATTAATAAATAAATCATCAACTTACAAAAGAACTCCCACGTGCCAGTGGCAAAGGCGAACAAAAGAAAATTTCAAGGCAAATATCAATATTGGTACCTTAAAATAACTTCCTTTCTTATTTCGCATTGGTAATTTATCTCCTAATGGATTCCCAGCGTAACTTCCCTTCGCTGCCGAGTTTTTTTTTTATCTTGTTACTAAAAAAAACAACGTAATATACTATTATAATTTCTTCAAACGATCGGTATTCACTTTGTAAAAATTATTTGTATAGAGGTTGTTACGTAACAAAAGGGTGAACCTAGGTTAATTCTAGCTTCTTGTCACAACAAAATAGCTGGACATCCAATTACGAAACGACCCTCCAGAAATCACAATAATCAACCAATCCGGTGATTTCGCGCTTGTAATCAACCAGTGAGGGCTAAACGATAATTACTAGCCGCATAGAACGAATCGAGTTTGCCAAGCGACTCGACGGTCGGCGAGCCACTTCCAGCCGGACCAGCAAGCCGATACCTGCGTGCTTTGTAAGAGTCCGCGGCTAAAGCCGTTATTTCATCACCCAAGTCCGTTTGGCAACGTGATCGCATGCGGGTTTGAAGCCCCTAGCTAATCGTGCCCGTTTACCTTAAAACACCTAAGATGGTGACTTGTAAACTAACTAATTTAAACTCAGTGTGGAGATGTCCGACGCTCGTACCTCGATGCCCGCGGCCCACACCAGCAGCCCCTTCCATGTTAATATGAGGCGCCACTGCTCCGACATCCTCACGTAAGCCGTCCAAACCTTCCCTCTTTTATGTGTTGTACTTGTGTTTGCCATAATTGAATTGCCCGGTCTAGAATTTCATCAGAGAGAGAGAGAGATATTTTAACTTTATGTCAGAAATAGGACCCTTCTACTAGGCATACAATTGTACATAACCTGTAATGTCTATTATCCCCACACAATAAATTCTGAGACTGAAAGTACTCCCTCGCTTCATTTAAAGTAGAATAGAAATTGCCTCACTTCCAATTATAAGACTGCGGTCGACTCACATAACCCTGAGAGAGAGGAAACCTGATGCTGTACCGAAATCTGAGCTATCTATTGTCCGGACGACGCTACACCTGCCTAAAAGACTATCACCTGGGTAAGTCACGCTGATGCCCTTGTCTCTGCCTTTCCGTCCCAACCTCCTCTCCCTCTCCTCACTCACCAGAAGCACAACACCGGCTTCCATCGTGGGGCTTCTTCCCAGAAACACAACACTGACGTCCTACTTGGGGCTTTCTTCCTACCCGACCTTCCTCCATCCCAACTTCCAATCACTTCAGAAACACAACAAGGTACATGAACTAATCTACTAAGTATGGAAAGAAAAAATGAATGACAAATTATAAAAATACCTGAAATTATTTTTTTAGTATTCATATATTCCTGATTATGACAGCATTTCTGTCGAAACATGTAGATATTTATGTATATTTATAAAGTGGCGTGAACAAAGTATATTTTTTAAATTAATTAATTAATATGATATTGTTCGAATACCCTTCTCCATCTCCAAGCTGTGGATTATCTTTTCAAAGCGAATTTATTATTTGAACTTATCTTAAGCTGTAGGGAGTTCGGGTTTATGAAAGTTGTATAAAAATGTCTAAAATTACTTCATAAGACTTTTTAGGTGATGGAGTGTCTATTAAGTAAGTAAAATAGACAATTTTATTATAAATACCTTTATATTTGTTTTAAATTTAACTACAAATAGTAGATATTATTTATTATACAGAGAAAACATTGTTATTTAAGTAACAATCTCCAATTAAAAATTACAGATTACAAAATTAAAAACAACACTTCATATTAATTTATTTATTACATACACATGAATATTTGTTATCGGCTGACATATTGCCCATCTCACTAGGTGTGAAACGCCTGTGTCGAGATGGCAATTTATAGGGGTGGTTGTTCAGCTAGTATATTTGTATGAGCGTAGATTAATAGATTACAGTATAATAATAAAAAAAATCAAAAGTATTCTAATTTATAAGTATAAAAGAAGTTAGAAGCTGACAGGTTTATTGAAGGTGATTGATGAACTTACTTTTAAAGGAACTTTGTTTTGCATATTTCTGGTGTTCTGGGTACAGGTAGGGAATTGAATAGCATTGTATTTAAAACTTTTTTGTTCATCAAAGGTTTTATAAATACTAATATTAAAAGATTTTATATGTGATTGTCTTAGGGCTCTAGTGCTGTTTTTTTCTTCAAAAAATATAGATATTTTAAAATTGATGTAGCAGGATTTGTTTTTTCTCAAGTTGAGAACATCTGGTTTCTTAAAAATAAATCATATTTCGTCCCTTCTTTCATTTTCCTCTTATTTTATATTCTTCGGCATTTCTTAGAAGATCCTCACCGCTGTATGTATTAATGAATTCTATGATATTTATTTATTTGATTATTCAACGGCATTAATATACCATAAACAATAATAGCACGCCTTACATACAAGCATACGAAATAGGACTAATATATTTTTTTAAATAACGGTTAAATAATAATAATCGGATGATTTTTATAGCGCCGCTTTTGTGAGAAATCACCTCAGGGGCGCTGTACAAATATTACTTCCTATTCTTATATTATTCTTATAGTACGTCTATTCTACGAATTTATGTAGCAAAATGTAGCATTAGATTAGACAATGACCAGAAAATATATAAAGATTATAAGCTATTGAAGGACATAAGACTAAGAGATACCCGTACATATGAAACATATAAGTAGACTTAGGTTAAATTAATATTTATTGAACACATGTGAAAGTATAGCTTTCTTGTAATTAGTTACCTTCTAGTCATGAGCGAGTGTTTGTAATGTTCAATCCTGGTATTGTTACATTTAAACAGGATTTTGGAAGGAGTAGCTCACGTAGATATATGAAATTTACTGAGATTAATTAAATCAGGGTTGTTTATACTACCATTAATAATTTTGAACATACATATGAAGTCGGATGTGGAATAATGTTAAGTAAACATCTATTGAATGTGTCTAGAGGATGTTAACATACAGACAGACGGTCTTAATACCATGACAAGTGTAATACATTGGATTTGAGCGGGGAACGCGGGAATGCGGGAGAAGGTGAGGAGGGAGGTTAGGAAGGTGAATTTGAGTGAGACAGTGTGTGTGTGCGTGTGTGTGTGTATACCCTGAGATAGGTTTCTTCCAGGGAACTCGGGACCTACGACTAGCTCGCAATCGGCAGGCCTCGGAACTCTTCTTCAGGATCGTGAATCGACAGGCGGTCTTATAATTGGGGATTGTGACTCGAGACTTTATCAATTAAAACACTCAGATGCTTTCAAAACTCAGAAGTTTACTCGAAAAAGGACACAGACATAGTAAGATTACACAAGGGGAACAGGCTAACCTAAATAATACAAATAATGTTACGGGTAATCTCTCTGATTCTCTCTGGAAAGTTCTCTTCGAACGTGCATACTTAAATGTGACTTGAAATAGAATTACAACACAAAGAAAGGGGAATAAGCAAGATACAGCTCACGGTTGGGGATAATGTGGCTCGGACATGGTGAAGTCGAACGTCTATCGTGTGTCCGGGTAGTAATCCATGGTCAGGTCCACGGTGAATGGTGCACCTCGGGGAGGATGTTGTCAAGGCCAAGTCCACAGAGAGAATGGTGGAGTGCAGCGAGCGTGGGGGAACCGGAACTCGAGTGCGAGTGGTGTTTATTTTGTCGCTAGGGGTGCTAATCTAACGAGCGGCTAGTATTTATGGGATATTTGCGTTATGTAACAAGGAATAGATTAATTTAAGCTGATAAACTTATTTCTTTATAACCAAATATAAATTATTGCACAACACATGCAATACCAGCTTATAATGTTTGACCGCGCCGCGTGCGCTATAAATAGCGTACGCACGATGGTATGTGCTCTATTTTCACTTCAACCGCAGAATGGACAACATTCCCTCCCATGGATATCTCGACCTGCCGCTACCAAACAAGAACAGTCTTCTAGACCCAACAACTACACCACCCGGCTATCTCAGCGACCGACCATACTGGCTAGTCCTATAATTTTTAACGTAAATATTAAGTCGGAAATAATTCTTCCATCTGATAATTTTAGTAAATTTAGTTAATGCTTTCAATGGGATTACCGAGTTTATAATTAGTGTGTCTTAAGAATTTATGTTGAATTTTTTCGGTTGAATCTGAATGAATTTTAAAACGTTTACAAAGTTTTCAATGTTGAAATATTCCTAAATCCCCTAAAATTTCGAAGAATGAAGCCGAACATTTAGATTCCCTTATTTTTAATTGGGTTTATATGGAATGAAAAGTTTATTTAGGGTCGAAAATTATGCCCTCGTGATTAATTTTATGGATAGAGGTAAGGTTTAAGTTATTAAGTTAAATAATTGGTTGACTTATTTTGTAAAATCTTATTGAACGACGCTTATTTATGTTAATATAATACAAATTACTCAAATAATAGACTAGAGCACACTTACCATAGTCGTCTCAATTTTAATGAAGGATTAATGGTTCCTAAGCAAATAAACAAATATGGACAAAGAACTTTAGATCACATGATTCCTAGCTGTATAAATATGTTACCCGCTGAAATAATAAATAAATAAAAAACTGTATTAAAACGAAACCATTAATAAACACATTGAAAACTTGGCTAGCTGAAGGAAAATGTTTGTATTAGAAATAAGGAAATATTATTTCATATACGATTTATTGCTTTCGTTTATGCTTTTATTTTTTTTCTTTTTATGTATTTTTGTATAAATATCTTTGATTAAGAGTTTTGAGAAACATTTATGTTTTAGTTTGCTTTTAATGTTTTTATTTTATATAGACATATATTGTAAACTTCTCTGTAATTTGTTTGTTGTTTTAAATAACAAGCTCCCGTTAGATAAACTACAAAAAAGAAGTTTATCGGGACTTTTTGCATTGTATTTTTGTTTTTCTGAATATTAAAAAAATAAATAAAAAAGATGAAGTGTTAATAGTACACAAAAATGCTTATCCTGTTTATGTTATTTTCAAAGCAGATATAATTTAAAGCGGCACAATATATATATATTTTTTAAATTTTTCGCAAAAGGTAATACATTTATATTTTTATGAAATATGTTCACAATATCGTTTATAAACTGTAAAAACAAAATTGGGCCTAAATGAGATCCTTGCGGTACACCACTGGTAGCTATAAAATGGTTGGAAAGAAACGAATCAATTTTTACTAGTAGAACTATCGGATAGATAGCTAGAGAGTTAGTGTAAGAGTTTTTCCTACTGACCTTACATTGTTTAATAAGACGAGTTTTAGGGCATACTTTGTAAAAGGCCTTTAATTAAATCCGAATATATGGAATCGACTTGAGTTCTGTTAGCTAATGCGTTTGATATATAGTTTTCATATAACGATAGATTTGTCAAAGTTGATTTGCCCGACAAAATATCATAATTAGGTGATCTATATATATCGAACGCGATGTATGGCGTAGTGCATATATTTTCAACGTAATTATTCGAAAACGATTTTTTCCAATCACATTCTTTCCACCGGGCAATAAGTTCAAACTTGCTAGCTATGTAAAATTTGAGAACTTTGTAAGCTTTGTAAGCTTTATAAAATTTATAAAATTTGTAAAATTTGTAAGCTTTGTAAACTTTGTAAACTTTGTAAACACGTTAAACTTTGTAAGCTTTGTAAACTTTGTAAACATTGTAAACTGTAAACTTTGCCTGCTCTCAACACGGGTTCTCCCAGCGAGACAAGCACATTACCATAACCCTTATAATAAATTGAGATTGGACCTATAGGTAGATGAATAAATATATATTTTAATCTACCTATACCTAAAACGAAAAGTCAGGTTTATTTAGGATGACCTTATAATATTGTCTAATTTCTAAAGCGTTGGCGGATATACACAGTAGACCTCCTTGCTGTAGACATTGAGGTACATAAATAGAGTTCTTTGCGAAATTAGTGTAAAATATTCTTCTCGCGCGTAAAATAGGAAGGGGCGTGAGGCGGCTGTCGATGTCGCCCGAATCTTTCCGACCGTGAACTAACTCAACGAACGGAGCATTTGTTACCGGCGTTCCAGATTCAAGTGCTTTTTTTTTAACATTAAATAAATACATTTACACGAACACTGATTATTGTAAAAACCGATGACAGGTTACACAATTGGTTTATCTAACTTTTTCAGAATGACATTTGCAGTCATGTAGTCATTTAACAGTTATCATTGGAGATCCATTGTAATCGACTGAAGCCCGTGTTATCTCTATGATGCCAATTGGTCGCATGTTGTTGCCCGTATTTCAAACGCTTAACCATTTGCATACCTGACTGGCTAAAGATTGGAATTATTACGTTATGTAGTAGTAGAAGTAATACAGTTTGATGATTGGTATGCTAGTTCCCCCTGCTTTAGTTTGGCAGCTTGTTGGCGCAGTGGTAGAAGCTTTACATAAACAATAATGGGCTATATCCGTTAACGTGCGAACGGTAAACAACACAAGGAATCGGGAATTGGAGAACCACATATTATTATTATCTCCAACGGGAGCCACAACAATTCATACCATCTCATTGATCATGAGAAGTGGAAACATTAATAAAATAATGCGAGAAAATATAAACATATCGGAATAAATTTTTAGAAAGTCTTCACCTCCCTGGAATTGAGGTATACAAATGGTGTTAACATTAGCCTTCGAAATATGAGAAACAACATGCGATCAATTGACATCATAGAGATATCAGTGGCTTCAATCGATTACAAGCACTCACCTGGTATAACGGATCTCCAATGATAACTGCAAAATACCTACATGACTGGACATGCCATTCTGGAAAAGATAGAAAAAGCAATTGTGTAACCTTTCATCGGCTGTGCCATAATTAATATTGTTTTTTTAATGTTAAAAAACACGAGGAGCAAATGAAGTAGGCAGGCTGGTAACTCAAATGCTCCGGGTCGCGTCCGTTCGTTGACTTCGTTCGTGATCGGAAGGATTCTAGCTACATCGATAACCACTTCACCCGCCTTCATCTGTGGGAATAAGATTTAACACTGATTTTGCAAAGAACGTATACTCTATATTCCGCAATGACTACAGGTGTAGCTGACATGGATAACTTAAAAATAAAATGTACACTTGCGTCGGAAGTGTACATTTTATTTTTATTATATACTTGCTGATGTGTACCTGTTCTTGCTGGATTTGTTATTATTTGGAATAAAGTTAAGGAAGTTGTGAATTATTGCTTATCCTTTGGGTGCCATAATTGATTTGTGAGCGAAATTAATACCTTATGACGATCATTAATATCTCTAAACAAAGAAACATTCATTTGAAAAATTTATTTCATTGCAAACATTTAGTTAAATACATCTAAATAATAAAGTTCTTACTATTGTATGAAGCTCTCACTTTGTGGTTATCCATTATAATCAAATGAAACACTCAACCTTTGTTAAAACCACATTTAATTTATACGCCTAATAATAACCGTTCCATCGTCAGGGCAAGTGTATACTGAACAATATTACAAAATTATCGAAGAACATACATAATTAGTGGCACAGTGGGGGTGGGGGCGTGGATAGGGATTAGTAAAGAGTGTGGGAAGAGATAGATATTGAGGGAGGAGTGAAAGGAAACATATTTTAAATAGGGCTGTAAGATAGATTTTTTTGATTATTAATAATAGACTCATTATCGAGGAATTTGTTAATTTCCAATGCTTCTAAATTATCTAAACGTTTACCTTTACTATTAATGTGAAGAATATTTATTCCTGTTTTTTTATCAAAATTATGATTGTTTCACATAATATGAATAGCGAATTCAGAAAAATTATTATTTTTAAGTCATCTTATGTGTTCTTTGGTTCTAACGTCGAAATTACGGCTCGCTTTTCCAATATAAAATATGGAACAGTCGTTACAATTTAGTTTATATATACCGGAGTGAGTCAATTTATGGTCTTTATCTTACGCGTTCCTCTGTTTTTTTTAGATTAAGTTGTGCTAGTTTCATTAATTTTTAATTATAGAGATTATACTAGTAGCCTAGATGGAAAAAAAATGGATTTCATAATCTCGCTGCAGCATTCACGGTTTTGTAATATACGTATTAAAACATAATTTAAATGACACATTCACTCACCGTTCCGCACCATATACCATCACTGTTCTTTTCTTTGATCCTTTTTGATAATTATATTTATGCAACGAATTGGAAAGACGTAGCAACGAGTAAAGTGGGCGGTTGGCATATTTGGTTGCGAATGTTGGACCGATTAGACATGCTCGAGTTGGGTGACGGCCTGCAATGGGCGGTAACAAGCTTTTTAAGCGACACAATTGATGTATGACTTAATTAAGGTACAATAACGTCCAATATAACTACGGCAAGGTAAAAAATGATTTGTGACTTTTTTCACTTATTTATTTTCGACCGGACCAGTTTCACCCTATCACGTACCGATAATAATATAACAAAATATTTAAAAAACATATAAAATGAACCTGGTTGCCCGTAGTTCATGTAACTACAGGAATAAAACTGCTGTAAAATTCATTTTAACAAATAAGACGGAAATCACAGGGAAAAAACAAAATCACAAATAACCATCTCTTCAAATAAAAGCTGGGACAAATGATATTATATAATTTTTTTAAACCTACAGATTCAGTAAACAAACACAATGTAATTCGCCTTCCACAGGCTAATAAACCAACACGAAAGTAGTTTTTAAAAACATAATAGTAAACTGTACCGTCAGCAATGAAACAAATTTCTTATCATAAATAATAGCAACGGGACTCACTCTTGACATCGATCAACATATACCATAGATTTAGTTTTAATTATGCTAGTCTGGCGATGCCGATGGTGATGATAGAGCAAAACTGGTCTGGTCAAAAAAAAATAAATGGAATAAAGTTACGAAGGTTTTTAATAAAAAAATGGAATTCCACAGTGAATTGACAGTTTCAAAATTGGAAAAAAATGATATTGATTTTTTATAAGAACTTTTACCTTAAAACCGAATCATAAATTGTTTCAATATTTTTTATCTGAGTACCGAACAAGAGTCCCCAACTGATCCTAACTGTCTGGAGCCGCTGAGACTATGGACTCCCAAATTGGGGTATATTGTGAGGCTGAAGGTAGTGAGGAGGGGAAATAGATGGGGAGAGGAAGGTCGGGAAGTACCTGGCTATTCAGATCTGTTTACCAAATACGGCTTAAGTCATTTCAAGCAACGTTTCGATTCTAAATGGTCGTCTTTCACCAGGGCGATTCTGGAAGTATCTACCACTCTGGAACTTGCCACAAATATAGTGTATATATTTCTAAGAGAATAAGGCGTGTTACTATATCTCAATAAAGCCTTCGTTGAATTTCTATAATCATATGAACAATAGGCCAATAAACCAACGAAAGTTTCACCACAATAATATGTCAATTATTGTAAAATCCTCAATAAAATCCATAATAAACTCGATAATCGGCTCACTTCACCAGCAGCTGTCAGAATGTGTTGTTGTTTTGACGCTTGACGCAATCCTTAAAACTGATAAAATATCCGTTATTTGTAGGTTAGCGTTCGAGTTAAGTTATATTTGACTTTTTATGGCACATAGCGTTATTGTGAGTATGTGAAACCCAACTACATTTCTATGCTAGAAATAGCATAGGTAGTTGATAACTTATCGAGATGTGGCGAAATAGCCCCCAAATTATGGAATAACAACTGCTTTTGGACTAAGGAACTAAAAACATCTCTCCATTGAGCTCCCTAATTCACTCCCACCAACAATAAAAAACAACGGAATATGGAAATGATTTCAAAAAATCAAATTAAAACTTAGCTAAAAAGAAAGCAAGGAAGTAAAGTTCTCCAGAATTCTAAGAAGAACGCCCTGGGAGCTTAAATCAATCATTTTTTTAAATACAACCTAGTCCGCCTGAGCGCAGGAAACCCTACTGAGGACTAAGAAAAATATCCTGAATTGGCTTGTTTTTTGTTATTATGTAAATAGAAAAAGAAGTATCGAAATAAAATAAATAAATAAAAGCCAAAATTCCTCGAATCGTGTCCACTCAACCACGGAGGCCATCGGTCATTACAGCTACGGGCAATTTCACAAAAGCTTTTATTTCCCCCTCGGCATCATCTTCAAATACTGGTACATAAAGCATTGTTTAAGAGGAATATACTAGCCAAAATATTGCTAAAAGCTGTGTATCTTATGTCGCCATGAACCTAGGTATTGGACGTAAAAATCGCTTGGCAAGCGAAGTCTAGAAATGTTTGTTGTAGTCACAAAAAACGGTTTTCATTTATTTTGTGAAGAATTTTTTTAAGAAAGAAAAACAAATAATTATGGAAACTTTATTTTTTTTAAACAGTTTGCGCTTATAATTTTTACAAAGTAAGTAACAATTTTATTTCAATTCTTTTCGAAGGAATTTCTAGGAAAAGGTTCAATTTATCTATATTATCAATACTAAGCAAAAATAGGAGTACACAATGGAGTGCTGATACCAACCCTGATGTATGGCAGTGAGGCACGGAACTGGCAGAGGAAGGATGAAAGTAGACTGAATGCTGTATAAATGAGATCTCTGAGACGAATGTGTGGTAAAACCATGTATGAACGTGTTAAAAATGTAAGGCTGATGTATGCGTAATATAATATATAATATAGAGCGAATGAACGAAGAAAGAAGTGTAAGGAAAACATACGACGCGAATGTGAATGTTGTCCGAGAAAGACATGGCACGATTAAGTTAATCAAATACTTGAGTCGGACCATATGTAACGTAAATACTGACCCCGAGTCTATGATTGGGATAATTGTCTACGGAAGAGATTGGTGAGAGGATGTCTATGGGAGACGGCAGACGGAAGGGAGCAACTCAACATGGCGGGCGACATAACCTGACTGGAGCGGTCGTGATCGACGTGTGTTTGTTGGGAGAGATTATGTTTTTTGATTTTCTATTTTGTTTGACGTCGGAGGGCGTCTACAAAATTTGCCCGAAGTGGGTGTGTTTTTTGTTTTATTGATTGATCGATGGCCGGATTGTGAGGCGATGAAGCCAAACCGCGCGTGCCTGCTGCTTTGGTGAAAATCTCGGAAGAAGTGATGAGCGGACCAAAAAAGGACATAAGGTAGCATCTGCATATTCCATTGTCTGGACCCCACGGAAGAGGCTATGGCGGATGGCGCTTCAGAAGAGTCGTCCTAGACTTCTTTTTGGAGATTACTACGATCGGTGAGCATCTGGACCTGGAGAGGCCTTCCATGATGCTGAGGAGAGGAGTCGGACCATGAGAGCCATCAATTATTGTTTGAACCTTTTCGTGTTGGGATCAATCCTTCTCTTTACTCTTTTCTTTGCTAAACCATGATAGACGTGGTTATAGAATCATTAAATTTATGTTCTTTCCTTTTACAAGGGTTTTATTTACTGTATCAATCAATACATCCCACTTCCCTGTGCTTCACCATCATTCTCACCCACGAATCTTGAGATGAGAGAACATTAGCCGTCGTATCATTTTTACGCTACATTATGGCGCCTCAACGTTTTTGTGAATAATATTTAAGATATTATGGACACGGACTCGGGAATTGATGGGTGAAGTTCGTGTGGTGTGATGTATGGATTGATACAGAAATATTATTAATTATGTCATAATATTGTTTATGTATATGTGTGCATACATGAGGTCAGCGATCACGCCATTAGAAGGTTGGTAAATATTAATTGTCGTAATTTTTGGCATATTTGTGACATTGTTATTCTTGAAAGAAACGGTAATTATTTTTGCGACACAGGCATTTCCTGGCGTCGGTAACTAAAACTAATGCAAATAAATTTAAATAAATGAAATTAAAATGATTCATGATTTTGACAATAGATGGTGTTGCGTGTACACGATTGTTTGCGTCTCGGATAATTTATAAATAAGTAATTTAATTCTGTTTACAATGGAGATTAACAACATAAACAGCTATTCGAAAGAGGAATTGTATCCGCTATTTAAAAAAAAAAAAAAAAAGAGATAGTACGCGTCTCTTAAAGATGAAGATGACAGTGTGGTTGCATGTGGGACTACCAATCCTTCATGTCGCTCCACTGGTTTCTTCAAATGTGTTATTGTGGTCACATGTACTGGAGTTTGGTACCTTCAATACAGGTGCTCAGAATAAACACAAATTCTAATTTATTGATGATATTTTTTTTTACACTTATCCTCGTTAGACTAGAATGGAAACATATTCTTTGTTTCTCTGATCTTTTAGATCAGTGGCGCCCTAACAAAATAAACAACAAAAAAAAAACGGGGATTGATTTTTTTTTGTTGTTTTTATAATAATTTTGATTATTTTTTTACATAGGTACATACCAATAGTGTACCTCGAAAATTAAACTTAAGAATTTTCATGATATATACATATATATCGGATATTATTGTTGTCGCTACGGTATATCGGTTAATTACCTCAAATAATTCCGAATACTCTAAATGAAAGTTAAATCGGTTACCGGTCTGATGGTGTGTTATCTGACAGTATGTATATATTTATAGTAGGCATTCTTTGTATTTAATTTGTTTAGCCGTAGGTTAAAATTATGCTTTTGGAGTGCACCGGAGTAAAAGTTAAATTAGAATTTTTGGAGATTACTACGACACACTCGAAAAGGATAGTTAATATATTCTGTCTGGGAGATTTTGAGCTACTTTCTTTCACACAGATAATAAAATAGTTTTAATTGTTAATTAGTAACTATAATGTTTAATGTATATTCTAAGTTTATAATTATGTCTAAAGTAAGTTGGTATCTCTTTCCTTAAAGAATATAGTATAGACATTTAGAAAGTATGATTTTTTTTTGTAATAATATTAGTATTAAGTATCAAGTGTAGTACTGCTAATGCATGCACACAACAAACAAATATTTACCAATTTGGAGTAAACATCTTCTGCCTCCTTGAACAGGAGAAGATGATTAGTAGATAGTTTAGATCTAGTAATACCACTGTTTATAATATGTTGATAAGTATTTTTAAGTTGATTTGTCCAATAGGTTTAATAAATATATACTATTTTTACACTGCTAACACCAGCGTAAATTTATCAAGTATTTTTGTGTAACCCGTGTCGATTTTTGATTAAAAAAAAAATCGAGCACCAATTTGAAAAGATAGGAAGATGTAAAATTTCGAGAGAAATTGTACTTTGCAAGTTTATATATATAGATATTGACAAATGTACTTGTTTGAAACCACACGAATAGATAGGTATTGTAACATGTAAACCCTCATCTTTATACTATTTAGCAATGGCTAAATGACAACCAAATAGTTCTATAACTATACGACGAGGAAAATTTTTGGAGGTGAATACGCAAACTATCCAATGGATATTGGTATACTGTGTCTAATTCTTTAGATACATATAAAAAAAAAAAAAAAAAAAAAAACCCTGTTGAAACTGCATGGTAATTGTAATTTTTTGTTAAGAGGAAGAGAGGATTAGTTAAGTAGGGTATTATTAATAATAAAAATAATTTTTTGAAAATTTTGAAGTGGGAGCTTGAGTTCTCCAAACCTCACAAGTGTTAACCTAGAGAATTTGACTCTCATAAAGTGAGGAAGTGTTTGGTTCATGTGACTTGTTTATTTTTATTTATTTTATAAGTTGCTTGAGGATTATAAGTATGAAGTGTTTCCTTGCTTTTCGGTTATGCTTAACCACCAATGTATCACAACTTGATTTGTTGAGTGGGCGACATAACCTGACTGGAGCGGTCGTGATCGACGTGTGTTTTTTTGGGAGAGATTATGTATTTGATTTTCTATTTTGTTTGACGTCGGAGGGCGTCTACTGAATTTGCCCGAAGTGGGTGTGTTTTTGTTTTATTGATTGATCGATGGCCGGATTGTGAGGCGATGAAGCCAAACCGCGCGTGCCTGCTGCTTTGGTGAAAATCTCGGAAGAAGTGATGAGCGGACAAAAAAGGACATAAGGTAGCATCTGCATATTCCATTGTCTGGACCCCACGGAAGAGGCTATGGCGGATGGCGCTTCAGAAGAGTCGTCCTAGACTTCTTTTGGAGATTACTACGATCGGTGAGCATCTGGACCTGGAGAGGCCTTCCATGATGCTGAGGAGAGGAGTCGGACCATGAGAGCCATCAATTATTGTTTGAACCTTTTCGTGTTGGGATCAATCCTTCTCTTTACTCTTTTCTTTGCTAAACCATGATAGACGTGGTTATGGAATCATTAAATTTATGTTCTTTCCTTTTACAAGGGTTTTATTTACTGTATCAATCAATACATCCCACTTCCCTGTGCTTCACCATCATTCTCACCCACGAATCTTGAGATGAGAGAACATTAGCCGTCGTATCATTTATACGCTACACATATCAGAAGTTAGAATAACAGAATGGAATGTATGAGACGTTGTATGAATGCGAATGTAGCAAGAAGTGTATGCCAAGACCAAGTTGTTTGGCTCTCCGTTCTCTCTGCCTGCCTCTGCGGAGAAACTGCGTGATGGTTGGATAGTTACATTTTTTGTTTTCATAATGTTAACCGATTCGTAATACAGATTAATCGAAATGGCGATTTCACTGATAGCTTCGCCTTAAAGGTGTTAATTTTAACTCCATGAAACAGCAGAGTGGAGCCTCAGGTGGACATGTGTAAATGCAATCCTTTAAAAACACACAATTAAAGCGCTCTGAATTAAAAAAAGATATACATATATCTATGTATTACTGATGAAAAAAGCATTGCTTTCGAAACACGTAGATCTGTGTATATTAATAAGGTGGTGAATACAAAGAATATTTAAAAAAAAAATTGTTAATATTGAGGCCACAAAGTAAATACCAATCGTTTGAGGAAATCATCAAAAAGATCTTTTCTACAGATTTAATCGAATTCTCACACCTGTACTTAGAGGTAGAATTCGATATTCACTTAATTTAATATCGAGCTTTCATAACAACAAAATGCTGCTATAAAAGTAGAATATAATTTGATCTGGCCTTGTTAAGTAAACTCCTAAAAAATAAGTGAAGCCGACAAAATGTGAATTAGCCTCCGGCTTCACTAAGTGCGGGTTCTCGGAAGAACGTTGCGTGAGGCACCTGAAATATAACTATATAATGACGGGTTTGAAGAAGTGTGAAGACAGAACATATTGTTAACACAGAGTATCGTGGAAGGAAGGTTGATTCGATAAAGTGGTGATGGACTGTGTTAGTTCCCAGGTTTCCTCAAGGCTGGCGGAGGATTTATTCTTCTCTAGGGGCCGTCTATTTCAATACATGCTTATTAAAATTAAGAATTAAAAGGCTTTCTAAAGTTAAATTTACCCAAAATGCTGTTTTACGTCACTCCTAACTTTAACTCTTACTTTCCAAAAACCGATAGTTACTCGGCCATTTTGACATATTTGATAGTTCTATTGACGGAATTGCTCGCTTCAATATTTCTAATGATTTATTTCATGAATAGTATTATAGAAGATGATTTATTCATTTGTTTGTAAGAAACCAACAGCTTTTAATACAAATTTATATACATAGGAAGTTTAACAAAAAGTATGCCAACAAAGTTTCTTGTGCTAATAGTGGTTAAGTACAGATGTTTTATTAGAAACAACAAAATAAGAAGGAAGGAAGGAGAGGAAGAGGAACATAGGTTCGGGACAGGAGATGGTTCGATATTTTGAAAGGGTATTGTGAAGAATGTCGATTTTGTGAAATCGACCCCTTGGAATGACAAGGTTCCATCTGACACATCAATGTTATGCGATAATGAGTCTTTAGGTTATCTTCTATAGAGCACACTATCGCATGACATTGCTGTGTTAGATGGAACCTTGTTATTCCAAGGGGTCGAAATTGTGCGTTATATTTCCTACAAATATGGGGAATTAGAGAATTTATTAGAGATTGGTCCTGCATGCGGGCAAATAAAAAAAATCATTTTGTCAGGTTGGTCTTGACGGTATGTGAATGTTTATAAAGTTAATGAACTCTGCCGATTCCAGGCCATTATTTATAATTTTAAATAACAAGATTTGATCAAATATTAAGCGTCGCGTTTGAAGCGCGATGAAGTTATGTGATTTTAAGGATTCGGTATTATTTGCAAAATGTGAATTAAATTTATAATTTATATGTTTGAAGAATATCCGTTGAATGCCTTCAATTCTTTCAATATGGGCTTGGTATAAAGGTGTCCATATCGGTGTGCAATATTCTAAGTGAGGGCAGATATACGCCGTGTAAAGGGAGTATAGAGCCTTTATGGAAATAAAAGGTTTTGAAATACGAATTATAAATCTCAGCATTTTAATGGCTTTATTGGTAACCTCTTTGAAGTATTTTGATATAATTTAGTTTCACGTCCAGTATTACCTCGAATATAATGATGTATTCAGCGAAAAGTGAAAACATTTCGACAACGCGTAAATAAAAACATATTAGATATGTTTTCATGTGTTCACGAGAGAAAGCATTTTTTGACTACAGAAGGAGGAAGCGCTGCAACACGGCATAATATCCCAAAAAATTTTCAAGAAAATAATATTTTATGCTTATTTGGGACGATTCTGAATTTTTGGGGCGATATTCTATGTCGAGAGATCTCGAAATTTGCAATGCCTCAAATTCAATATAATATTACGGTTACTGAAAGGCATATTATTTTTTCTCGTAATACCGTATACGGATATAACAGGTAGTCATTTAATTTTTAATTCTCACACGAATATTTTTGTAGAGACAAAGCTATCGGTCATTGACATATTCAGCCATATAATAATGTTTTCTGGATACGAGTACGACGCAAACTAAAACCCGCAGCATATTTAGACAGTTGTTGTTTGTATTTCACCAGATATCAAATGGAACCGTCGGTGTGGCTGCGCCAAAACATGATGCGGGTTGTTTTTTTACACAATTTGGATGAATATTCTGCTTTTTCGACTGGCCACACTAAAAACAATTATTTTGGCAAAAGAAAACTTGAAACAGTGCGTGATCTTATTTAACTCGCGAGTTACTCTGACTGTTAAAATTTAAATTTAGCTCAAGATCTATCTATCTGTTGAAACAGGTGGCCCTAGGTGAGTGGAAAGAGTATTCAGCGATATGTTCCATACCACAAACCAACCAGAGACTTGCATTACATATAGGCACATAAGCACTGCCTACCTTACCTTACTTACATAAATAATATTAAAATTTATAAAATTATTGCTAGAAATGAATTTACTCTTTCAAAAATAAACGCCAGACACCCGTGTCATATTTAAATGTTGACTTATTCTGCATTAAAAAAAATGTTTTATTGACATTTATTTTTATTTTATTTTAAAAACAAACAGTTCAGAATAAAATGATTGGTGAACAAATTACAAAGTTTTAGAAGTTTGTTCTAAGGATCGGTACCGATGACATGTCTCTATGTAATATCTAGTAAGTGGTTATATACATTTTACCGGGTGGGGTTAGTACAATGCTAGGGAATGATACATGCTAAAGATAAAAGGTATATGAAAAAGTGTATGTGGCTGTGTATGTGTGTGTATGAGAGAGAGCGTGTATATCTCCGAATAGTGCTATGTACTGAAGAGTTGTGATTGCGGGTTGACGTTACTAGTATTATTTTAATTAAATGACGGTAGAGAATCAAAAAAAAAACGTGATTTAGGTTGGGACAAAGATTATTAAATGTTTGGGGAAGACGGGAAATTGATAAATTTGCCGTTTGTTTTGTTGTTTAATGTGTAAAATAGTTTGGTGTGGCGAGTACGTTTCGATGGTATGTTAAGGTTAATTTGAGATAGGAGTTCTGGGCAGTCAATTTCATTATTTAAGATTTTATGCAGATTTTATAAGATTCGTTTGAGTCAGTGTCAAAAACGACCGTTCCTTTCGGTACAAATCACGGATGTTTGGTACCTTTATTAATTAATACAACTTTACTAACAAAATAATCACCATATTATGTTGGCTTTCTTTCATGCAATTGCACTTTAGATAAAGTATGGAAATTTCATATATACAGTAATTGGCTTGTAATGTACATGAATGAAGCGGTTACTTGATTTTTTATGTGGCAAGTCATCCCAGCCAACATCGGCTAAATCCACCAGTTTAGCCAATCTTAGCACAAATTTACTACGTCTGTGTTTTTTTTTGTTAAACAAGAATTAGTTCGCTGTTTATTTTACTGCCTACTTTGATTGAAAACTCTGTGCCAGTAAAATCAACTGTACGAACATTAAACGAAGTATTAAAATGTATTCGTATGATTGGGAATGAAGTACTCGTATTTTCAATATATTTGTGAATGGTTATTTTTAAATCAGAATGAACATTTGATGAGTAGGCACATTCCCCCCAGCAATTAGGGCGACACCAAAAGGCACTTGGACCCTGTTTAGGGTCAGTTAGCGGAAACTCTAATTAAAGGGTGGTTAAACTCCACGCGACAATTTTATTTATAGGGGTCTCAGGAGGGTTGGTGAAATTAATGAAAATTTGGAAAAAGTGGATTATAAAAGTACTAAATATGTTAAGCATGGAATTTAAAGCTTTCCAGATTTTAGTACAAATCAATTAACTTTAATTTTTAATATAAAATAATGAAAGTGTTAATAAACAATTAAATGTAATTAATATACATATTTTTTTAATCTCTTAAATTTATTGTCAAACTAATAATAATAATAAAAAGCTTTTTTTGAATTTCTGGTACTAACTTGTTATTTAATATTTTTTTATTAAAATTTTTACTAACATTTCTAATAAAAATCAAGTGTCCACGAATCTTGTCGGTGTTTTTTTTATGCCACAATCGTTGTACGTCAATAAAATGTTACGCTTTGCTGACTTTATGCCTTTTAATTGCAACCTGAGTTCAGCGATTCTCTGACGTTTTTAGTGGGATACATAACGCAAAGCCAGGCATTCGCATATAGCTTGTCTCTGCAACAAGTTACCTACAGTGCTAGTCATTCGCATATTGTTTATGTCTGTGCAACAAGTTACCTGCAGTGCTAGTCATTTGTATATTGCTTGTCTGTGCAACAAGTTATCTGCAATGCTAGTCATTCGCATATTGCTTGTCTGTGCAACAAGTTACCTGCAGTGCTAGTCATTCGCATATTACTTGTCTGTGCAACAAGTTACCTGCAGTGCTAGTCATTCGCATATTGCTTGTCTGTGCAACAAGTTACCTGCAGTGCTAGTCATTCGCATATTGCTTGTCTGTGCAACAAGTTACCCTGCAGTGCTAGTCAGTTTTGAACAGTGAAATGTTAATAATAGATAATACATAATGTTATTCGTCAACTAAAGGTTTTTACCGTTTTATAAATTGCGCGTTTTTTGTTGGTTTACGACTTAAAGTTTAAAGTATTTTAGAATTTTTTAAAGGTTAATTAAAATAAAATACAATTATCTAAAACCCAAAAGGGTGACCATTTTAAAAGTCACCATAAGAACGCCATCAAAAAAATTTTAAAGTTCAAAAATCAAAGAAAATTAATTATCACCACACAAGAGCGAACCAGAATGACTATTCCTAAATATAAAACTGCTTTTGGACAAAGGATTTATAAATATCTTTCAATTACGCTATACGATTAATTTCCACCGGCTATAAAAAAAAATAAAATAAAAAACGAAAAGGCAAATGATTTCAAAAACCAAACCAAAACCTGGCCAAAAAAATCAAAGAATAGGAAGAAATACTCACAGCTCAAAGACAATCTTTGGATATAGAGCAACGCATCCCGCTGCCTGTACTAATAAATAATATTCAAATTGGTAAAGAAATACAGTTTCTTTTGGGGAACGAATTACTCGTATATTAAAATTTCCGGAGCACTGACACAATCTACATGGAAATATATGCTCTAATAAAACGGGTGGCACCAGCACTGAACCTTATGGAAATTCAAAGCTTCTGCCAATTTTAACTCAATTCACTCGAGTAGTTTATTTGAAACGCCTATAAAATTATTTCCAAGCTTAACTCTCCTTGATTGTATTATGTTGTACTGTGTTGATAGTATAGCTCATTTATATCTGCTGTATTTACGCTATTTTGATCTTTCTTACATTGCCTACTGAACAAATATGATGGTCTCCTTGATTGTATATCTCCTTGGTAGCTGTGGGTATCCTTAAAATTATTTAAGTGCTACAATTAAATTAAGTATATCCTCACTGTAACAAAACTGCTCTACTGTTTTTTTTATTTCTCAATTTGTTTAATACTGTTTTTTTTATAATGATATTATTTAAATCAATATTATGTAATTGGAGTCTAGTATCTCTATAAAAAAACAGTTATGCTGTTTTCATATTTTTTCAACATGTATAAATTGACCACAACATGTATGTACCTACGTTGTTTTATGATTGCATTACTTTTGTATGATTATATAATATTGATGAACTAAACTCCTGCTGACAAGCTACTTATAGTGGCTTAGCGGGTACAAGTTCCCATTGGATGTAATTAATATTATATAATAAAAAAAAATTATAAAAAAAACTCAAATTTACTCTAGCTAAACATTAGCATTTATGTAGATATTAAGACAATTAATGCATTCATTTTTTTATAACTTATTGAAGCTTATTAACCTCATTGTCTACCCGTTTGGACCTCGGAAACCAAGAACCAACGTCCCGGATAGACCATGAGGTTCTAGGTTCATGTTCCAGCTACCACCGTTTTTTTATTTTCTTTTCTGAGTCTCTTTTGTTTCATGTTTCATTTTGAGAGTTATTAATATTTTCATCAACGATTAAAAACAAATAGTGTAAGTTAATTTAAGACGTTAAAAAATCAAATTGAACTATGGCCATGCAATGAGTCAGTACAGCAATAATATTTCATATGACTGCAAACTATATTTCAACTGTATTATCCCAAAGTAACCAGATCCTTATTTCACTGCATGTCCATTTAGGGACAGCAGTAATTAATTGTCTTCGTGTTTCTTGAACCGCCATGCATTGTTTGAACTGACAAGGGAAAATGTATCTTGGCATAATATATTATTGCTTTTGCAAGTGAAAGGGTTTACCAACAGAAGGCGTAGTATTATGATCACTCTAAAATGAGTCAGATTTGAAAAATATATTAATTTGTTAAATATTATTAAAATTTATGTAATAAAATTGGTCCTTCTTAAATGAGTATCTCACTAGTAGAAGTTCGTTTTCCAATAAAGTTGATTCTGCAAGAAGAACTTGTTAAGAATAATATTTGAATGTCGCTGTACACATTAATACTCTACCTAATCAGTTATTAATTTCATGTAGATGCAAATAATATAATACAGGACCATACTTACCTGGCTACTCACTTGAGATAAACAGTGATGATTAGTAACATGTTGATACGGTTTGTTTGTATACAGAGGACATAATGGCATACTCACTTGAGATAAACAGTGATGATTAGTAACATGTTGATACGGTTTGTTTGTATACAGAGGACATAATGCTGTAAAACATGTGCTATTTGAGCTACTGGCTTGGCGGGAGAAATAAATTCCTGGACACGAGACAGTCACTAACGGCCGTTCTTCCCAACCTTACTGAGCAACTGCTGAGCCAAAATTTTGCCTCAGCACTGTTCAAATGCACAAATTCGCCTTTCCCAACGAAATTCTCAGTCAAACTTACAATCACTTAAGTTATCGATTTTTGTGGATTAAAGTTCTCCTCAGTAAAAGACAAGTTATAAAAAGTGTCAACAGAGTGTCAAATGACAGCGTAAATGTCAAATGTCATAGATATCTATGGTCAAACGTCATTCGTTTCGCGAACTATTTTTTTTATCTATTGTGTATTGACAATTTTGAATATGGAGAGCGAAAATGACGATATTTTTAATGTAATACCAATAGCGGGTATGAACAGCGAATATGAAGACAGCGACGATGAAAACATTATTGACAATTATTGATTGAAAATTGAAAGAACACACGAAAGACAAACGTCAAAAAAGTCTACTTCCATTTTCGCGGAATTTTAGTAAAAGTCAAGCTAACACTTTATTTTTAACATATACGTTTTTAAATATAAAATGTTGGTGTTTGTATTACAATATTTAAGAGAATTAATATGTATTCATAATAAATAGAAAATTAACTCGTCTATGTTAATTTAACATTGAAAGTTTTTACTTTGATATCATTTTATTGACTATGGACGTGTGGGGGTACAATTATATTTCCATAGAAGTGGGCGAGTCCTTCATAGACAATTTAGGAAGTTCAAAGATAAAAAATGTTTGGAGACAGTCAAATAGAGCGAATACTTAACAGAACACTTGGCTGATCGGTGGCTCAGATTGATCATTCGAAAAGTTAGGGAGAACGGCTGTAAGAGTATAATAAAAAATCATAAAAAATAATGAAATATAAGTATTGTATTGTGTTCATAGAATCGTGGGTACTTTTGTTAAACGTTCGCTATTATCTCTATATATGGAAATGAACGATTGTATATTTATTAATTGTTTTTGTGTTTAATTCGTACAACTCCATTTATTTATTTTTTTAAATTTAATGTAAATCAAATTTTAAAATGTTATTATTAAGTTCTGCAAGTATTTTTAGTTGTTATTATTGTGACAGCTGTTTCGGCGTTTAAGGCCATTTTCAAACTGTGGTTAATCCGCGTTGTGACGACTTATTTATATGATTTAATTTACTCCCACTCCTTTAAAATTTGGATGGGTAATGATTTATTATCGGTAAAACCGATTTAGTTAGATAGCAATTAAAATTGTGAATTCTGTGAGGTTTTCACATTTATAATGTGTTTTTACTCGTATTTAACTGACAATGTTTTCTTAATTGATTTATTTAAATGTGTTGTATTGTTTGTTTTGATAATGTGAACATACTGAGTTTGATACACAGTTTGAAAATGGCCTTAAACGCCGAAACAGCTGTCACAATAATAACAACTGAAAATACTCGTAGAACTTAATAATAACATTATTAAATTTGATTTACATTAAATTTAATAGAAAAAAAAAATTGTCTATTTGTCTGTCTATAGTCGATTTCCTCGAAAATTTCTAGACCAGATTTGCTGAAAATGGCACACTTTGAACTTATTAGTGCCGGAATGGTTTATAGAGTAGTTTGAATGAAATCTAATATGTAAAACTGTTGCTATACCTTTTTAAAATTAGTATGAAAAACATTGAACCCGCCATGTTTATTTATGTTAGCCCATGGATATACCACTCTTGTTAGCCACAGATTACATATTAAAAAGAAGAAGGGTTGTTTGGGTAGAATATTTTAAAAATTGAAAATACAAGTAGGTGCCTACTTAAGAACTTTTATTTTATTTAAATATATTTTGAAAAAAAAAAAAAACTTTTAAATGAATGTTTTTTGTTTAGTAGATCGCTGTCAAAATAATTATGGCACCCAAATGACAAACAGAATTCACAACTTTATTACTTTATTCTAAAAAAAACGAGTACGCACCGGCTAGTATTAAATAAATTAAATTATCAAAAAAAATGTTAATTATAAGAATAGAGCTAGAATATCTAATAAAGTTCTAAAAGTAGAGGATTTTGAAGTTTTTTAGAGAAAGTTTTCCCGCATTCGTGAGAATTATATGAAAACTTTTCCCCAGATGTCCATTTGTACTATTCTTAAAGACAAGAGAAAATAAAATGTTGTAAATTCAAAGAAAACAAAGCCTTAACATTCCCTTAAACTCAGGCCTCGGAGGAGAGAGAGTTTAGGGATCCATTTGCGGGACATTAAAGGGGTGAAAGAACTACGCTTCGAACAAAACATCACCTCTTATAAGTCTTTCATTTTAAGGAATTTTGAGGTTATTCGTTGTTTTGTCTGGAAAACCAACCGTTTACAATAATTTTTATGCATGGCAAATATATTTAAAAAAAGAAATAATAACAGGTTTTTACTTAAGTATTTAAATAATTCAATTTAAAAAAAGTCACAATTTAGCCTATGAGGTTAGGATGATGGGAGGGAGGGGAAGGGAAATAATCTAGTCTGTGTAGAGTAATATTTATTGTGTGAAAGTTATTGATTGATTTCAGGTTAGAAATTATAAGGGGCTGAGTTGAATAAGTCGAACTCACCGTATGAAGTATTAAAAATGTTTGAAGCGCGGTGAATAAAGGTGTTTTGTTTTGAGTTAGTGTTGCGTTGGGGTAGGTTTTTTTTTTTCAAGAAAGAAGATAATTCCTACGTTACGAATAACCTGACAATATTTGAAAATCTCCTACTACTATCACAGTAAGCGTGAGACGTAGGTTGTGTCGTTGTCGTTGGAGAACTTAATCAGCCGTGGAATCGAACTCCCGACAAATCCAGACGCGATGTCAACTCAGCCACCGACCGGTCTATTATGTGATTTTGTCTGGTTTGTCTTAATTGAATTTGTTCAAGTAATTCTGGGCAATCTATCACAGAGGCGGATATTTTTTGTAAAAACAGTACATCTACGGAATTTCTACGACTTTCTGGTGACGAAATAGTTAGCTAATATAAGCGTTGCGTTTCGTCCTCCACAGCAAACAATCACTTGAGGCACCATTAACCAGAGCAGGAATACACAGCACTGGGAGGTAGCTAATATGGAACTATCTATCATCCCTTAATAACAAAGCAGCCATGAGGGAATAAAGAGGGGGAAGGGAAATTAGTTTCACACTTCTTGGGATTTACGTTCGCATTTCAGATTCTTTTATTTCATTATATTTATTACGTCTTATAAATGTACACGTATTTGTCTCGGTCAGAATATTCACCCAGCTCTATATCAATGGATATCAAATTAATTAAGTTATTACTTAAAAATACGAACTAAAATAAACGAGATGAAATTTCTTCAGTAAAGTTTTCATTTCGGATTATGCAAACTTTTTTCAATCACACTTCAAGTCATGTCTCCCAAAATAAACGACAAACTACCACCACTCCAAGGGGGGAAACAAATCTGGATTCCCCTTCTCAACCCCTTTAAATATCTGGCAACCCTAGCTACTACCCTCTCTCTCAGTCTAGACGGAGTGATTAGACATTCAGGATAGAGGATAGACTAAAGGAAGATTGGAATGGGGGAGGCAGCAGAGGTGCAAAGTCAAATTTCAGCTGTGTTTCGTTCCCACCACCCGATACAATGATTATTTTCCCGAGCACGATGTCGCGAGAAGCTTTAAGGTTTGGTTGTTTTTTTCCACAACAAAGACTTCGCATTTTCATTTAGAGAAGAACAGGCAGATTGGTTCAAGAATGAGGGTCTCAACTATCCAGGGGAGGTTAAAGGAGAAATTAGTTCTGAAATATGTAAATGTTTTTTTTTATTTATGTTATATAATTGTTTCAAAATAAATATGTAATGGAAATAAAATATTATATTATCTTAATTGGCTCTTGAGTTTGGTGTTAGAGAAAAACATTATTACTATTTTTTTTTATTTATTTAAAGTCACACAACAATGTTGCATTCACGTGAGTTTTCAATTTAACTCATTTTGGGACTGTTATTTTTGCTTCATAATATTAGTTTTAATGTTGTTTTTAAGAAAAATATGTAAAAAAAATACAAAAATATACTAACAATATGAAAATACCATAAATACATGTACAGGCTCAAAACATACAGATACAATAGAAATACATAAGAATGTTTTACAGAAATAAATATTCCTATATAAAAATCTGCAAAGCTTAAGGAAACAGTTGGTATCTATGATAAATGGTTTTTCAAATAGCATTTAAAACTCAAGATCTCAAAACATAATTAAGAGATTTGTCCGAAGCGCAAACTTGTCTCAATTCCCCAGGCATATCTATCTATTCAAATGATTTCAGTCCGTATTTTGTAGCCTATTTTTGATATGTGAAGTTTGTGGTGTTGTCGTGTATTATGTTGGTGAACGTTGTGATTATTTTTATACTTGTGCGAGTATGGCATATTTAAATAGTGTTATCTCATGGGTAGGAATAATCTTCAACGGTAATACTAGTGCGTGCCGGTAAATATCTTTAACCGGTGTATTCCATGGCAAGCCAAAAATGTTACGGAGGCCCTATTTTAAATTATCTGTACCTCAGATATTATTTTGTTGATAGCGAAACCCCAAATAACAATAAGAATGCATAGTTAAGCATGATAAACAGGGATATATATATTTTTTTATTTAATGTTAAATGTACATTTACAGAAATTATTCCAAATTATAGCATGGGGAGGTGGTACTTCATCTGCACTAGACTCAATCATAGAGGCACAGAAAAATATTATAAAAATAATCCTTAAACTACCTCTAATTACAGACTCTAACTCAATCTTTAATATAATGGGAGTATTTGACGTTCGGTAGATTTACGCTAAAACAACCATCACTCGTCCACAACTAAATGTGAGTAAGAAATTTTTGTACCTTTTTAGAAGCTTTAACTAGAGAATAATAATAGTATTGAGCATTAACATTATCATAATATCCGTAGTGTTAATTGGTTTGCTCATGAATACTCTAATTTCATAGTAAATAGTTTTTTTATTGAACAACAATTATAGACCAGTTACCCAAATGAAGTTTAAATTTCGTTAAAACTATAAAAATAGGTATTTAAAATACAAAACAAAATTGGAAAACCAATTTTCCATACTAATAAAAAAACAGAATGGGCGCGTGACTACAAATCTTCCAAATGCAATGGTACCAACATAACAAGGTGTTTCGATGAGATGATTTTTTATTCTATTTTAAATAACGATTTATAAATTCCACGTATAATTATATATAATATTACTTATTTATTCAGAATAGACGCTAGCTGATCTATATAAATATATATTTTTAAAGCCATTATATTTTTCACGGGAGTTTCTTATTCCCAAGTCCTTCGAAGTACTAATATTTTTAGAGAGGAATTGAACATCTTTAGTTAAATAACAAAAACGAATATTAATTACTAAAAATTAGGTTGTATTGATATATTCAAATAAGGCGTAGAATTTAATTTATTAATTTTTCGATTATAATTAACTTCCTACATTTTTTTTACTTCTTCTGGAAGACTATTAAAAATAGTATCCCTTTGTAAATATGGCTTTTTTATTTTTAAATACGATGATGTATTTATTTAAAGTTTTAAATATTATGTATTATTAAGATAATAATTATCAAATGCCATTCCTGAGTAACATTGTAAATATTTCAAGACCAATGAAGGAAATTGGCTTTTAAGATTAGTGTAGAAGTATAACGTAATATAGTTTATTTATTTATTTACATTTATATATTATATAGTTCCATCAAAGACAATTTTCATACTTAGGACCAAAATTGTTCAACATAATACCCGATACATGGAAAATGAAAAGTACAAACGTCCTGCGTAAACTGATCAATGTATGGCTTCTCGATTTAGGGAGGGTCAAAAGCGAACATATGCTCATTAATATGTATATACAATTTTAATAAAACCTTCTTATGTAATTCATCACTACTATACACTAAATAAATAAAAAAAATGCATATCATACTTTAATCTTGTACACTTTAAACTTTTATACTTTATACTTTAAACTTTTACATATCATATGTAATTCGTTATTACTACACACTAAATTTATTGTAAAAAAAAGCATATCATACTTAATCTTTTATTTTTCAAACTTTTATACTTTATATTTTATACTTGTACATCTCAATTTTAATTCTTTATTACTCTACACCAATTTAAAAATGCATATCATACTTTAGTATCTTATACTTCAAACTTTTACTCTCACTATACACTTTTACATCTCATATGTAATTTATTATTTCTCTACAGTAAACTAAGAAATGCATATCATACCTTTAACTTATATTCTTTAAACTTTTATACTTTATATTTTAAACTTTTACATCTCATTTGTAATTCATTATTATTCTACACTAATTTAAAAAATGCAACATACTTAAAAAAAAAAAAAAACACAATTTTTATTTTTTCTTAAATTTATTTTATGGATTTTTTTTATATTCTTTTATGTGTATGTATATTAATATGAACTAATCTTATCAATTTGACTGTCCTAAAACGGGATTTGCTCCTAATTGGACAGTCAAAGCCTTCTGAAATATTTCTGTAAAATAATGTGTGTTTCAAATAAATATTATTATTATTTTATATATTTTTTATTAAAAGTGTAATAAAGGTGCGTTGTATGGTGGATTGTAAGGTAGGTTTGAATAGGTGATACTATTGTTATATGTGTCATGACCACCTCACTGGGAGAACCTGTGCTGAGGTGTTATATAGGTGTTATAAATTAGGTAAAATTTGAAGAGAAATACATTTTTTTGTTATGGTTAGAGTAGACAAATCCTTTAAAACATAATAAACATCTAATTATAATAATAACTGCTTGTATTTAGGTATAAGATGGTACAATATATTATTATACATAAACAAAATTAGTGTAACCGAAACGTTGAAATATGAACAATTCAAAAAGCAAATTAACTCCCTGAACCTAGATAATGATATATTGTACTATTAATGTATAAATACCATCTATCATGTAAATTGGTATTTGGCTATTTTTTTAATTTTATTATTCTAAAATTGTTCTATTGATTTTACGTTTGTAGTTAGTTAATAAGTTTTTAATAGTGTTTACATATTGAATTGTTTTTATTATTTTATCATTACGTTTGTAAATACTCCTCCCATCACCACGAGCTACTGGAGCTCAACTTATGGAGAGTAGATCGATGGGAAGTTAAAAAAATCATGTATATGATTTTGATCATGTAATTTTTTTGTAATAAATAAAGGAATTGAGATATTATATATTTATACCAAAATGAAATTTGAATGGTTTTAATGTGTTATCTTTGAATATTTCTAATACTGAATCTTTTAAAAATATTCTACAATGTAGATGATGAGATTGTATATAAGTTTTTCAGTATTACTTTAATAATAAGTCTTTGAACCATATTCACCAGGTGATTTAAAGCTTCATTAAATTTAGACGTACTTTACTGAAGTAGCCAATGTCCGACAGCTTCAGAGGGAAATAATGGCGGGCCTTACCTAGAACAACAAGAAAACATATACATTAGAATTTTTTACATTATTTAAACGCCCAGAGGGCTTTTAAATACATCATTTTCGAATCACATTAAAAAATAATAATGAAAAACCATCACAAAAGTTATTTACACTTAAAATAAGAAGAAGAAGAAAAACTGCACGAAATCTCAAAATACACAGGAATATAAAGAAATAGAAAAAATAAATAATACATTATCCAGAAAGTCAATATTAGCATTGATAACAAATAAGCAAATAATGTAAAAAGATGTAGTTAATAATAATTTATTAATTTGGTAGAAATAATTTAATTAATTTATATATATGAAAATAAATTGGCTTAAAACAAATACATTTTTCATTTAAATTAAAAGAAATAATTTTATTATTATTTTTTTTTAAATTTGCCATTTTAAGTTCAGATTATTGTCAATTACATACATATCATTTAAGTATTTGGTAGCAAGACTATGTAAGCCTTGAATTAGGGAATGCATTATTATTGATCATATCTCTAACTAATGTGATCGGAAAACTTTTTGTAGTTCAATTTGGGGTTTTTCTCCTCCTTGTCCAGCGCGTGAAGCCTAGCCCTATGCTAACATCCGAGTGTTTCCGATTTTCATAATTTTCACGGAATTTTCCTACTGGGATGGCCATTTTCTCAAGATTTTCCGAGTCTACGTTGTGATTCATTTTTGTTCAGACTATTGGAAAAACAAGGTCTTATTTTTGTGGTAACCTAGATTCTTTGTAGCGCAGATAGACTCTCGCATACCACTGACAGATTTATATTCCTAGCATTCCTATCTTATACTTTGATGTTCTAAACTCTCTATTACGACCCTAGTATGTAATCTACGTTAATTTTCTATAGGTTCACTAGAATTTTCCTAACTTTTCCCCTAAATTTTCTATTTTAACCTATCGTGAGTTTTAACGGCAAGACTTAGCTTCTGGGCTATACTAATTGCACTATACCTGATATATTTAATACGACCTGGTTACATTTTCAATTTAGGAATACATAATTAGAATGATCATAGTATTATCGCCTTTCTTCATTGTACTAAGTGTTATTCTACATGGATTAGTTTAAAAAATTTCATGGTTAAAAGGCACAGTTTTACTTTTTTTGGCGCCATCTCCAACCTCTCTTAAATTTGGGAAAAATTACATCATTAGGTTTTAGTTTTTACAGCTTTTTGTTATGATAAGTGATCGAATACGGTTTGTTTTCAAGCAATTCGGCTCCAGACCAACCCCTAAATTACTCGGATGACCACATTTTCGGTTAATAACCCCCTCCCCACAGACGTTGAACATTAGATACTTGCGATTTTTGCAAAGTCCAGGTTGAAAGGCCATCCCCCGTATCAAGAGTTCAGAAACAATCACGCTTACATTCTCAGCAATTGTCTATGTCCAATCGATAGTACATATCATACGAGTATATATATGTAAATAACTTGGGTTTTTATAATCCACAATGTACCAGCTTCCTGGAACATCTTGAACCTGAAATCTTCAACACAGGTCGTGAATCTGAGCCAGATATGAGGGTATTCAACTGTAAGATGCGATTCACATAGTCGACATACGGGAGGAGTGATTATGTTCATTAAAGATTGTATATCTTTCAAAATAATATCAAATCAAGTATTTGATGAAAAAAATACGTGGATGCTGGCAATACAAATAACAAAAAACTTGATTAAAGGAACCTACTCTGTATTATACCACTCACCAAACCAAAGCCATTCGAAATTTTTAGATTTCTTTGAAAGTTGGTGTATTAAAAATATGAAAAACCAAGATATGTTTTATATAGCTGGTGACTTTAATATTGATATGAAAGTAAAGAATACCTACAGCAATAGACTCCAAAGTTTAGTGAATGATCTAGGAATGAAACAGCTTGTGACAAAACCAACGAGAATAACAAACGAATCAGCAACCATTATTGATTTGGTTATATCAAATCATTTTTACTTGAACGTAAAGGTTGTGGATACACCAAAAATATCAGACCACGAAAACATAATAACACTACTTGAAACGAGTGTAATAAAAAATGAGTCAAGGAAAATTATGTATAGAGATAAAAGGAACTATGATCACTCTAAATTCTGTGAAACTTTAAAAAATAGTATCTCACAAATTACCGAGTCTAATTCATTAAATGACAAAGCAGAAAATTTCGTCAAAATTTTGACGTCGGCAGTCGACAAAAATATGCCGATAAGAAGTGTTAAGTTTAAAAATACTAACAGATGGTATTCGATACCATTACATAACCTTCAAAAACAGAGAGATAATGCATATAAAGCGGCAAAATTGGAACCATCCAATGAAAAATGGAATTCATATAAAAAAATTCGCAATATTTATTCAAAACAAATTAAACAACATAAGTGCGATTACTATAAACAAAAATTAGAAACACAACAGAATGAGCCAAGAAAACTTTGGATAACACTAAAAGAAATCATAAAGGGCAAACAAAAAGAAGTTGTAAAATCGATTGATTTCCCAGATGGAAATGAAGAAGAAATTGAGAATATAGCGACAAAATTTAACAATCATTTTATTTCGAGCATAGATCTTATAAGCGAAAGTATTCCAGAATGTCCTGTTAACAAACTAGACATAGACAGGCCTGTATGCACCGATGAAGAGTTTAAGTTTAAAAATATAGATTTACCATACTTAAAAAGAGTCTTAAGTAACATGAAATCGAAGGAATCTCCAGACGGTATTACAATAAATATAATCAAAGACTCCATTAATATTATTGGCGAATCGATGGTACAAATTATCAATGAATCTATGAATAGTGGAGTGTTTCCCAAAACTTGGAAGACATCTGTAATAACTCCTATTCCGAAAATCGATAACCCAAAAAAATTTGACGAATTCCGACCGATAAATTGCTTACCCAAATATGAACAAATACTTGAATACATTATAAAGGAGCAATTAACTGAATATATTGAGACAAAGCAGATATTAGTTCGACAACAATCGGGTTTTAGAAATAAATTTTCTTGTGAAACCGCTATTAACTATGTAATACAAGAATGGAAAAATTATAGAGATAAAAACAGTAAAATTACTGCAGTATTTTTAGACTTAAAAGGGCATTTGAAACAATCGATAGAGATAGATTAATAAAAAAATTAAGAAATATTGGAATTAACGGTAAAGAAATTAATTGGTTTGCTGATTATCTATCAGAAAGAACGCAAGTAACAAAATATGGTGGTATAATATCAGATCCACGTCATACTAGTAAAGGCGTTCCACAGGGATCTGTCCTAGGTCCATTGTTATTCATTATATATATAAATGATATTGTTAAAGTTTTAAAGCATTGTGCCATTAAATTATTTGCTGATGATACATTGTTATATATAGCCAGAAAAAAATTACAGGACGCCATTGAAGAGATACAAAATGACTTAAATAATGTAACACTTTGGTTAAACATAAACAAACTTAAACTGAATGTTATGAAAACTAAATTTCTGATTATTGATAGTCAAGGTGGAACCGAACATGCAATACTAACCATTGATAACATAAAGATAGAAAGGGTTAACAGTATTAAATATTTGGGTATAATATTAGATGATAAATTAAAATTCGACAAACACTTCGAATACATATCTAAGAAAATTGCTAAAAAAGTTGGCTTCCTAAAAAGAATTAGGAATAACTTGGATCTCAAGACAACGCACCTTGTATACAATTCTATTGTAACTCCTCATTTAAATTATTGTTCTAGTGTTCTATTCTTATGTAACGAGGCCCAAAATAATAAACTACAGGTTATACAAAATAGGGGAATGAGGATGATTCTGAAATGTAATATCTTTACTAGAGTTAAAACTATGTTACAAAACTTAAATATGATGACAACTAAACAACATATAATATATAATACATTAACAATGATGTACAAGCTTAAAAATAACATGCTCCCTAAATATCTGCAAACTAATATTATGTATCATGAAAATATTCACAATTATCCTACGAGGAGTTGCCGAGACTTCAGGCTTCCCAAAACAAAACTTACGTGTACACAGAACAGCGTGTTTTATAAAGGGCAAAAACTTTATAATAACCTACCAAATTCCATAAAGGAAGCCTCAAGTCTTGGCACTTTCCGTAAAACATGTGCTATATACATAAAGAAAAATTTATGACTTGTATTTCTATTTGTACTAACTGTATTTCTTAAACCCTATTTTTTTTGAACTGGGGTAACTGTATTTCTTTTTTTTTTTATTAACTGTATTCTTTCCGTTATAATTTTATGACTCTATTTATTTTATTATGTATCTTATATGTTTTTTATTACTAGATGTATGAAAATTTGCTTACATCTAAATAAAGCTACAAAAAACAAACAAAAACAGATATTCAGAAATCTTACATACCAGTATACATAAAGAAGATAATACAATACACATTATAGATTACGGTGGTTTGTTTGGTTATAAGGTTTATTTAATGAGGCCCAGAATTACCCCAAGTAGTTTGACTTTAACTTCAAGTTGGTTTTGTTTGGGGAAAAAGTTGGACTTCAAAAGGTCCAAAATTCGTGAAAGGTCTGAACCTTGAAAAACGTAAATCGAAGATAAGATTAAATTTCATAACATAACTCAGGAACGCTTTCGTCGACGAATGGTTTAACTTATTTTTGAGATTTTTTTAATCGTTTGTTTTGTTCGTTCTCTTGAACTCATCAATATGTTCGGAGGAATGTGGGGCGCCTTTGAGGTGACTTTCCCACGAAAACGGCGTTATAGAAATAACTAAAGTACGCAACTACTAGTACGTGGTCAATAGGGCAAGGTAGTTTGTCTTAAGGACAATAGTTATTTTTCACTTAATGTCGACAATTGTAAGAGTACATTTTCTTTGTTAAAATGTACTGAAATTCGATTACATATATTTATGCATTTCGAAAAGTAGTAAGGAGTCATGAAATGTTGACCTAGTTTATGATATAGTTAAGGATGTAGGTCATTGATATACGCGGCTGTTTACTGTCAGTGTCAGTGACCCCGTAGGGAAGTGTAACAAATTGGTTTTATCGGTTTATTTAGAATGATAACGACCTTTGAATTAATAAAAATCGTTTGGAATGTTAATAATTAGTAACGTTAATTTTGATTTTAGATGTTAGAGAAAAATATATATCAATATAATAAATGTGCTTATAGATATATTGAACATTGCATATACATATTTATAAATAAATACCGATAATAAAGTATTGATAGATATATTAAACATTTTCATATATATATTTATACGTAAATTTTCATTAATCGTATATATATTTATACGTAAATTTTACATACTTTAACTCCTGTCGGAGTGTGATACTTGGTGAGTGGGATCTTTGTTATGATTCGATCACAACGAGATCACTGTTGAATCTAGAATCTCAGAAAGCTGCTACCGCCTAAGTTATTTCATTATACAACCAGGAAAATTCCACACGTACATCAGGAAAGGGTAGCGAGTCCACTGTCCATCCTGTCCCTTCGCCTCGCAGTAAAACGGATAGGAAAGCCAATGACCAATAATCGTTCCCATCTATCAAACCCTACTGTGGAAACACCCCCTCGCTATTGAACATCGTCAAAGGTAGGCATTGATCCATGACACCTTGGTATGTGAGTCCACTCAAACAATTCCAAAATTCCGACGCTATTCTGTGAAAATAAGTCACCAGCGCCAGGATGGTAGATGAACCAAGCCCATTCTCTAAACCAACGGGTGTCCTTAATATCCGAAGTCCAGCTCTTTGTCAACGAGGGATAATTAGGCGAAGCAAGACCGGCATATCGTTCCCTTCTCCCGCATCTCTACGTGATACAGAGCCTCAGGTAGTCCACTCGATTCACCCCTTAACCAGCGCACGCGGGATCGGGGTGGTTAATGATTTTGAGTTAACTCAATAAAAGACAATTATACAGGTAAGTATCTACTGGAAATTATTATACATACCTAAATGTATTTATGTAAAAATATCTATAGTACTCGTTTAAATATAATTTAATGTGCAAAGAGACGTTATTATAAAATACTTAATGAAGGTAGATGTACCCGCTCGGGTACCTAAATATGTATTTGCAGACCGATAATTGATCAGAACGGCTTTGGTCAAGTATACAAAATATTTATCCAAGTTAATCCCTGTAATGTAATTAGATTTTTAATTGGTAGGAAACGGGTTAATGTACTTGTTAGAAAATTAATAAAAACTTACCATATTTCTTAGTGCATATCCAAATTATATTATTAATTGATAAACTAAAGTTTTTAAGACAAGATTTTTGTGCATAGCGCAAAGGGTAACAATTATTTTTATATTTTTATATAATTTTTTTTTATTTTTAACCCTTTGGGTTTGCGATAAGCCGACGTAGCTCAATGGTAGAGCATCTGACCGGATATTAGAAGGGTGCAGGTTCGAGTCCTGCCGGCGACATTTATCTTTGCTCGGAAGGTTTTTTCAATTTGGATGAGTGTTTCAGGCTAATAATTATTGTTTATAAAAACAAATTATATTAGTTTAATTTCACAAACAAAACCGCAAAGCATCAACTACCATTCCAACGTATTTTTAGCGTGCAAAACACCATGCAACCCCCAGTCCAACTTCCTCCTAAAACGCGACTTTCACTCTCGTCTTCTAAAACGCGACCTGCTTTCTCTCTTCCAACTTAGCACCAACCACCTCTCTCATTGCTTACTCAAGACCGACCATCATTCGATTAAAACCCGTCATTTCAAATTTCTATCCAACCGCTCGCCTTCAATACCGAATCGAACATTTCCCTCCTCCCAGACTGATCATCTTTTCTCCCTACCTAAGACCGACTATCCCGCTCGTCTCCCAAAACCCGACTATCTTATATCCCTACCTACTCCGGACCAATTATCCCGTTGTCCGTCGCACAGGTCCGTCCTAGGTATCTTTCACCAACTTAAACAAACTTATAATTATTTTAACTTTTCTCTTTTAAAACAACTATTGTGCGTGAGATATTTACTCACTGTTTGATCCAATTATCCAAACAGCATAGGTACCGTTCCTGCCAGTAGTGTGAGTGCCAAACGTGCCTATTGTTCGGTTTAGAAATCCATTTACGTAATAATAATAACAATAACAAATGGACCACTTCCACAGCCCGTCTTTGCGAGGAAATCACCTCAAGGGTGCTTTACAACATAACTTATCCAATATATACCTTATGACTTAGACTTATATCTAATAATTCACATATTAGATTTATTACTAATGGCTTACAGCTTAGATTAATAACTAGAAATTACGCAATTCAGACTTATAATTAGTGATTTACATCTAAGAGTTATAAAGATAGCGACTAACAACTTGAACCTGTAGCTAGTGACTTAAAACTAGGTAAGCTCAATTTCATAATCGAACTCATCAAGATTATACCTGTATCCTACTTCATTCCTCACAAAACCGTTAATCTGAATGCAGAATAAAAGACTGCTACAGTGGCGCTGGACACCGAATCGCATTCAAGATCGAACTACTTACTCATATAATTTTTTGATATTTTCTCGCATCTTTGTCCCTTCACTAATTTTTTACAAAACAACAGATACTGGTCTCTTAATCCGCCTCTGGAAAAAAACAACCGCCAGTCCTCGGTCTGACTGCTTCGCTCTAATTTCGTCACTAACTTGGTAATTTATTTTCTCCAGTCCTAAGGATAGGTAGAATGTTCCAACTCACTTTTAAAATCAATAATTAATTCCTGATTCTTAGAGATGTCACATTATTTAATTCTTCAACGCGCCTTGGTAACTCCATTATTTCAACACTTGTGTTAAACGTTAATACCTAATTTATCACCCTCTCATAAAAGAAGATTTCTCGTCCTCATATCATCATAACTTTGATAATTTACTACCTGCAGCCTAGGGTCCATTAGTGGAGTGTCACTATAATCAATTCAAGACCCTCGAGATCTCTAATATTATGTCTCAGTTCGAAACAAACCGCGCTCATCTCTCAACGCGTCTCAGTTCCTAATCATTTCCACTCTTCCCGATTTCAGGGGCGTCTTCTAGACTTAGACACGGGTCGTCCAAAGAATCCTTGTTTCAATTGTTTTATTTATTTTAGATGAGCCACTAATCTGCGATTTAGAACCAAATCAACTAGTAAATTTCAACATCAACCACACATTGGTCAATTCTATTTAGTATATCATTTAATATGCTTGTTAATCATTATATGCACCCAAAATGGTACCCTAGACAAGTTCTATACCTGATGTGTTCGCCCCTTCCCAATACGTATTCACTCCGAAATTGCACAACTCTCAATAATTTCATTAGCACTCATTTCGGAGATTTTTAAGTCTACTTATTGTCCCACTCGCCGCCACTGGAATACGGCTCTCTCCTTAATTTTGTATCCCATTTCGTATCGTTCATATCTATCCTTTCAAGTGTTCGTTTCTGTAGAATCCTGTTAGCTTTTGATTTCAACATGCCTGCTCAAGGATCTCAATTGCATGAGTTATCTCTGTGGGAAGGCACGTAGGTGGGAATTCAGAAGTTATAAATCATTATTAAGGAATGTGTTTACAATAAATCCTCCCTCTATGAGTTCCATGAAGCTCTGGTATTTTCTTTTAGCTACCCAGAAATCGTTCTAAAATGTGGGGCGCACCCTTATTCTTCGAGACTCCAAATTTACATGAATTATTTTAAAGTATAAAGATTTTCTTGTTAAAACTCGAATTCATCACAAGTACAACTTTAGATTTATGGAATTCAACAATTCGTTTAATACCACTGTAGTCACCGACAACTTTTTTATTATATACATCACGAGAAGATGAACGATTTCACCCTTATTTCAATAATATATCTTCAAATAATGGTGCTTCCTCATCGTTTTGTCGAAATAACGGCGTTATTATTTCACTGTTTACTGAACCGTTATCGCAATAACAATTACTATGAACAATCCCTCCAGCCTTTGTCTGTGAAAATCTGGAAATAATGAAAACTTAACGCACAAATAAAATCCCCGTCCATTGATTTCAATATTGTGTATTCTGGGAACTGGGAATTACATTTTCATCAAAGGGTTATTGATTTAGTTATGCGAGCATTTGTCGCGTAATATTATAGAAATGTTCCACAGAACACGGAAAGTCTAGAAGTGCGGGCATTAAAATGGTAATATTGATAATCATATATTAAATTTTAGGGTATTTTAGTCAAATTCCTGTGCAGTTCCCCCAAGTTCTAGATACTCCTAGCTCCTCGCCACGTATTAAAATTCCAGTATCGTTCAGGTTTCCGGTGATCTAATAGTGATGCGCACTTCTAGTGCAGACACTATCCTGTGAAGTGGAAATCCCCATAAAGGTGTGAAGAGGAGTGCTATGCAATTTTTTTTAAATATTATGTAGATTTTCTGGGATTTTGAAACCCACATTCGTTGATTTAGTATATCGTAATGCAAACAAAATGCATACAGTGTGTTAGGAGGTGGAAAAGAGGGGAACGAGGGGAAGAAGATGAGAAGGTCGGAAAGGACGGAAAGCCCCACGAAGGAAGTCAGTGTTACAGGGGGAAATGGGGGAAAATAGGGTTGGTGTAAAGAAAACTGTAACTCACCCTGAGATCAGATTCAGGACTGGTCCCTGCTCCAACATGGCTTAGCTCAGCTTGGTATAACGTAATGATTCTCTTTCTCAAAATCAAATGTGTCGGCCGCAGCCTTAAAATTGGAGTAAGTATCTACTCTACTTAATTGACGAGACGGCGTGCATTCAACTCAGAATTTATTTGTAACAAAACATGGACACATAAGTTAATTGCGGGTTTCACCACGAAGGTGGCATCTACACTGTTCTAGAGAATGCTCTCTCTCTGAAGGAGCTCTAACCGGACAAGTTAATGGGGGAATACACAGATATACAGCACATAATAAGAAGGAACTTGATAGTGCCTTACATGAATAGCTGATAGTCAGGCGACGCCGCCGGCAAGCCGGAGTCTATGTGGACAGCGTCCAAAGTACACAGGTCTTAAACATTCCCACACCGATTTTAACAATTAAGGAGACACCATTCCAGGTGTTTACAAGGGGTAGTATGGTAACTATCTGCTATAGGCTCAAACCCGTGTGCAGTTGATTTTTCCATGTCTGGAATCGGGTGATGCAATAATGAACGGCTGCGTGCTCAAAAGAAGCACGAAGTTGATCGCTATGTGTCTGATTTACGAGTGTGTAATGGCGGACCCGCTTCGCGAGCCTACGCCGTTCAGCTGCTGCAAATTGAGTGCGTCCGCTTGTCTTATTGGTTGGAAAACAAAGATGGCAGGTGGAAACTCACCGGCTTGGTTGATTATGGTGATCTCCGGCGAGATGTACTGTTATTGGTTGTGGCGTAAACCAGTGGCTAGAATTATCTTAAGATCTTCTATTCGTTACGTAACAAGTGCCAGGGAACATTTCTCCCTCTTCGTGTGTCAACTGTCGTTAGAGGTGCAAAAATCTGGTGATAATCTTCTGTACCCTAAGAACTGTAAACTGTGTTTTATGTTCTAGCGTCACTTGCTGATGGCAATCTTATATTTAAGCCCGCTCACTAAGGTAATGGAGGGTATAAGATGGAATTTGGGTGGAGGTGGAGGGGTCGGTGCTGGGGTCCAGGGGCCGAGGTTGGAGATAGAGGGATTCAAGTGCGATTCTAATTTGGAGAAAGATATTTTGGCTGAAACTATTATATGTTTTCGGAGTGGAGGAATTTAATTGTTGATTCAAATAGGAGCATATTTTCAAGTAATTTTCCGTAAATTATATAAAAAAAGATCACAAATTGAGCTTTTAAATAAACATGTATAACATTAACATTTTGAAACAATTAAAAAATATATATTTTAAATATGTTGTCACTTTTCCGACCAATTAATTACATTTCTAAGCGGTAGTCTTATATTAATTTCTCAGTGTGTAATTCGTTTACTTATAATCACTTGGCTACTAGGCGAGATGGCATTAAAGTGGAGAAGAAGGGGGGAATAGGTGAGAGGAAGACGAGGAAACACTTAGGATTAAATTTGATTAAAAGATAATTAGAATTTCATCTTACAGCCTCCTCAAACGCACATGTAATTAGTTTATCATCAATTTCACAACAGAAAATATTATTGTATAATTTCACGCATGAGCTAAAGAGAAATCATTTATTTTTAAGGCAGATTTACGGCTTGTGTAGAATTATTCTAACACCTACGGTTTCTAGGCAGTTTCTATGGTATTTCCATTTCATACAAATAATTGATGACTAAAGATTTCAGAGAAAACGAACGTCTTAGCTTCATGGGGCTTCAACAAGGCTGCAATATCAATATTTCAATTATATTCGTTTCAGATATATTCGTTAAAGTGTCAGGTGTATCAAAGGACAACAAAACACTGCAAGTTGTATCTGAGGTGAAATACGTAGATTATGTCATCACCATTGATCTCGAGGATGCTCGAGGAGACCGCTCGTATGTCATCAGCATATGAGCGGTTATACTAGCGAGGTGATTCTACAAATGAACCAGACCTATCTATCCACATTTAATATCCGAGCACAATTTAATGCAATAAGAGTTAAATACAACAACGTTTATAAACAATTGTTTCAGTTACCGAGGTCTTGCAGTGCCAGCGAATTGTTGATATCAGGTAGAGTTATTTTTTTTTATGTATGCTACAATGAAGAACAAAGTGGCCAACTCCCGATGCAAGCTATTAAATTTCCGAAATACTCTAATAAAACCGCAATCGGTTAGTTAAACGTCTAAGTTAAAAAAAAGTTATTACTCGAAAACATTCGTAAGAGGAACTAACAATATCATTTTCTGTATTATTGCAAAAAAAATTCTTCTTATTTTATTTGCCGTATAATTATTTAATGTGGATTTACATCGTTATTTCTCATTTTTTTATTTAAATATTTTACTAACTAACTAACTAACTAACCATCACGCCGTTTCCCCGCAGGGGTAGGCAGAGAGGACGGACCGCCAAACAACTCGATCTTGGCATACACTTCTTGCTTCATTCACATTCATACATCGTCTCATACATTCTCTTCTATTATTCCGACTTCTGACATGGCCCGACTCAAGTATTTGATTCGCTTGATCGTGCCACGTCTTCCTTGGACGTTCCCGGCTCCTTCTTCCATTCACATTCGCGTCATATATTCTCCTTACACTCCTTTCTTCATTCATTCGCTCTACATGCCCAAACATGTAGAGCGAAATTTAAATATTTTATTGTGTAATATGTAAGATTATTGGGATCTGAGTGTACTATAATGCCAATATGGATTACATTACATTAAACATTGCTTTATAGTTAATTTGCACAATAATATGTATCCTTAAGCTACCCAACTTTTAATCCACACGCAGTTCATCGACTTTACCCGCTACATTGTCCGCTGTGATATTGTTCACTATGCATTGATTCGCACCCGCAATCCACTGCAATATTCGTACTATGTTTGTAACTGCCGTGTTATTTGTATTGTATAATCCGCCGCAGATGAATATCGTCTGTGTTTTTTTTTTATCTGTTATTACTAATTATTAATTATTTATGTGCTCATTGCATCGACAGCCAAAGACGAGGCTTGTGAAGAAATGAGGATCAGGAGTCTTTGGATCCCATCTTACCCTTCCTATTTTACCCCTGCATATTCAAGTCAATTATAAATACTTAAATAGTGATAACGATAATTTATGAAGCAGCGCATCCAACCCCCGCTTGTTTCCCGGAATAAAAATGATATTATTATATATTTGTAAAAAGCATTAACTTTGTGGCTCGCCATAATTTGCAATAAAAAACACATAAATTTGTTGTAGACCACTTTTAGTTTATTAAGACTCTACCGGTTTCGGAAGCACCCTTCCTTCATCAGGAGAATATTATAACTGTTATAATATTGTTATAATATTCTCCTGATGAAGGAAGGGTGCTTCCGAAACCGGTAGTGTTAATAAAATAAAAGTGGTCTACAACAAATTTATGTGTTTTTTATTGATATTATTATATTTATATCAACCTTCTTCTTCTTCTTCGTATAGTGGAGGAGAATTGATGAAGATCATAGTGGAATGCTGAGGTTATTCAGCTAGTCAACGGCACCGGTGTCATGAATCACTTGGTTCAGCACAGATGTGCCATGGGGAAACTGATGTGGGGGACATTCTTCTACTATTTGTTCTGTTGTTTGAAAATGTTCACATTCACACAGCTCGGAATCCTCAAAGGGAGAAAGAACCCTGCAAATTTAATAGTAGTGTATACAACGAGGTGCTTGTTTTTCATGTCCGAGATCTGCCATTGGTTCGCCACGACTCTTCAGAGGAGTATCGTCATAGAAGCAGTCTTTCGCCGTAAATCCGAAAAGGTTATCATATCGACCAACCATATAGTACCACTCAGAATATTAATATTAACCCTGAATATCCGTATGATTCTCAAAGTGTCAATCATTTTGTCAAAAAAAATATCCCAGTTTTCTACGATGTACTCCGACACAATGCGGAAATTTTTTGAACCACTCAAAATTATATGTATTTTTAAATATTTACGCAGAATTTCCCATAGACCAGTAGAGTAGGCGTAGTTCCTCTGCGCCCACGTTCCGATGACAGCTGTCAGTTTGACAGACGGTAATGACAGGCGAGTAGTCACGTGCCAGGATAGGGCATTAGCAAGATAAAAATACCCATTTATATGATCGCCCGATCTAAAAACGTCGTAAGTTTAGTTTTGTTTCATATATCACTTCGCTTATCTGCCGATCTGTATCGTTTAATTCAACATTATCGATAGTTTTAGGTACGACGTTTTGTTTATTGTTGGCATTTAATGAACGGCCCATTTCAATTTCAGATTTAAAAAAAAATTTAAACAGATACTTTTTAACTCTATTCCCCTTTCATTTTTTACTGCGACCGGTTTCAGCCTGTGACGGATATCTTCAGACTAGTAAAATTCATTCTTAAACTACGGTTTATATACAATTTTAGGTATTAGGGGTAACAAACAATGATTTTACTTAATATTTTTCAGTATTGTTGTTCTATGATTTCATAAAACTTTTCAAGAGTTCACTATAATAATAATAATAATAATAATAATAATAATAATAATAATAATAATAATAATAATAATAATAATAATAATAATAATAATGGAATAATAATAATAAATAATAATAATAATAATAATAATAATAATAATAATAATATTAATAATAATAATAATAAAATAATAATAACAATAATAATAATAATAATAATAATAATAATAATAATAATAATAATAATAATAATAATAATAATAATCGGATGATTTTTATAGCGCCGCTTTTGTGAAAAATCACCTCAAGGGCGATGTACAAATTTTACTTCCTATTCTTACATTATTCCTATATTAATTATTTTTTTTTTTTTGACACTATCATTACACATTATTTATAGACCATATAAAGAGATGCAGTCAGATTATAAAAATTAAATACGGCTTGGTCTAAGTTTTCATACATGTTTAATTGAAAAAAAAAAAAAATAAATAAATAAAAAAAAAATAAAAAAAAGAAGCTAACTGTATTCCTTACGATATATTGCAAGACGCTAATACAAATGATAGGAGTTATGTGAAGTTGGGCGGCGGGAGGGGACTGGGGCCGGGGGTACTGATCCTTTCTTACAATCTTCTTTGTCTTTGTTGGTGACGGGACGCTTGGTGTTGGCGCTCGTCGGCCGGCTTCAGGATCTGGAAAGAGCACATCAGCGTGTCGTCTATTTCTCGCCCCAGCCCACTTCTTCCTATCCTCTAAAATACCCTACACACAGCATCCTCAAAGATGATATAGGCCTCGGGGAAATTATTTCCCTCAAGGCATCCTGCGAGGAGTTACTGTAAAATACATAATAACCAGGGCTATATAAATAATGAATATTAGGCACCACGAATTAGTTAGTATTAATGGATAAATATGGCTTACTGCATAATTTATTATTTTTTATACATTTCAGTTAGTTTTTTTTTTTTTTTTTCTTTATTGTATAATATTAATTATATACAGTGGGAACTTATACCCGCTAAGCCACTGCAAGTAGCTTGTCAGCAGGAGTTTAGTTCAACAATATTATAAAATACAACTATAAATAAACATCATCATACAAATGTAGGTAAAAATTAGGATAAAGAGGAGCATTCATGTTGTGATCAATATACATAAGTTGGAAAAAAAAATTTAAAGAAAAAAAATGGAAACAGCATTACAGTTTTGTTATTGAGATACTAGACTCCAATTTTATATCACCGATTTAAATAATATTATAAAAAAATATTAATATTATAAAAATATGAATATTTTAAAAATATCAACATTTTAAATATCAACATTATAAAAATACCAATATTATAAAAATATCAATATTATAAAAAAAATGAATATAATGAAAATACAAACATTGTAAAAAAATATCAATATAATAAAAATATTCACATTATAAAAACATTAATATTAAAAAAATATAAATATTACAAAAATATTAAAAATATCAAAGAGTAGGCAAGTATTAAATAAATTGTAAAATAAAAAAATTATATAAATAAAACAGCATTACAGGTTGGTTACAGTGAGGTAAGACTTAATATAATAGTAACACCGTTACAGTAAATACAGCAGATATCGAGGAGCTATACAACCAAGGAGATCGTCATATTTGTTACCATCAACACACAATGTTACTTTCCAAAAGCCAACACATTAACATCAGTGAGAATTTCATCATAGAGTAAATGTTTTTAAATTCGTACGGCAATTCTCGTCTTTGCTTAAAAACTGTTTTATCAGCTGTAAATAATTTATGTTTGTAATTTCTTCAAATGTTTGGTAACTTTGTGGCATCATTATTAATTATATAAATTAAAAATATACTTAATGATGATAGCATTGCTATCGAAACATGTAGAGAAATATTTATATATTTTAATTAAAGTGGTAAATACAAAGTATATTTTTAATTTATATAATTTATGTTTGTCTTACACGAGTGTCCCCAAGAAGTTTTAATAATAATAATAATAATTGGATGATTTGTATAGCGCCGTTTTTGTGAAAAATCACCTTAAGGGCGCTGTACAACTGTTTCTTAACTAATTATGTACAAACAGATACAGAAAAAAACATACTTACCTGGCAGGTCGCTTCAGATGAATACAGTTTTATTAGAAAATTTATTTATAGAGATGATAGTTGTTGCTCCTTTTCTATTGATGATAATAATAATAATACTTAGATGATTTGTATAGCGCCGTTTTTGTGAAAAATCACCTCAAGTGATGTTACATTTATTAGAAGATTGGTGGTACAAGAAGAGTTGGTATTTATTGAAATACTTATAATTTTTAGCACTGGAAAGTATTCATCAAATGAATTTTGGGACTCGAAAATATCTATAAAATTACCTTAAAAAGCGTAATAAGCTTTTAATAAATATAAACTTTTTTTAAAATGTATTTTACACTTTGGTTATTTACAGTGTTGCGGGCTGTGGACGCATTTGCCCACCGACGCGTGAATTTTTTTTTTTTGTTGTATATTTAATGACTTTAGGTTAAGTGACTTAAATACCATCCAGCAGAGCTTGAACTGGATTCTTTCAGGACATTTGAGCCAGTGGAGATTTTTGAGATGCTCTGAAATGTGAGAATATTTAGATACGCCGGTGATAAGTCTTGCTGCAGCGTTGAATACTGATTTCAATTTGTTAATTTGGTATTTGGGGAGACTCGCATATATTCCGTTGCAATAATCTAGACGTGACACAACGTAAGAATTGAGAAGCAGTTTAGTTGCCTCTGTTGGCAGGTTTCTCCGTACTGCTTTTATTTGCCTCAATTGAAAGAACCCTGTACTAACAGTTCTGTTTACTTGACTATATTATTATTTTCTCTCCCAGGATTCAATAGGATTTGCGATGAAACGTTTCTCTGTTTCTGCTAATGGCGAAGTCGTTATTTTTTCTATGGGTTGTTCAATTCTAAAACACACGTGTTTTTTTCCTACTGCGCCTTGCTCGGCAACCACGAAATCTAATTTAATGGGTTGTGTTACCACGTTCAAGGTTATACAACGATATCTTTTCAGCTACTAAATGGTCCAAAATAACACTTTCATCATTATTAAGTTAGAGTAATGTGCCCCGGTCGTATAAGACAATTTTTACAACCATAGCGTAAAGAAAACACGTCGTAAATCACTCACTTTGCGCACTTCACTTCACTAGTCCATTGCACATGTGGCGAGGGCCCTCGACCGCTGCGTTAGTTTTAGAACACCCTAGAAGATTTCAAATTAAAATATTTGCGTTTTTATTATAAACTTGATTTAAGCCCGAGACGGCCACATTAAAATTATATATTTTTTTATAAATGTAACTTAAAAATTATTGCGGTTATTTTAAGCTATTTTTACACCAGAAAAATTAAGAACTTTCCAATATTTCTAAGATAAAGTAAGAGCGAAATAAAAAGCCACCGGCAGCCACAAGAGCGCCAGACGTATCCCTTACCTTATGGTCGATTCTGCTAAAGACAAATAAATTAGTTTCATAGTTTTTATAGTTTTTATAGCGACATAAATTTAACCTTATGGAGTCTTCCTACAATAGCTCGAAGTCGCTTACAGAGGTTGGAAATTTGTACGTCCCATTTTGTTGTCTTGTGTAGTGTTCGTGTACTTGTGATGTTTTTATAAATGCTGTGTTCGTGTGTATAAGTCCATTTTGCATTTTGTAGATTAATAGGCATATATTTTATTCGTACAGTTTTCTGATTTTCAGCAAGTTCTTTTCTTGGTATTGTTTTTTTTTTGTTTCTAGATTATAATTGAAAAGTTTTTTTGTAAATTTATTCTGTATTATTTGTAATTCTTTCATGTATGTAATGTGTGTTTCCCCATATTTTTATTATGTAATTTAGGTGGCATTGGATTAAACTAAAGGCCCCTCTTAACGGGTGCCGGTAGAAGATGTGCTATTCTACCAAATACACCAATTAGTGCGATGATTTTTTTTTCGGTTTTTGTATGTATTATTTGTAGGATAAGTGTTTATCAATATATAGGCACAGGTATTTTTCGCTGTCTAAAATGCGTAGGTTTCTTACTCGTATTTGTAATGGTTTATGAATCGGCATTTTTAATTTTGGTGAACTTAAGATCATGGACCTTTTTTTTACATTAAAATTGTTGATAAGTTTTTAATTAGCCAATTGTTTAATATATTGAGATCCAGTTTAGATTTTTCTAATAAAATTTCCAAGGTTTTGCCAAAGTGAAATATTGCAGTGTCCTGCATACAAGAATATTTCACCATTGTATATCTAAAATACGTATATTTTTATTTAATTATATCTCTAATAGTATAAACAAATCTTTATTTGGAAAAACATGTTAAAATGAAAATATATTTTTTTTAAGTTAAAAAGCTCAAATAATATTCTATCATAAAGCTTTTATCCTAAAATTTTCCCCTACGTATTTTAAAATCAATTATTACCCTTTTAATATTCCATCCCCTAACCAACAAACGAAAATTTTATCACCAAACAACCTTTTTGGTCCTCCCTGTTAGTATCCTCTTCGACTCTCAATTTACAATAAGGGATGGAAAATATATCAAAATATGTAAGGGTTACCGAGACGGTATTTAAAATTAATCTAGAAAAAAACGGAGTTTTGACGAAGTGAAAACGAGTGTATTTTACAAATTTTCTACCATTTGTTGTATGTATTTTGTTGATTTATTTTCCATTGGATGATTATTCATCCAAGCACCCTTTGAACACAGTTCCACATCGTGTTTGCTATTTCACAGTGAGAAGTGTGTATTTTTAATGTAATTTTTTATTGTGTTTAATTCGTAGAACTCAATTTTACTTTATATTTTCATAACAAGCAATCATTTTGTGGTTTAATATTATATTAAGTAAATGGAACACGTTGTTATAAACCACGAATATATTTTATTTTCACCAAACGGTTTCGCTTAACTCAAGCTTCATCGGGGTAAATATAATAACTAAATTCTAATACAGAGTTATCGGTTATATATAGGTACAAAATACGAGTACAATAGAATGAAATAGATATATTACAAAAGAGAGACAAAACAAAATATTAGAGAAAGACAACAATAGTAAAAACATTATGTGTAAGGGGGAGACATCCTTATATAAAAATATAACAGTGTAATGGGAATATAATGTCATTAAAGCGGGTTATTCCTATAATGCATTAATGAAAGGGTCATAGTAATGAAAAATAGAAAGTGTGTACTACTCGGTTACATAATAATAATTAAACAGATGTGGAATAATAACTGATAGATTAGGGGAGATTCATAGGAAACATGTTTAAAATCGGGCTATAAGATAAATTTGTTTGGTTATTAAGTAAGTTAAAGATAATTTTATATTTAAAGACTTCTTAATTTCTAGTGCTTCTAAGTTGTCTAATATAATTCCTATACCGTTTTTATGCAAAAGACTAGTTCCCGTGATTTTATTGATTGTATGGTCTGAAGAGATTAGGGGGTTTGCGAGTTCAGAAAAACCAGTACCATTTAAACAACGTAAGTGTACTTTAACTCTAATGTTGACATTACGTGCTGTTTTTCCTATGTAAAAAGCAGTACAATCATTGCAGTTGAGTTTATAAATGCCAGAGTGGCTAAAATTATCATCTTTGTCATTAGTATTGATTAAAAATTTTCCGAGATTATTATTTGTGTAGAAAGTCGGTTTTTTAACAAAATTATGATAATAAAATTATTTTAAATACAACAACATTATCTATCAACAAAATGGCGGATTACCTATGGGAGCTCCCACGTCACCTTTGGTGGCTGAAATATTTATGGATAATTTGTAAAATAAATTTTTTACATTTAAATCTCCCCTCCTAAAAGATGTGTTGATATGGAAGAGTTATGTAGATGACATTTTTAGCATTTGATTTTTTTAAATTAAAGTAAATAAATTTAATAATGTTATTTTTAAGTTCTGCAAGTACTTTAGTTTTTATTATTGTGACAGTGACCCGACAGCTGATCCCTCGATAATTGGCCTCCCGACAGTTGATCCCTCCGACAGTTGATCCTCTAAATTTCTAAAGGATTATTTCTGCTGTACGTCCTTATTTGTAGAGTAAGTATGCAAAGAGGATATAAATAATAAAAACTCCAAACAGGAGACCCTGAGGGAAATAATTTCCTTCAGGGTCTCTATCATCTTTGTGATGCTATGTGGGGGTGTTTTAAAGGACATGTATTGTAGGAGGGAGGAAACACATAGGCTGATAGATCATTCCACAGTCGAGCTGTCGAACACAGAACGAAACGTAGAAGCGACCCATTCTCATGTGACAAATGGCAACCACGTGCAAATGTTGGGCGCGCGTTTGGCGTGTTTCCCGACTGTGCACCGGTGCCGAAGGGATCAACGATGCTAGTTATTCAGAGCATATTCCATTAAAATACCGGTAGAACAAGGACAGCATTCCCACATGACGTGTGTTCTCCAAAGATTGCAATCCGTTTGAATCTATCAAACGGACCGCCCGTTTCTGCAGAGCGTCAAGGGTTTTTTCAAGTATTTTGTTCTACAGTGGGGCGTACTTGCGATTTTTACAGGGTCAGCAGTTGTGTTCTATTAAAGTAACTCTGTACAGTATGCCGAGCTTCTGAGAGACTAACTTTACTCTGGCTGGTCACTTAAGGTTACACCAAGCATATCAATGGAGAGCTTATTGGGGAGATTGCTAGTTATATTAAAGTAACTCTGTACAGTATGCCGAGCTTCTGAGAGACTAACTTTACTCTGGCTGGTCACTTAAGGTTACACCAAGCATATCAATGGAGAGCTTATTGGGGAGATTGCTAGTTATATTAAAGGTGAACGATTTAATGAAAATGAATTTAAGTAATCCGCTACTCTTATCCTCATATTATCGTGTGATAAAAAAATAACGGCGGGCTTCAGAAATATTTTTAAATATATTTTATTTCAGACAACCGTCTGCCGAAAAAAGAATTGTAAGAAAGCTATCGCCTGGGGTGTAGAGATTAAAGAGTAAATAATTTAGAGTACAGTGTTGAGTCTGGCATCACCCAAAGTTTTGTATTAGTTCCTTAATGAGTAGACGAGCATGTTCGGGGAATATTTGTAACATAGGTGGTGATTAGTGCCGATGTTTATTGAAGTGAAACACGCCACGGATAGCATAGTGATTTGTATAAAATGTGAGGTGAAATAGACAACAGCACGAGTATTGTACCTTCGAAACAATAACGTATTCCAAAATTAAGAGTATTGGAATGTGGCTGGCGTTTTGAACCCACCCTTAATGAACTTTGCACTTCTCGAATGTATCAGTCGTCAGCGCTTCGTTCATTCCGTTTATTTTAAATAATCTCATTTTATAAATACCTGCAGTTCACTGCGCAATGCAAATTTCCTATCATGTATATTTTATAAATACCTGCAGTTCACTGCGCAATGCAAATTTCCTATCATGTGTATTTTATAAATACCTGCAGTTCACTGCGCAATGCAAATTTCCTATCATGTATATTTTATAAATACCTGCAGTTCACTGCGCAATGCAAATTTCCTATCATGTGTATTTTATAAATACCTGCAGTTCACTGCGCAATGCAAATTTCCTATCATGTATATTTTTTAAATTGACTCCGAATAAGAGGAATTGAAGGAAATATTTTCACTCAGGGCCTGTGTCATCTTTGAGGATGCCGTGTGGAAGATATGATCTCTTTATAAGAATAGGAAGTAGAGGAATTTTGGGGAAGAAAAATTTGTATGAAGGGTGGGCAGGAATCTGGGGTTCAATGTATCCAGTAGTAACAGGCGTTTTAATCCATCCCTTTCACAACTATACATATATTGTATATATATTGTAACCTTAACTGTAAATTTTGTGTTTTTAATGACAAGCTCCCGTTAGCCGAACTACAAAAAATAGTTTATTGGAACTTTTCGCATTGCATTTTTTTTGGAAAATGTAAATAAATTTAAAAAAACCTTTCACGAGGTTTTTCTAATAATAATAAGAGTTAATTTCTATTGCGCAGGTTAGTGAAGGTTCGCCTCAAGTGCGCTTTACACTAACTAACCTAATCTAATATAATTAGAAACCAGCGGGCGTATTATATATACAAATGTTAAAACGATGACTTAAAACATTGACGAGCAGCATGGACTTAAATGAACATTGATTTTTTTTTAAATTTTATTTGGGGAGAAAACATAGATAGAGACATTAATATTGAAGCAATAAACATAAACTGGAGAATTCGCTTACATCTCAATTATTGGTGTGGAGTGAATTTTGTTTTGGGTACGCATGGGGGGGTATGTGCCCTCTTTTTACCCAACCGCAGAATGGACAACATGTCCTCACTTGGATACCTCGACCTGCCGCTATCAGACAAGAACAGTCTTCTACACCCAGCAACCGCTGACGTCACCACCCGCTACCTCAGCGACCGACCACTGGTTGGTGCCATAAGTCTAGTATATTCGTAGCGACAACAATTCCATTGGGAAACTACCAAACTCCCTCCACACAGCATCCCCGAAGATGATATAGGCCTTGAGGGAAATTATTTCCCTCAGGGTCTCCTGTGTGGAGTTACTGTAAAAAAAAACCTTTCTTAAGGGGATTCGCAAATCACAATAGTCGTGTGTCCCTGTGTGCCGGTGCCTAAATAATTGCATATTTTTATTGTGCGGGTCCTGCACGTCACGTACACTGGGTTAATTTATTAGTTTTGCTGCTGATATTTAACAGAAATAGAGACTTTATTCTACAACTTTTTTAAACTGTTGGAATTATTTCACATACCTACTTCTTACACAGAATAATCGTTTCTACTTTATTTGACCGAAACGGTTCAACTAATTGGATAAAAGTATTAGAATCGGCTGACCTCAAAGAAAGCTGTCTATCACCTGGGTTTTATCGGACAAATAGTTCAGATGTATAGGTTGGTGTAAAAAATGTAAAGTTGTCCATTGGATACCTATTGGTAAGGTAATGTCACACCGTGGACCCGTGGATAAGTCTTAATAAGTCACAGTCATCTCGATACTACGTTGTCTCAGCAGTATTGAAATAAATGTACCTAATTCCAATTGTTTATTGTTTATTCTGAATACAACCAGAGGTAATATTGCCTACTTTAGTCCTCTGCCTCAAATGTGTTGACTAAATAATAAGATTAAATGTGCTAAAAAATGTCCTGCCGCTACCTAAAATACGTAACAATGTTTAGGTTTATTATGTATCGCTCGTGTCTCTCTTTATGTCTCTTGTTTCTATCGCATTATGTATTATTAAGTGGGTTTTCGTAATTTTATATGTTGTGTGTCCTTTGTCTGGTCATTTGTAATTTTATGTAATTTGTGTATATTAACTGAGTTTTTTTATTATTGGATTGTTCTCGTGTAAGTGTAAACACCTGTGAAAACTTGGTATAAATAATAAAAAAAGCTATCAGGGCTAAAATTTTCACAGCGATTTTCAAGTTTTATTTTAAATCCTCTCCTTTCTTACAGCTTTTCAGGGAATTATCTTCACCATCAAATTTCAATTTTAAACGTTATAAACCTCCCGAAAATATAATTATCTGAGTTTCCAGGGACACGGAATATAAAGAAGGACCTATATTAAATTCTAGTCAAACGTACGAATTCCACAATTTTAATAACACATAATATGAACTTTTCACGATATATTTATCTTGAAAATGTTTCGAGCTTTTTCAAGAATACTCGTACAAGGAACATGTCATTGGATATTTTTCTTGTCAAATCAACATGTGTAGGCGTAAATAATAATATAAAAATATTTGTTTTCCTGAAATCATATTTCTTTCTGGAAAATCGAGAATAAAATAGAAATAACTACAAACACTAATTCTACCTTCTATGAGGAGAAAGGGAAGTTTAATCATAATTTTCTTGTCGGTTAAAAAAAAACTTTGTTTTGAATCACCGGTTTATTTTAAACTAGCTGATGTGTACCCGGCCTTGCTCGGGATTTTTTTTTCCGGAATAAAGATATGAATTTGTTAATTCTTATTTGTCGCTTGGGTGCCATAATTGATTTGACAGTGAAAGTAATGCCTTGTGACAACTATTACTATATCTAAACAAAGAAACATTAATTTAAAAATTTAATTCAATTCTAAACATTTTTTTTTTAAATATAACTAAATAATAAAAAGCTTAAGTAGGTACCTACTTGTGTTTCCCATTTTGAAAATATTCTACCCAAATAAACCTTCTTCTTTTGAATATGTAATCCGTGGCTAACCCGAATGGAACATCCATGGGCTAACCTCAGTATAACATGGCGGGTTAAATATTTTTCGTACTAATTTTAAATTGTTGTAGCAACAGTTTTACATATTGTATTTCATTCAAACAACTCTCTAAACTTTCTCGGCACTAATAAGAACAAACTGTGCTATTTTCAGCTAAACCGGTCTAGTAATTTTTTGAGGAAATCGAAGACAGACAGACAAACATTAATTTTTACATATAGATATTTATCACTAATCGGTTTCGCTTATTCCAAGCTTCATCAGGGTAAAATTTAACACTCAATAAAAAAAAATAGGGTGAGCATGTATATAGGTGAGATATACACAATATAATAAGAGGGGGACAAAACATGAAACGAAACAATGAAACAGTGAGACAGAGATATGCTTATACGTAATTGAATGGGACAACATGTAAAAAAGAATGAGGCAGAACGTCAAAATAGGGAGGGATTAAGGGGACGTAGGAAATTTTGAATTAACGGGAAAAATGTGTATTATAGAACTGTAGGACAAGTTACGTCGATTAGTAAGAATATTTTTATCAATTTTTAAGGCTTTCTTCCTTTTTGTCTTGGTTCGTTGGAATTTAAAATAAAGTAGTCTTTTAAAACAAGGTGTTTGATTTATTTAATAAATATGCCAAACCACAAAGTAATTGCTCTCTACAAAAACTAACGAAACCTAACTCTGCACCACAATTCATAAAGTCACACCGGCGAACTATCGACTATAACTTTATAACTTCAGATACCTACTCACCAGTGGCGTGCACTTCTCTGTGACCAAATGTCGTTTTCCAAGATTTGGCTTGAATTTATTATGGATGGATTTTTGTGTTGTGCGGGACTGAACTAACTTCCCAACATACCGGAATAAACACTTAGACATTTAAATATATTTTAAATGTTTTATTATTTATATAAAATCAAAAAAACGCTTCCATTTGAACTAGATCGACAATTATTTTTTAGCATTCTGTATATTTCTGAGGAGGAAAACATCGCTTTCGAAACATGTTGATATATTAATAAAGCGGTGGTTACCAAAATTAATGACGCCACAAAGTGAACACCAATTTTTTGAATAAAGTGATTAGCCTTCAGAACTATAGTTATAAGAAGAAATAAGAGTGAGAAGGATGAAGATTAAATTGAAAAAACAAAACTTTAATATTTCTTCTTAACGATGGACATTGTTTTTTTTTAATTATTTAATTTAGTCAGCGGGAAGAATATAATGGACATTAAAAAGGAAGAGAAATTTTCACACAAGTTTTCAGTATTCCCTTTATGACAGAACGTTCAACTAATTGAGGTGGTACATTTACGTGAAATAAAAAATATAAATGAAAATTCCATATAAAAAAGCTGTTTACTTTTTACTAACGCTTAATTTTTTTATATGCATGAAAAGGCGGCACAAGCAATTATTCGTAAAAGTGACGAAAAGTAAATTTGCTTGAGTTTCGCGAAACAAACCCGTCACTACCCCAGTAATATATTAAGGCAGGTGCTTTCAATGGAAACCATTTTAGTTTGGAGTATTTCTTGGCCTCGTAAAACTGTTTTTCTTTCGGAGTGTCCAAATTGTTGGCTTTTCACTAAACATTTAGGAAAGTCAAACATTGCCAGTGGCGCGCTGTTTTATTAAGAACGTAATACACATTATATTTTTTTGTTGAAACTTAAAATAAATGTGAACACTCTCCAGGGGCGCCAGAATGGGGTATTATGCTAATAAATGCGATAAACAAAACGGCGGAGGAAATAGAAAAAAAAATATGTGGACTTTATAAAAGATAATCCGGACCGGGGAATTTAATCTGGCTGGGAAAAGGTGTGAATAAGATGAGAGTGAACTGAAAAACCACGTTTTGGCATAAAAAAAAACAAGCTGACCTACTAGGAAAAACATCAGCAAGGAATTGCTACTTATTTTTTTAATCTTTTATATGAATACCGCACAAGAGCCCCAACTGCTCCCAACCGTCTAGAGCCAGTGAGACTATGGCATCACCAATACCTAGTATTGGGGAGTGGAAAGAAAAGGGGAAGAGGGAGGTGGGGAAATACCTGGCTATTCAGATCTGGTCAACAAACACAGCTAAAAGCCATTTCAAGCAACGTTTCAATTCTGAATGGTGGTCTTTCACCAGGGCGATACTGACAGTATCTTCCACTCTGGAACGTGCGCAAATATACTATTTATTATTTTTAAATGAATTAATTGTGAAATAGAACAAATTAATTGAATAAAATTTACTTTGGCACGCCGGGATTTGAACCCGCGACCTTCGTATTCATAGTCGAGAGCCTTACACCTCGACCATGGGGGCCGTCTTCTAATCTAATTACACCATTTTTTGTATTTTTTGGGCAGTAACTATCTAGATATAATGTGTGAAGAGTTTTAATCACTGTGTACTTTTATTACTTAATTTTACTATAGCGCTACCGGTTTATATTTTTCCGAGAATTCCAACTATTGAATGTAAATACCCGATTTTAAACAATTCCTGTTTAGATAAAATCATTGTGAAGGAAATTTCCACACTCCTAGAAATGTGTATTAATCAAAACTACTTCACATTTAATGATTCATTATACAAACAACATAATGGTCTCGCGATGAGTAATCCCGCTTCGTTTGCTGAAATATTTATGAATTCCGTCGAAAACAAATTATTCGATTGTGGACTTCCCTATTATTTAATTCGTTTGTTTGGTATAGGTACGTTGATGATATTATTCTAATTTATTCGGATATCAACACTGGAACATAATGATAATCAATATGGATAATAATATGTTTGTCTTTAATATCTATAGAAAACCTACACATACTGACTGTGTTCTACCATCTAATTCACTTCATACTGACTGTGTTATACTATCTACTTCACTTCAGCCATTGTCTCATAAGCTTGCCTCCTTCGACTCAAGAATACATCTATCCCTTTAAGCAATGAAAATTATAATAACGGAATTAACATCATAAAACAAATAATCCTAAACAATGGACATAAATCATAATTAGTTAACCGCTGAGTTAATAAGAAATAAACAAAAGTTTTCACAAAAATTACATTTATATTAGAAATAATAACAGCAAATAGTAGTAACAAAATTTATAAAAAACATCTTTATATGGGCGACTTATCTTTAAAAATATCCCGTATATTACAAGATTAAATTTCTCGATCTTTCTGCACTAATTCCAAAGTAAAACTAATTAACATCAAAGACATTTCAAATAAATGGGTAAATAACGGAATATACACATTAGAATATAATGAATGTGACGCACAGTGTGTAAGTATGACTACGAGAAATTTCAAAAGTATAATCAGGGAACATGAACTCTGTTTATGAAATAACAACTATTCAGAGTTTGCTAATCATTTATTAGAGACAGGCCATAGCTTCAATAAAGAAAAAAAGTATGTTTAAGATTTTAAATATTAATACGTATTTTAAATTGTGCGAGTTCGAAACTTTAGAAATAAATTACATCTAAAATTAATTTAGTAAATAAAATAATAGCACCCTGTAAATCACATTTGTTAACTACGTTACTAAGTTATTTTGACTCCTCTGACCGCCCCCCACTGCTATCTTTTATGATGATAATAAAGTCTACCCGAATATAATTGCAATCTGGATATTGTCTAAATGATTTATTCATACTTCTTCTATGTATTATAACATTATCATCCTATATAGAGTATACAGAGGAGCATATATAAGACGATCTATGGATGTGAATAAAGCAAGAAGTGTGGGCCAAGATCGAATTATTTGGAGGCCTGTCCTATGCCTACCCCTGCGGGGAACGGCGTGATGTTTAGTTAGCACTGGATGCGGACGTCGAAGAATGAAGCAAAACGTTTTTTTTTTATTTTAATCAGATATTTCACCGAACACAAGTCAGTAACCTCATAAGGGAGGCTTTGGGGCATGTCTACGGCTTGAAATAGTTGTGTTATTCGCGTGTTTTATATTTCGTTGCCACATTATCTTGTTTTTACGGTTTATATTCACGGCCGTTATTCAAATAAGGGTCGCCGTTCTGGCAGCATTAACGTAGAACGTTAATTTAAATAGATATGATTCTAGCAGCTGCAGGATGTACATAGTTTTTGTTTTAATAATGTTGTTATTAAGTAATGCAAGTATTTTTATTATTGTGACAGCTGTTTCGGCGTCCAATGCCATTTTGAAATTGCGGCTAATCCACATTGTGACTACTTATTTACTCCCCCCCCCATTCTAATGTGGACGGGTTTTTATAAATAATATTTTATTAAAAAAATATACGATGTTATAAAATTAAAGCACTCCTTCAATATTTGGATTAACCGCAGTTTGATAATGGTGTTGAACGCCGAAACAACTGTCATAGTAATAAAAACTAAAAATACTTGCAGAATTTAATAACAGTATTATTAAATTTGACTCAAACACAATTAATGGCTGTAAATAGTACTACACTTACCTGTGTGACCGGGTATCTCCGGGAGTAGCGGCATGGACAGTGTTTAAGTAGGATGGGCAGTATAAAAAATAATAAAGTGATAAGTTTTTGCAGAGAATGGCTAAATTGCTGGTTTCAGCGGATGTTTGTTGAGATTACTTAAGCCATATCAAATATCCAGCCAATGATATATGAAATTTCAATAATTTTATCTACCGCGCAATTACTAGAAAGAAAGCCAACATAATCTGAAAATCATTCCGTTAGTAACTAACTAACTAACTAACTAACCATCACGCCGTTTCCCCGCAGGGGTAGGCAGAGAGGACGGACCGCCAAACAACTCGATCTTGGCATACACGTCATGCTTCATTCACATTTATACATCGTCTCATACATTCTCTCCTATTATTCCTACTTCTGACATGGCACGACTCAAGTATTTGATTCACTTGATCGTGCCATGTCTTCCTCGGGCGTCCCCGGATTCTTTTTCGATTCAAATTCCGTTAGTAAAGTTGTAATAATCAATAAAGTTACCAATAGATGGCACTGGTTTCCATATTTGTAATTCGTTCCGAAAGGCACTAATACAAGCGAGTCTTTCATTCATCTTTCCGGCTTTTGATACGTTATAGAAGGGCAATCGTTGGGCGCGCGCGGCGCTGCGGTTTGTAGCTATTTTTGAAAGGATAGATTGATTTCTAGCAATATTTTCATAAATTTTAATGCAGTGCGCATGTGCTTCTATAGAATCCACGCCTCGGCGCCCACCCGGGTGGGATTGCAAATAAGCAGCTCTCGGAATTGCGTCAAAAAACATGAACGTAAATTACCAGAAGTGAGGCTTTTGACGCTGTCCCTTTTGGACCTCTTAAAAACCTTAATGTCATTTGTGAAACCATATTATCATTGTAATCTGCATTTGAAATACGGCCTAATAAGTATAATATTAAACATTATATAACTGACGGACGTTTGAATCAATTAACTGGTTTGTGTGATGAGATGCATTGATGTGAAAGAAAGTTATCGACTCTGTGTAGAAACTGAGAGTCCGTTTGATAGATTCTCTAGATTATCTTAATAAATGAAATGGAATAAAGTGCTCGAAATGTACACGAGAAGTCACATTGGAATGCTTTCCTTAATCTAACACTATTTCAATGGAAGATGCTTTGAGGAACTGGCATCATTGATCCCTTCGGCACCGGTGCACAGTCGGGAAACACGCCAAATGCGCACCCAATATTTGTATAAACTTGACATTTGTCACAAGAGAGCGGGTTATTTCTGTTACTCGTTCTAGAGTTCAACAGCCAGACTGTGGAACGACTTGCCGGCCTCTGTGTTTTCTCCATCCTACAACATGGGTCTCTTCAAGACCCACGTTCACTCCTTCCTCTCCTCAAAGGGACCCTCCACACAGCATCTTTACAGATGACTGAAAGGAAATTGAAAAAGGGACCCTAGGGAAATTATTATCCTCATTGCCACCTGTGTGCAGTTAATGCAAAAAAAAAATAAGTGAAAAAAATTTATAAAGTGGTGAATACTAAGTATATTATATAACTTATTTTTTTATAATGACGCCACAAAGTGAATACTAATCATTTGAAGAAATCATAAAATAAATTGATGTATAATCTACGATTAACATAAACCAAATATAATCTCCTGTAATTAGCATTTCCTGTCCCGATTCTATCTTCCTCTTCCTCTCCACCCTTCTTTCTTATTTTGTTTTTTTTCTTTATCTTGTTAGCTTCATAAATAAAGCACCTGTATTTAACCACTATTAGCACAAGAAACTTTGTTGGCTTACCTCTTGTTAAACTTCCTTTGTATATATATTTGTATTGAAAGCTGTTTGTTTCTTACAAATTCTCGTAAATAAATTATACACTTATATGTAATGAAGATAGAAGACATCATTTTTTTTTTTTTTTTTTTATTGTTTATTCATCCAAAGAACATAAATACATACAAGGTAAAATAAGAAAGAAGCAAAATATGTAGTCCTGCAAAGCGGTCACATGACAGCTTGTCTGCAGGTTCTACAAAGATTAATTAGTCCTAATAGTAATAGTAATATGTATTAATCTTAAATAAAATAGGTACTTACATTTGACGTTAACATTATAGGTACATTAACTTAGCCATTAAGTATACATTTAAAGATAAAAATTTAAAGATACCAAGAAAAAATTTAAAGATACAAAGAAACAATTTAAAGATACAAAGAAAAAATTTAAAGATACATAGATTGCTCATTTAAAATCCATAACTTCATCGATTTCACGCAAAGCCTCTCACTTTCCTCCAATTTATAACTTTCATTAAATTTATTGAAAATCACTGGCACTATGTATTCAAGAGTTCGACCTCCGTATTTATTTGAAATTTTTGGAATTTTTAGGCCTCTTCTTTCAGTGAATCTAGTGCTGTGTTTATGCACCAGTGGCTTTTTGTATTGGCTTTCTCCCGCGTTATCTATAATAGTGATGTACCATAGGAGACCTTTTACAGGAAGTAGGCCCTCAGCACCGTATAATATTTTTAAATTTTTTCTTTGTCTGTATATCTTTGGTGTGACAATTTTTTTAACTATCGCAGTTTGTAAATTTTGGACATACTTAATATACGTAAAGCTTGTGTGACCCCAAGTTCGTATTCCATATCTCAGAATGGATTCTACCATGGAAAAATATATAAGTTTAAGTGTGCCATGTGGCAAGACAAATTTTAATTTATAGAAGCTACTCGATATAGATCGGAGCTGGTTACATATTTTGGCCACTTGCGTGTCCCACTTAAATTTATTATCTACTAATAATCCCAGATAAGCATAATCGTTTGTAAAATCGATCGTGTCGCAGTCACAATTTTTTTCAATTTTTTTATGTATGCATTAGTGTACTCATTCCTTGGTGTAGTTATAACTTCCGCGATAGATAGTTAACGTCATAAAAACAAGGTCATTGTCATCTCGACGCAGCCTTAAATCTACCGGAAAGAAGTAGGTCATTTATTAAATCTTCGTCACCACCCCTCCATCCAACATCTTAGACAATATAATCCCTCTGTTGTGGCGCTTCCATAATCCTCTACTTTATGTTTCCGTCGGCGTTTTTCTTGTATTAAATGTTCACCATTTCTCACTTGTTCATGTAAATCATATTTCCTCATAAAGCCTGCTTTCGTACGAGATAAAGGGCTGACGAAGCATTGCTGATGAAACTAAAAAATGCAGGCATTTGATTCCCGGAAAATGATACGAAAACAGTTTTAGTAACTTTAAATACGGATTATTTCGCTTGAATAAATATGGTCAACGAGCCCTTGAATACATTGTATCATTTATTCTTAACAAATTGCCCTTTACAATTATTTGAGTGCTACTATTATATTAAATCTACCCTGACTGTAACTGAAGCATGCCCTATAGCAGCTTTTCAACGAGTGGACTGTAATACGACTAATTTGCATTCGATGAATTTGAAATCATGGGAAAAATTGGTGTGAAAGGAAAAGTCCTTCCTTATACTCGTATAAGTGGAAATGTTTGGTGGTCTTCTTTCACACACTGCACAACTGTGGAATATCCAATGATTTGGTGCGACACGATGAATTTGCGACACTAGAAATATTATGATATGTTCACACATCGAGAGCCATAGTTCAACTGACTATGTCACAATTTTACCACAGAGGGCTTCACTCAAGGTAGGTAGGACCTTGTGGGAAGGGCAATGGAATTGGAACAATATTTAGAAGGACATTGGGAAATGGAATATTCTAAAACTGTTTCAACACTAAACAGTAACAAAACTGTACAACTGTTTTGATTTCTCAATTTGCTTAAAACTTGCTGATATTTTGATATTTTTATAATATTATTTAAATCGATAATACAAAATTGGACTATAGTATCCGTATAATATACCTGTCGTGCTGATTTCATTTTTTTTTAAATTTACGAGTATATATTTTTTTTAACTAGTGTACATTGATCACAACATGCATGCGCCTATATTGTTCTAATTTTGCGCTACATTTGTGTGATGATTGTTATTTATTGTTATATTATATAATATTGTTGAACTAAACTCCTGTTGACAAGCTACTTGCAGTGGCTTAGCAGGTACAAGTTCCCATTATATGTAAATAATATTATAAATGTATAAATTAATACAATAAAATAAATGGGACCCGCTGTCTCCTAGACACAAAACTAAGCGAGATTGCCAAAATGAAACCTTGTGTTTTGACTGCGTGGTTGTCTAGCCTGGAACCAGCATTGGACGGCTTCAATATGAGCGCCGAAAAATAAGGCTATTTCCTGATCGACGGCGGGAAAACCCGGTCACGCTTTTCCGTTGTGCCATAACACCGTATACTCGTATAATGACAATCGAAGCCATCCAACCTCCCAGCATGGATATTCGGGGGCACTTTTGACAGAAAAGGGCACAAACTTGAAACGTTTGATATGTTAACCCTTGGAATTGACCAGATTAATATAGGGGTTTGTATTGAGCTATCTCACGAAGGGATGAATTCCGGGAACGATGTTTATTTGTATATAAATTGTGAAATGGACATGAGTGACGATCCGTGTTACTTTGAGCTCGTAGAAATGTCAATACAACGGAAACCTTCGTCTATTTCGTGCCTCACAGAATCCTATTTCAGGTATGCAATCTATATCCGGAAAATTCTTAGTGGAAAAAGCCCATCAAAAGCATTTGTGTTAACGTATACTTATAATAAGTTCTAAGTAGTAGACGGTCGTTCCTAGGAAGATCTTCTTGCAACGGAAAATGCTCCGAGGAACTAGCGAAACTGATCTCTTCGGCATCTATGCACAATCAAAAAATACGTTAAATGCGTACCCAACATTTGAAGATGATTAATACAAAAGAACGGGTTGCTTTTACGACTCATTCTGGTCTTCAACACCTCGACTATGGAATGATTTGCCGGCCTCGGTGATTCATTTTTCCTACAACATAGGTCTCTTCAAGACCCAGGTTTACTCCCTCCTCTCCTTAAAAAGTCTATCCATACAGCATCCCCAAAGATTACATAAGACCTAAGAGAAATTATTTAGTTAAGGCTTTCTTTAAATCCGCTCCAAACCCTCTAAGCGTTCATTTCTTAATCTTGTTCACTGCGCTTTCTTAACGGTCAGCAACCAAAAATACGCACTATTTGAATGAATTATCTGTAGATTCTATACGGGTAGTAAGGTAATTGTATTAGGTTTCAAAAGACAAAAATTCTCAGACTGTTCTTTTGAGATTGATACAGAATATGATTTGAAAAGTTAGGTAAAACGTTCAAAAATGAGTTGAACTTTCAAACCTTTTGACGGCCTCCATGGTCGAGTAAATTTTATTTAATTAATTTGTGTTGTTTCACAATTAATTCATTTAAAAATAATATATAGTATATTTGCGCACGTTCCAGAGTGGAAGATACTCTCAGTATCGCCCTGGTGAAAGACCACCATTCAGAATTGAAATGGCTTTTAGCCGTGTTTGGTGACAAGATCTGAATGGCTCGGTATTTCCCCACCTCCCTCTTCCCCTTCTCCTTCCCCTCACCAATACCTTCAGCCTCACAACACTCCCCGATTGGGAATGCCATAGTCTCACTGGCTCCAGACGATTGGGAGCAATTGGGACTCTTGTACGGTATTCTTGTAAAAATAAAATAAAAACTCACATATTTTCAGACATTTTGGTATGTATTTCATGGAATTTACAACATTACAGTTTGAGGATTTTTTTTTATGAGATCTTGTACATTTTCTAACTACTGGTATAGAATCTACGTTAACAAACTTCAGTTAACAAACTACGAAGTGATGTTTAGAGCCATTTATAAGCGCTGACCCTTAAGTCGAACGGTGATGAATTCTTATGAATTTGTCATTATTAATCAATTAAGAAAACATTACGTTTAATGCGGGGAAAACAGATTCAAGTACAAATACAAGTTCCCCACAGAATGGAGAATCCGCTATCACCATCGGTTTCTCAGTAAATCAATTTCACCGGTAATAAATCATTTTAAGCATCATCAAAATTGAAATTGGGTAGGGATAAATAGAATCATATAAATAAGTAATTTCGATATGGCCTAACCACAGTTTGAAAATGTTCTTGACTGCCAAAACCGCTGTCACTATAATAAAAAAACCAAAATTCTTTTTAAACTTCATAATAACATTTTTATATTTGATTAACAAAATATATTTATTTTAAACGTGTCCTTCATATTTTAATTGAAAACCTGTTGATAATGTCTTCATAAATCATTGTTTTTTTTCTCAATAAACGTAAATTAACTTTGGATCAACATTATAAATTAAATAACAAATATTTTTTTCTTAACAAAAAAAATATCTATATGTTGAGAAACTAATGATCCCTTCGTCGGGGAACAATGTAATAGTTTTTTATTTGCACATCCAAAATATTATTTGATTACTGTCCCATATAAAGAGAAAACACACAATTCAGAGGAATTAGCCGATAGGGAAATTTGAAAAGCAATGTATCAGAGTATCAGAACAAAAGTCTCACGGGGAAAGGTTAGTTCTACGTTAGAAGTGTAGTCTTTTTTTTACATACGGTGTTTTTAGTAGTTTAAACCTTAGATGTACTTTTTTTTAAAAATTTAATTTAATGTAAATCAAATTTAATAACGTTATTATTAAGTTCTGCAAGTATTTTCAGTTTTTATTATTGTGACATCTGTTTCGGCGTTTAAGGCCATTTTCAAGGCCACAAAATTACTCTGTATTAGCCACTTTATTAATTTACACAAATATCAACATGTTTCGAAAGCTATGGTTTCTTCATCAGGAATATATAGAATACTAAAAAATAATAATGTCAAATAAAGAATACTTTTTTGTTTAAGATAGTAATAGTCATCACAAGACATCACTTTCGCTGTCAAATCAATTATGACATCCAAACGAAAGAAAAGAATTCGCACCTTCATAACTTTATTCCAAAAAAAAAATAATCCCGCGCAAGACCGGGTACACATCGAATAGTGTTTTAAAAATAGGAATATTCTTCTTTTCGTATCCCACTGGGTAAAAGCAAACATAACACATTTTAAATCAGAATTATATAGACTGAATTTATAGCCTTGGCCGCCTTGGGAGACAGCTGACGTCACAGTAAAGAGGTAATAATGGTTGAAGGCAAAATAACCAAGAAAATGGGAGAAGTAGGAATTATACCGACACGCCATCAGTTAATCAAGCCTCGAGGTACAACTTTTATTCCCACGCGGTTTATGACACGTGTTAAATCTAATTTTAGATAACCACATTATGAAGCTTGGTTTTTTATAGTTTTTTTTTGTCGTGTTTGGTTTTTGAACAACAATATGAAGAACTTTAAAAAGTTTTTGGCCTAGTTTTACAAAACGCTAGAAGCATTCATAGATGTAACTCGTCCAGTTCAACATTTCTTGACGTAGAGTCCAGAATGTCGAAACATGTTAACTCATGCCAGGGCCTTGAAATTTTTTGGTACCGGTCTAATTTTTTTTGTCATGCATTACAAAAATAATTTTCGAAGAATATCATTTAACAATAATTATTAGCCTAAAACACTCATCCAAATTGAAAAAACCTTCCGAGAAAAGATAAATGTCGCCGACAGGACTCGAACCTGCATCCTTCTGATTGCCGGTCAGATGCTCTACCATTGAGCTACGTCGGCTTATCGCAAACGGAAGGGTTTTTCAATTTGGATGAGTGTTTCAGGCTAATAATCTCCTCTAAATAAAAGATAAATGTCGCCGACAGGACTCGAACCTGCACCCTTATGATTGCCGGTCAGATGCTCTACCATTGAGCTACGTCGGCTTATCGCAAACGGAAGGTTTTTTCAATTTGGATGAGTGTTTCAGGCTAATAATCTCCTCTAAATAAAAGTTCAAACTATTTCTCAGGATAAAAAACTGTGAATATTTCACGATATTTCCTCGTACAAAGGTGAACCATTTTTCACTTAATTTATTCAACAGTTTTCCAAGTATAAAAGCTGAATTCTTGAAGAATGCAAAATTGCTAAATTTTCTAAACTATTTCTGCTATGCTAACAATAAGCAAACAACGAAACAAGAGCTGCATCGCCCAAACAGAAACACTAAAGCAATTCAATGAATTATTCAGATGGTGCGCTGCATTTAAAGTGTACAGCGAAAATTGAAAGGGAAAGAAAATATTTCGACAGTTCTTTCTTTAATATTAGTAATATTATCACAAGCTTAAAAATATTATTAAATCCATTCAGTGGAAAAAGATTTTCATAGTTGACTTTGGAGCGACAGAGATATGAAACTGGCAGGTAAATGTCCGGGCGTACCGTCTTATCAGCGCTGCGGGAAATTGAAAATATTGAAGTACCCAATATTGAAACTAATATCGTAATAATTTCAAGAATATAGCTTCAGCAAAAATGATTGAATTTTTAATATTCTCGTTCGATACAGAGTATCCACAATAGGAACATTATTTAGTTATTTATCCTCGACCGTCAGAAAGATACCTCCCCTGAATGATGGCACCGGGAATACACATATGTTCCAGGCCGCCCCGGGGCATGCGCAGGGCTGGTTGGACCACCCTAATCTACCACTCTGTCTCTATTGCGATAGCATCACCCACCACTTGTTTTGCATACTAAACATAACACAATTGGATTAAATATAAATATTGAACAGCACTGAAATTGAGAAACCCGCAAAATGTTGAAATTTATTTAAGAAAATGTATTAAAAGTGTATTACTGGTTGCCTGGATATAGCTTGCCTGAGTGAATACTCCTGAGGGTTTAATGTCCATTATATACTCGTGGGAGATCGCACGTACTATTTTATGCTTTAAAAGCGAGAACTTTTGTTACTTAGCTTCGTTGACCGTTGAAATTTTTAACGCCTCTTACAGGTCATCGAATACATATTCAGACATGTCACAAAACAGCCATAAAACTGTGACATATGGACCCTTGCATATAACTCAAAACTTATCATGTACACTTAATATGTACGAGTATTTTATACCATTTCTATTTTATGTACGTTTTTATAATATAGATTGTAATCTCTTTAAAATTTGGTGAATAATCCTCTTTTTTAAATCATAATAAACAAATTGATTTATCTTGTTCATACAAACTGTATCATCCCTTTTCCAGGCCAGCCTAGAGAGGGAACGCTAACCTTTCATTGATGTGTGTAGTTTGTTCTAAATAAATAAATAGAAATTGGTGTAATGTATGGGTATGGGTGCGGAAGAATGGAAGCACAATCATGGAATCACGATGATGGTTAGCGGTGCTCTCTGTTGTCCCCCACTGGGACCGGAGATGGAAGCATTTTGAAATATAAGACACACCACGCAATGTGTTACAGAAAATCTGTATCGTTCTAGTTTATTATGTTGTTATTTTCACGATGTTATTATGTAAGTGCAGCACGTTCCGGCGATGTGGTATTCACAGATAAAAGAAATGGTTTATTTTCCCCCTGTAGCCTTTAGCCTTTAGCCTTTAGTCTGTAGCAAGCTGGGATTGTAGTTTATGCACCCTCCTGCTTCCTCCACATAGCGAAAAGATATTCCACATTTAATGCATGGTCATCTTTTGTTTCTCACAATCACATTACAACTTGGAACTTATGATTTTAAGGCAAGGTAAGTAATATTTGGTACCCTACCTTAGGTATATGTTAAAAACAGTGGTGTAAACAAAGTAATTCTTTTTCTTTGTTTGAAGAAAATTAACAAATAATTATTTATCATAGAATAATAGAAATACCGGATAAAACAGGGAGTAAATAATAAGTTAATTCAAAGTGATTTGAGAAGCATATTTTACATTGGTATTTACTATAGAACGAGGATCATACTCTTTGCTATTTACAGAAGGGGTGTGTTATTATAGCTTTCTTGTAGATACAATTGTTCCGTGCAATTTAACATATCTACAACCTCCGTGAAGGTATTATCAACTGCATGCAATCTACATACGGATATCTAATCACTCAGTCCTGATATTAATGTTACAATTAACCTTTCAAGCAATCATATTCATAAATGGAAGAAATTCACAGGTAAATTGATTAGCTAGGCTAGCCGATTAGTGCTTACCTAAACACACTTATAGAATAAGTTAAAATATTTGAAATATTTGAAATAAATACCAACTTTTCTTGTGCCATCAATCTTCTAATAATCTTGTTACATCAATAGAAAACGTTCAATTGATATGCACAACAATACAAGCCATACTTAATTTGTTGCATACAACTCTAAGCAACCTTATTTCATTAATCCAAGATTTGAAGTAAAATTAATGTACAAATATAAATATATTATTATAGTGGCTCTAAGTGACTAACATTTTAATATATTCTTTTAATTTTAAAAGAAAAACAAATATTCCCTGGCTACGAATAACCTGACAATATTTGAAAATCTCCTACTACCATCACATTAAGCGGAAGATGTTGCTTGTGTCATAATGGAGGACTTAACCAGCCGAGGAATTGAACTCACGACGCCTGAGTGAGACCCAAACGCGATGCCAACTCAGCCATTGACCGGTCCTCATATCTCAGAGTGTGTACTAACCCCGAGGGGCAAATGAGATAAATTGAGCAAATGTTTATTGTTGCATTTCCTAAACAGTAATTGTAACAAAGTATTTAAATAAGTGTTGGGCGCCAAGTCACATAATGCGACTAAATAGATTATAATTGGGGTTAACCAGAAATCAAGATACTAAATTAAGTTGTATCACCAATCGCCGAGATGAAAACGCCATTCCATAACGCTTGCTGAATCTTTCCGTAGTACACCACAATCACGACGTACACCAACATAACACAAGAAATCGCAATAAACTACATATTCCAAAAATACACTGAATTAAATATGGACTAAAATCTTTAGAATATATAGCTTACACAATACAATAAATTACTCAACGATATTAAAAATGCAAGTCAATGTGAAAGGTCTCAAAGTAAGATGCTTAAACTCTATTATTTGAAAGAATACCTTAATAATAATAATCGGATTATTTTTATAGCGCCGTTTTTTTGAAAAATCACCTCAAGGGCCCTGTACAAATATTACTTCCTATTCTTATATTATTCTTATATTACGTCTATTCTACGAATTTTTTTTTTTTTACATTTATTTTCTCTTTTTGGACAGGCTATCATTACACATTATTTATAGACCATATAAAGAGATGCAGTTAAATTATCAAAACTAAATTTAATGTTAAATTGAAAAAAAGAAGCTAACTGTATTTATTCCTTACGATATATTGCAAGACGCTAATACAAATGATAGAGTGATTGTTTCCATTATATTCAAGAATGTATTTAAGCTAAGACAATGAATTATTATCCATATTTTTTAGGATAAATAACACAGAATACTCTTAAAAGGGGGGAGCGGCGGGGAATGATGGTGGCCGGGGGGATTGATCCATAGGGCCCTCAAAATCTTCTTTGTCTTACTGACGCGCCTGGGCGGCGTGACGGGACAGCCTATCGGCTGGCTTTAGGATCTGGAAGGAGCACTTCAGCGAGTCGTCCACTGACATCATTGCTCCTGCATTATCGAATTCCCCGCAATAGTTGGGCGCCGAGTAGTGGGTGACCAGTTGCTTCTTGGCACAGAAGTCATACCCGTCCTCTACCACCTGATGCACCCGACAGATCGGTACAAAGTCGTGCTTGTGGAGGAACTTGGCCACTATCTCAATGACGAAGGTGAAAGTGAAGCTCGTTCTCGCTCCAGCTGGCGGTGTCCTTGTTGGGGTCAGACCACAGCAGGTCGCAGAGCAGCCCCTGGTCGGGCACTTCCCGTTTGTATACAATATTTTTTACAACCACCGTAGCCCGAATAGCCATTCCTTTTCACTTTTGGCACTTCACTAGTACATGTGGTGACGACCGACCGCCAGATGTGACCGATGCCCGATGCGTTAATTTGGAAGAACGAAGCAGATTTCAACTCAAAATATTTAAAATATTTGGGTTTTTATTATACACTTGATTTAAGCTCGAGAAAAGCACTAAAATTTTGTAATTTTTATAAATGTAACATAAAAATTATTGCGGTTATTTTATGCTATTTTTACACCGGGAAAATTAAGAACTTCCCAATATTTCCAAGATAAACCAGGAGCGACTATAAAAATCAGCCGGCAGCCACGAGGGCGCCTAGACTTAAGGCTTATTGCAGTGAATTGTCTCCATATACCGATGATGTGTTTCGTTATAATAAGTGTTTCTGTACATTTATATTACAATGTACCAGTGATATGTCTTTATTACAAATGCAATGTACGTGTTGTAAATGTTGTTAACGTACTGTTATATGTTAATTATGTATCTTAAATATTAAGTTTGTTTGTTTCCAAAAACTGTACTGCAGGTTCTGCATGTGATTCCACTATGAGTTTTTTAACTTTCGGGAATACTATGCTTAACGGTATTCTATACTGTTTAATAAATATGTACATTTTTTTATATTTACATTCTACAATAATTAGTAAAAACAGAAATAAAAAAGGGTGCATATACCCGACTTCTACAAAATCGTTATTTTAATCGACTGAATAACTTAATTTCTTTTAGTCTCCCTTATTCAGTTGATTTTTTTTTTCAAATTAGGTATTCTCACGAATAACTCAAGTATTCCCATAGTACTTAATACTTAACGTAAAGCACTTCAGTCAAGGGGAGAATTTTTGAAACAATTGAAAATGTTATTATTTCACGTCTCGGTGATTTATTCAATAGGCGGAAGAGAAATATACCGAAATGTTAATAATCTGATTAGTAATTTTCTTGCGTAACAATTTGGCCTGAAGGGAAACGTGAAATGAAATATTTAGATTTTTTCCGGGCTAATTTTATTTGTTCGCCTTGGGCGTTTTCATTTACGGGGTATGTTTTCAACGTATCTTTCAGCAGGGGTGTGAAAGTAAACGATGCGTTTCATATTTCGAGAAGATAATAAGAAAGATTATGGAGAAGCAAAATCTAACAAAATCCCAATGACAGGTGACGAGAGGAACGGCTGCGCGGCCTGTTTCATACGAAACTTCATTTTCGATTTGAGGCCAAAATACTCACCCAAATCGAACAATCTTCAATGCTTCATCAAAAGGTAAAGTAAATATCTAGTGCGGATTAGAAGTACTTTAAAAAGATTTTTTTAAACTTAAAAATGAAGGGCATTAAGAGGAACGGTTGCGCTGCTTGTTTCATACATAACTTAATTTTGAATTTGAAGCCAAAATACCCATCCAAACCGAATGATATATATTTAAAAAAAAGGTTTAGTAAATATCTAGTAGGGATGAGAAGTATTTTATTTATTTTCGTTTTAAATTATGAAGTATATTCCATGAAAAAAAAAACATTTTCGTAATTAGAGACAAATAAGAAAATTATTTGCGGGTTTACCATACATTTAAAAAAATATCATATTTGTTATATAAATATGATTACGCAAATAAAAATATAAAAAAATATATATATAAAAATACTTTTTTTCGGATGGATATTTTAAATTATGTACAGCAAATTGGTCTTTCAACGAAAATTAGTCTTTTTCATTTAATTTAAAGTCCACCATAATGCTTATTTTAATATAAAAAAGTATTATATATTTCATTATATTTTCAAAGGAGATGAAGTATTTTTATAAATCACTGTTAGCCCCCAAATAATTGTTAAAGATGTAAAACAAAAATAAATCAATTACTTCTAATCCATACTAGATATTTACTATATTTTTCAATGAAAAAAAAATCCTTAGGTTTATGTGAGTATTTTGGCCTCAAATTCAAAAGTAAATTTTGTATGAAGCAGGCCGCGCAGCCGTTCCTCTTAAATAAATCGAATTTTCGCCATTTAAAATATTGAATTAAAATAAATTTACCCCGTTTTCAACGAAAATATGTAATAAAATATAAAAATTACGTGTAAAAATAAAGCATTATAATGGACTGCAATTTAAAATAAAAATGACGTGTTTACGTTGGAACACAAATTTGTCGAAACATAATTTAAAATATCGAGCCAATGAAGGTTTTTTTTTAAATGCTTTTTTTAAAAAATAATTATTGTTTTTGTGTTTAATTCGTAGAACTACATTTAATTTTTAAAAAATTTAATGAAAATCAAATTTAATAATGTTAATGAAACAGCTGTCACAATAAAAACAACTATAAATACTTGCAGAACTTAATAATAACATTATTAAATTTGATTTACATTAAATTTTACTGCTTTAATTACAAAATTATCAAAGTTGGCTATTAAATCACAAATTGATTTCTTTAATTGCCTATATTTAAAAATAGAAAACAAAAATACATTGCGTACTTTTAATCCGTACTAGATATTCAGTATACCTTTAATTTAAAAAAATATATATATCATTCAGTTTGGGTTGGTATTTTGGCCTTTAATGCAAAATTAAGTTTTGTACGAAACAGGCCCGCAGTCGTTTCTCTTAAGGGGTGGGATTGGGATTAGATTATTCAGATAGAAAGAAGAATTATTCCCATGATTCCACAATAATTCACCTTCACAGATACAAAAGAGGAATAGCTTTTAATGTCGGCCCATATATCTGAGACCGTCGTCAAGAAATAACCCCTATGACCCGTATTGGTAACTACCATTCCCTAATAACCCAATCAGTAGTTCAACAGTAGTAACATTTCATTTCAAAGAAAACGTAGATCCATAGATTTGTTTAATATGTATTTTCAATACTTAAATCATCACAAATTGCATGTTAAGATATTTGATTTATCTTCATTGCACACCCATAAAATTTTTTAACTTGCTTTTATTAGTTTGAAAAACAGTTTGCAATATTTACGAAGTTTAAATAAGAATACGAAAACTGAACCAACAATAGGTTTTTATCGAAGTGTCTTAATTAGTAATTACAAACAAAGTTACAAGTTTAGCCTATGGGGATGGGATGATGGGAGGGAAGGGAATGGAATGTATCTAGTCTGTGTTGAGTAATATGTATTGTGTGAATGTTATTGATTGATTTTCAGTGTGAAAATGTGAGGTGCTGACTTGAATAAGTCGAACTCACCATATGAAGTGTTAAAAATGTGTGAAGCGCGGTAAATAAATGTGTTTTGTTTTGTGCTCTTTCGACGTTTTCGATTGACTCATCTTACAAGGATTTTTAAAACAGAATATAAACTGCTATCGAAAATTATAAATACAAAGAGTTTTTAAACCATAATGTAATTTTAACAATATTTTAAAAACGTTTAACAGTACCATCAAATAGAAAACTATATAACACAAATTATTAAAGCTACAATAATTAATTGTAGCATTCATCAACGTGCAGGTATAGATGACGCTTTATTTTATAAATGGAGTCAGCAAATATATCAACAATAGCTCCAAACTTGCATCCTATTGGCTAGTGAGAGAGATTGATCGTTGGTTGTGTATGTTAATAAATAGTCGTATTGTATAAATAAACCTTTTTTGAAATTGAATAGTAATACGTATTTGTAGCATGTTTTACACGCACCGAGTTTCAGTGAGATGGTAATTAAAAATTGTTATTTGTAACTAAATAATTCATAAACTTTATTGCGTACACCACACATGTTGTAAACACATTTATTAGAGACATTTACACACCGATTGTATATACTCGTATGTGATATATTATGTATGATGTTTATGTAAATATTTTGTTTGCGTTTATAATAAAAATAAATTTAATTTAAAAAGCATTTACATTGTGGCTTGCCATGATTATAATTTAAACGTATAAATTTGTTCTGATCCACTTCAAATTAATATAAAAATCAATCGATTTCAAAAGTACCCTTTTTTCGTCAGGACTATATTAAGAATAAACTAAATTACAAACATTCAGAGTTTGCCAATCATCTCTCATGTATGTATATCAATAATTCCAAGCTTGTTGCCCAGATCATGCATTCTATTGGTTACTGAGTGTGACAGATAGTTGATTATGTGCGTGTTGCAGAAAAATGTTACATTTTGTCTTGCGTTCCTTGTCGGTACATGGAATTTGATAGTGGCGACGATGGCAGGGCTGTCAGTTGAGGTTACCCACCACTTTCCCACTCCGGTATAAATAACTTAGGGTTACTCCTTCGGGGTGCAGGTCAAGGAGTATACTTTTTTAGATAAACTAATAAATAATTTTTAAAAGACTTTAAAGTCAAATGCTTAAGCATAGAAGGAGGTTAGTCACAAACGCATATCAAATTGGTTAGGTATAGATACTGACGACGACAAAATATAGCCCTCAGTGGCTCCTTCTGTCGATATCCGGAGTTATCGAAGATGGAATGCGGTAGTGCACCAAAAAGAGTGAGCAAACAAGAAACACAAACAACTTTTATCCTGAACAGACCGTAGCCCCGAAACCAGGGCAGTCCCCCAGAGCAGTGCAAAGAGGTTTCCTGCCTCCGACAATCTTCCCAGTGAAGCATTGCACCTGTCATCCGGAGTATACCTTAAGACGATTGTATTTGGGAAGTGGCGTGAGGAACACCCGAAGACCTAGACAGGGCTGTCAATTAGGTGGTTAATGATAATATATAATAAAACTAGGTCTAAAATAATTTTTCAGTCATCATCATAAAACAAGTATTGCCAACGATCGCCAAACACGCAGCGCTGAATCTTTCAGTTTTCTGATTTTTTTTCTGAAATTTACATCCATGTTACTCTACTCAGGAATATGGCCAGAGGTTTTTAAAATAAATAACAAATAAATAATGGTTCTGAAGGAGGTTAACAAAAATAAACAGTATCCATAAATAATGAAAAAAATACCATTTTTCATTTTCAGCGACGAAGTGTTGTTTTTTCCACATCAATCAAACTTTACACCAAACAAACAAACAAACAGCCGGTCCAATTAAATGAAAACGTGACTTTGAAATTACCTTATTTTTGCGATATTTCTGGGCCTCCTATAACCATGTTAATTTTAAACTTTTAACAAATATGAGTACAGTAATTAATGTTTAAGTTAAACAAACAATAATTAATTCCGATAAAGTTTGTTGGCGAAGAAAATTAAAATTTAATCCCTCGCTGCCACGAGCGCCAGGCGTCAGATTAAGCGCTGACCTGTCCGATACGGAAAAGGTTATCCAGGTTTATTTCTAAATTAGTTTCTAACCTTTGGAACGCCCACCATTGCGTCTGTTTATTCCGTCGTGGGCCGAGGGTAAATCTCCGCGCGGCCCGCCATGCAACGGCTGACTATATTTCCGTAAAACCTTACTTGTTTTTTGCAACTTGATGTGTTTGTTAATTGTTCCGTCTTACCAGATAATGGGTATATACATTTATAAAAAAATTGTCCATCTTTCATTAATAGTTTTCGCAGAATTGCTACTCATATCCGGAGAAAAAAAATCTCACTAATTAAATAAATTAAATACGACAATAATATTGTAGTTTTATTGTATATCTATAAAGCTTCATAAAACAATATATTTAAAAAAAAAAAACACACACACACACTAATTTACTTATATTTTTGAAGACTATATAGAATAAAACCCAAATAAACTGCACGTCAAGGAATGATGAAATTCTTGACAGTCGTTATTTTGTTTTAAATGCCAGATGAGTGGCTTGTTGAAAAACGAAAAACAAGAAATGTTATCTTTTATTAGCAAACGAATATACTTTAATTCAGTAAGCTACAAACATTTTTAAAGGTCGAAAATCCCACAAAAATAATGTATGAAAGTTGGCGTTCAACGGATACAATTTTTGCGTTACCTATCGGATACGCTGGCCCACTAGAGGTTGTTAAAAACCGTAAAAAAGTTTTAAAAAATTGTGTAAATATTTTAAAAGCAAATTGATGAGAGATAAAATAAATCCCGAAAGATCGTTAAAAAATAACATGAAACATTGTAGGAATCTGTTAATATTACAAAAAAATAAGATTTGTCCACGAAAATGAAAGCCTCAAACGTTTTCTGAGACCAGAACGCAAATAACGTTTTTTCTAAACGCAAAATGCAAAGAGTAAATAATACATAGAGATGCCCTTAAACGCAAAGGGAAGAAACCAAAATAAGGGGGGCGAGCTAGGCGTGGCGCCAATTTAAGTAAAACAGCAAATCAGTCAAAACGTTCGGCGTGTTCCCGAAACTGAATATTTATTGCCCGTTTTATAATTTTTTTGTAATTTGCTTACCGCAGTCAAAATCACGAGAAAGAAACGTGGGCGGCAGTGAACTAGGCTGGTGTCACATGGTAGTCAGGTGACAATCATATCCATAAATGAAGAAACGCACACCTAAATTGCTTAGCTAGGCTAGCCGGTTAGTGCTTACCTAAAGTCACTTATAGAATAAGTAAAAAAAAAATCCCTCACCGGTGTGCAAATGCGTCCACAGCCCTCAACACTCTAAATAACTAAATGTCTAAAATATCTATTCAAAACTTCTTACGCTTTTTAAGGTCATTTATAAATATTCTCCAGCCGTAAAAATTATAAATATTTAAAATAAACACCAACTGTTCTTATTTGTTTGTACAATAAAGAATAGGAAGTAATATTTGTACAGCGCCCTTGAGGTGATTTTTCACAAAAACATCGCTATACAAGTCATCCAATTATTATTATTACGTGTGAAAAGTCACACTAATTGTAAAAATCATATCATCTCTAAGCTTAAATTTTATAATTTTCTAATAAAACTGTGTTCATCTGAAGCGACCTGCCAGGTAAGTATGTTTTTCTGTATCCGTTTGTACATAATTAGTTAAAGAACAGGAAGTAATAAATTTTCGTTCACAAAAAAATATCGGCGTTATACAAATCATCCAATTATTATTTTTATTATTATTATTTACTCCCACCCGTCGAAATCATACGTTAGGTCTATTCATTCTGACATCAGTGGAAAATACATGTAAACTGATATAATTCAGATAACCCAAATATATACGCACGTAGAGAGTTAACCATATAAGCGTCTGGTTGTGTTTTGGTTACCATTAAACCTCTACCTGAATGCCCTCTAGACCCTCCCAACCTCTACTTGTCCAACAGCGGGTAGGAACCCCAGAGGGTTGTAGTTATTATTTTGCTGTATAATTTTATCACACTTATTTAGATTATCTACACGATTGTAAGCTCAGCCACATTTTTCAAGAATTTTGTGGTATATTTTGAACACCTTTACCACAGAGAATCGCTAAAATAAAAGCATGGTTGCTATTGCTTAAGTGATTTGACTTATAAACGAGATTACGAAAGGTCAACCATTTCCCTTCTTTATACCAGCTACCCTTTTATTTTCTTCTCTTAATCCTATTTCTCTTATTATTTAACTAGAACAAATTGGTTGGAAGAGCAGGAAAATTAAGTAGCGGAACAAGTTCCTAAAGGGAAGAACTTTTAGTTCTGCTAGTGACACTAACTTGCAGCACCGCAGCGCGTTTGAAACCCAAAGTTTTAGAAAATGTGAAGCGTGAAAATTGGATTTTTTTTATAGGTATTTTCAAGTTAATTGGAAAGAATTTGAAGAAAATAATTAATATTGAAATTAGTTGGGAATTAAATTTATTTCTAAAGTGGGTGGAATGTTTTATTCGAAGAATGCTAATCTTCAATAAAGGGCGATGGAAAACAATGAACTTGAGCAAATTGTTTTACGTAGATAATCAGGAAGAATTCCTTTCGCGTATCGTAAAAATAAATAAAAAAATTATCAGATATTAGGAAAGCTATTCTGGTTCTTTTAAATAAAATTCCTTACACTTTTCCTAGGCATTAATACATCTTGCTTAATTGCGGTTCCGGTTATCTAGGATGACAGATGTCAGCTGTCAATAAGCATAAGATATTCATTAAAAACACCAATATTTTCGTAGTTTTAACAAGAGAAAAACTCAATATTAAGTAAGTTACCAACTTGGTTATTATTAGCTTTAAACATTATTAGTTAGTAAACAATACATATCTGTTGAAATTTTACTCATGGGAACAAAACAATGCACAGCGACAGGCGGCTGCATAGAGGAGAGTCGTTCCGGCCAGACCGAGTCCAATGAATCCGATTCCGAAGCCGGTCAACTCACTCCGAGTTCGCAAATCCGGATTCACTGGTTCGGGACTCACACTCAAGGAATGACAAAGTTTTCGGATTAGAGTTAGAAACAAAAAGCGATCCTATTCAATAGTGTATTATGAACGATTTTTCAGAAACACCCAGAGCAGTCGGAGTCAGAAACGAAAAGCGACAACATTCATGATGCAATAAGTACCTTTTTTACCTTCCGGAATCAGAGACACTACAGAAACGGCGGTACGATAACACCTGTCATTCTACCGGATTCGGCGAATGGAGGACCCGGGCGGACCGTAAGGTACAAAGGAATCGAGTCCGCCTGTCTGAACTCGGAATTGGAACCGAGTTCTTGAAATTAGTGGAATAACCCATCTCTACGGGTGGGCATAGATATACCATAGCGGAAAATGTACTTTTAGAAGCAGTAACAGATAAAAGGTAGTTACTAACCAATGAGGTAGGTATCTTTTTACAAAACGAATTAAATAAACTAAAAATGGATTAAAATGAATTATAATATAAAATTGTTTTAAAAAGTGTTTTATTTAAAACCTTGTGTCAATTGAAGACATCACATTAATTTGTATTAATCTCTTATCAATCTGTTTAGGATTTTTTTATTATGTCTACGAAATTCCGCAGTTAAGAGGAACGGCTACGCGGCCTATTTCATACAAAACTTAATTTTTGATTTGAGGCCAAAATACTCACCTAAACCTAATGGTCTTTTTTTAATCAAAAAGTATAGTAAATATCTATTACGGATGAGAAGTCATTTATTTATTTTTGATTTATATTATGAAATATAGGCAAATAAAGGAATTGATTTTTCGCGATTTTAGAGGCACCTTTAACAATTATTTGGGGGCTGAGGTTGATTTAAAAAAAAATTAGCCCTTCTTCTTTGAAAATATAATGAAATATAAAATTAAAAATTAGAAATAATATTAATATAAGTATTATTGTGGACTTTAAATTAAATTAAAAACCACCAATTTACGTTGGAACACAAACTTGCCGTACATAATTTAAAATATCGATCCGAAAAAACGTTTTTTCTTTAAATTTTTTATTTTCGTTTTTTTACTTACGTAATCACATTTACATAACAAATACGATAATTTTTAAAAATATACAATAAACCCTCAAATAATTTTCTAAGTTGCCTATATAATTATGAAAATTGATTTTTTTCCATGGCATAATGTAAAAAATAAATAAATAAAATACTTCTCATCCGTACTAGATATTTACTAAACCTTTAATTAAAAACATTCATCATTCAGTTTGGATCGGTATTTTGGCCTCAATTCGAAAATTAAGTTGTGTATGAAACGGGCACCGTAGCCGTTCCTCTTAAATTTGCCTAATGAAACGATACGGAATTTTCCTTAAGAATAAATAGCTCTCCCCGAATCATGTGCAGGTTGTTTCTAGAGATATTGACAAGCCAGGAAAAGAAATCGGCTGAAGTGATTTCTTCATGTATACTCGTACATCATAAATACAGTTAGACATAGGACAGGGTGTTCAGAGCTCGGTCTGAAGTTGGAAATTTTTAAATTAAAGCCCCCTCCAGACATATCTGACTTTCTCGCCAATTTTGAGAGAGCATGTGGTAAGGGATTTAATAATGGGCTTACTTAAGGAAAGGACGGTCAGACGGCCGAGCTTTTTGAGGCAGTGGCTTCAGTTAGTACGTATTAAATTAGTAGTCTGTAGGCGCTATAGGAGGTGGCGGGTGCAAAGTGGGATGGGGGCAGGGCTAGTCGGGAAAGGGGGAGCACGAAGCGGAATAAGTTTTACAGCAGAGAACTGCCGCAGAACTATGTCGGTTTACTTTTCTTATCGTTACAACGGGAGTGTGGAAAATTTGGAGAAAGAATTAGGCAGAAACAGATATTTATTATACTATTGTATGAAGCTATCACTCTGTGGTTATCCATTATAATCAAATAAAATACTCAAACTTTGTTTTAACCACATTTATTTTACACTATATACACTTGCCCTGACGATGGAACGGTTGTTCCGAAACCGGTAGGCGTGTAAAATAAATGTGGTTAAAATAAAGTTTGAGTGTTTCATTTGATTAAATATTTATTAATTGCGTTCAATTTACGAACTGTATTTAATTTTAAGTTTTTAAAATTTTAATAATAACTTTGTATGAAAATTTATTTAAAAAAAAAACTGTTTATTTATAAAGAAGTTCTTCTAAGTAATCCATATTTCAGTTATAAGATTATGAAATGATAATGTGGTTGATTCCTACCTTAATTACTACGTATTCAGTCCTTATCTTTCCAAACCAAACACTACGTTTTGAAAAATGGAACACAGTGATTGTGTTTGAAAGCTCTCTTATTCGCCAGAAGAAAAACCACTTTCGGGGAGCATGTTTGTTCATGACATCATTCGGTTACTGTTTGGTTATCCTTTAAAACTACTTTTAAACCTTTAAACTATCCCAATATTACATTTAACCAAAACCATCATAATGTTGTCGTCGTTGTTTACAGTCCACACAATAGTTTTACATGCGAAACTCCACAATTGTCGTGTGGGAACTTGCTTTTGTAACATTTGTTTAACAATAGGTGACAGCTGTTTCACCTTTCGAAGGCATTATAAAATTGCGGTGAAGCTACTTACAGGCGATATTACCTCTATGTGGGTTCTGACATTGAAACTCTTAAAATGTTTTCTTTTTTATTACCAATACCCTAATTTCATTTTAGAGTAAATTGATATCCAGGAGTGGGTTTATTTATTTAATTATCTTAGGATTATAATTTTTTATTTTTATTTTATCTGAGTAAAAATTTATGGCCCTTGTTTTGAATCCACAGCGGAATTGAATTATTATTAAAGTGATGTTTCGCGAACTGGAACTGTATTTTACTGGAGTTTATGGTTGCCGCTATTTTTTAATTTAGGAATTTCACTCTTTGAATTTTGAAGACATAATTTTATGCTATTATTGACGTGGTAGACAATATCTAAGACACTGTTTTAGAGATATAAAAAATTGAGGAAATCAATTATGTATCTATTATATAAAGGAGAATATGCGGTGTTTGTTTGTTTGTTTTCTATATAAATCTATAGTTTTTTTCCGAGCTTTTTGAAATGGTCACTGTCGAAATGAGATTTCGTGAAACCACCCCTTCCCCCCTTTCCACTCCTTAAAATAATTTTTTAATATTTTTTGATGAAATTTCGCACACATGACATTCAAAATAAGAGAAAACTTAATAGGTAGGAGTGGGGGTTGGGGTAACACATACCAACTTCTAAACTTTCCCCGAAACCATTCATAATCCCAGGCAACGCCGGGTACTTAATCTAGTAATTAATTTTTATTTATTTATTGATTTGGAACACTTACAGACTATTACGGTGCGTAAGTGTTAAAGAATCCAATTTAAAATGTTCACAGTATGCATTGTCTGTAGCAATATAGTAGAGTGCTAAATAATAAAAAAAGGGAAATTCAGCATAAAGCACAATATGACATATAGAAATAGAAGTAAATATATAATATTCCGTAAGGTATAAACCATAATAGAAGATATAGAAAGAGAAGCCAAAAATAAAGCAAGTTACATTATTTCTAGTAACACCACTATTTTCTATGACGTGATGAAGATGGATGATTTGTATTTTAAAACATGCGTGGCTGTTTATAAAGATGTCTCTACGAGTGTCATCACATTCTATATCATTGTACAATCCACACATTCTTGAAATAGGCAATATTGTTATAAAATAACTCAAAATGAAATATTTCATGAATCCTTAAATACTATACGAGTGTCGTCACATTCTATATCATTGTACAATCCACACATTCTTGAAATAGGCAATATTGTTATAAAATAACTCAAAACGAAATACATTTCATGAATCCTTAAATACTATAATGAGTGTCGTCACATTCTATAACACAGGCCAATCCAATAATATTTCTCCTTGAAATATGCAATATTGTTATAAAAATATTAAAAATGAAATATTTCATGAATCCTTAAATACCATACGAGTGTCGTCACATTCTATATCATTGTACAACCCACACATTCTTGAAATAGGCAATATTGTTATAAAATAACTAAAAAATGAAATATTTCATGAATCCTTAAATACTATACGAGTGTCGTCACATTCTATATCATTGTACAATCCACACATTCTTGAAATAGGCAATATTGTTATAAAATATCTAAAAATGAAATATTTCATGAATCCTTAAATACTATACGAGTGTCGTCACATTCTATATCATTGTACAATCCACACATTCTTGAAATAGGCAATATTGTTATAAAATAACTCAAAATGAAATATTTCATGAATCCTTAAATACTATACAAGTGTCGTCACATTCTATACCATTGTACAATCCACACATTCTTGAAATAGGCAATATTGTTATAAAATAACTCAAAATGAAATATTTCATGAATCCTTAAATAGCGTCTATTGGGAACTTTTATGAGAATACTACTCAGACAATGAGTGGTTTCGAGGTTGTTGTGAATAATTTTAATAAATATACGCATATAAAATGTTTTCGACAAATATTTATGCCTACATTAATTTTTTTTTCGGTGAATGTAAACAATTGTAAGCGAATAAACCAACCCGAAAGTGGTTTAAATATATAAATATAATTATAAAGCCGTACCGTCAGTAATACAACAAATTTAAGTCATAAGTAAAAGCAATATTAGAAAGCATTGGGATTTACTCATATGATATATATATATAGAGCATAGCATATATATATATATATATATATATATATATATATATATATATCATATATATATACCATAGACCTACTTTTAAGTGTGCCAGTATGAAGATGCCCGTGATAGAGTGAAACCGGTCCGGTCGAAAATAAACAAGTGAAAAAAGGTAATAAACTTTTTAAAATAAAAAAAATCTTATTGAATGTAAGTAAAAGTAAAGTAAAGTAAGTTTGAAATCACGTTTTCATATTGATTTTTTTTAACTCACTACTCGGAGAAATAATTTCCCTCATGTTTGGGGTTGCTGTGTGAAGGGTCTTTTAAAGGATAGGAACGAGTGAATCTGGTCTTGGAGAGGCTCATGTTGTAGGAGGGAGGAAACCGAGCTGTTGAATATAAGAACGAATGGTAGAAGCGACGCGTTATCATGTGACAAACGTCAATCGTGTGCAAATGTTGGGCGCGCGTTTGGCGTGTTTCCCGACTGTGCACCGGTGGTGCCGAAAGGATCAATAACGCTGGTTCCTCGAAGCATCTTCCATTAAAATACCCTAGAATAATTTGTTTAAACCTTTACTTACAAATATGAAATGAGTCTGCTTCTACCGTTTATATCCATTTTAAGGATAGCTGTTTCGCGTTCAATGTACTATAAACAGAATTACCTGTTTCGGCGAATAAGACGTCACAATGTGGATAACCGCAGTTTGGAAATGGCTTTGAACGCCGAAACAGTTGTTACAATAATAAAAACTAAAAACACTTGCAGAACATAATAGTAACATTATTAAATTTGATTTATGTTAAATAAAAAAGGAATAGCCTGAAATTAAATTATTTCCGAATTCAATACAACACCATTAACAAGGAGTAGTTACTAAAATTAAACCGAATATTTGCATAACCTCATTTGCACGTGGGACCGAAATTCCACCTCATTCAAACTAAATGTAGTTAAATTTTATGGATATAATCCCCCGATAGCAAACAAATACACTCTGTACCTGAATTTAACACTTCAGGGTATCATCCTGCATTGCTATTCTCATCGAATCTCTAGTATAGATGGAACTGAAAGAGAGAATAGAAAATGGTTCACTAGTATTATTACTTGTTCATACATCTGGCAAAGTTTATTAATTCTCCGTTTCTAAATTACCCGATTGTGTACTAATAACCATTTAAAAAAAGGAAATACCGCATAAACGTCCCAACTGCTCCCAATCCTCTGGAGCCAGTGAGACTATGGCATTTCCAATTGGGGAGTGAGGTGGGGCTGATGATAGTAGGGAGGGGGAGATGAAGGTGGAGAGACACCTAGTTATTCAGATCTGGTCACCAAATACGGTTAAAGCGATTTGAAGCAACGTTTCAATTCTGAATGGTGGTCTTTCACCAGGGTGATACTGAGAGTATCTTCCACTCTGGAACGTGCGCACATATACTATATTTTATTTTAAATGAATTGATTGTGAAATAACACAAATTAACTAAATAAAATGTACTTGATTTGATCTCGGGACCTTTGGATTCGTAGTCGAGAGCCTTACCCCTCACCATGGAGGCCGGGAATACTAAACTAACTAAACATCACATCATTTTTCCGCAGGGGTAGGCAGAAAGGACGAACTGTCAAACAGCTCGACTATCTGTTACTCTAACTTCTGACATGGCCCGACTCAAGTATTTGATTCACTCGATTGTGCCATGTCTTCCTCGGGCATCCCGGCTTTCTCTTCCATTCACATTCGCGTCAAATTTTATTGTTACACTCCTTTCTTCATCAATTTGCTCTACATGCCTAAACCATCTGTGCATCCGTTTCTTAATCTTACTCATTACATCAGACTTTTTTTCACACGATCATACATGTTTTTTCCACACATTCGCCCCAGAGATCTATGCCTCACTGCGATACATCAGGGTTGGTATCAGCACTCCATCGTGAACTGCTAGCTTCGCTTCTTTAGACAAATTTTTGTTAGTGTCAACCACGTTCAGTCCTCCGATAATGGAGTTTCCTGCATTGTGCAGTTATTCTACTATTTCCTTTTAACAAATTTCATAACATAATTTACTATTTAAAACTCAATCAAATAATCTGCTGGTGAAGTAGATTGAGGATGTGCAGCAAACAAGGAGGAAATGGCGTCATACGTTCATGAGGCGGGCTTCCGGCACTCTGGCGGTGTTCTCCAAAGCTAGTGCATATTTCAACTACAGCCTCCTGCTGAGGGAGGGGGGATCAACACCCCCGGAGGGAGACTGCAGACAGGATATGATGAAGTAGATGGATTATTTGCATTCTTGTCAACTCATGGAACTTTATTGACGTTTCTCACAACTAACATAAACACCAGATGACTACGAGTATATCATAATGTGTGTGGAGATAATGTTCTTCAAACTAAACGGTAGGTGCTTTCCTCTATACCACGGACGTCTCCAAAACTTTTATTTTTACTGTAACTCTAGGCCTATATCATTTTGGGAATGCTGTATGGAGGGTCTTTTAGAGGGTACGAAGGAGTGAACTTGGGTCTTGAAGAGACCCATGTTGTAGGAAGGAAGAAACACAGAGGCCGGCAGATCATTCCATAGCCGAGCTGTTGAACACAGAACGAGTCGTAGGAGCGACCCGTTCTAATGTGACAAATGTCAACCGTGAGCAAATATTGGGGGCGCGTGACAGCATTCCCACCTGACGTCTGTGCTCCAAAGATTGCAATCAAATACTACAGTCGGGCCATGTCAGAAGTCGGAATAATGGGTGACAATGTATGAGACGATGCATGAAGCAAGAAATGTATGCCAATATCGAGTTGTTTAGGGGTCCGTCCTCTCTGCCTAGCCCTGCGGAGAAACGGCCTGATGGTTAGTTAGTTAGTTAGTTCACATTACTTCCTGTCTTCAAAGATCCAGGGGGCTAAGGCAATAGATTCATATATTTATATAACTAGAAAACAAAATGGTCTTGAACGCCGGAACGGCTGTCACAATAATAAAAATCTAAAAAAGCTTGCAGAACTTAATAATAACATTTTTAAATTAGATTTACACTAAATTAAAAATAATAATAATTAAATGGAGTCGACCGAATTAAACACAAAAACAATTAATATAGATACTGACAGCAACAGATTAAACAACAAAATCCCACTTAGTATCAAACAAAGTAATTCAATCAATAATTGCATTAAGTCCATCAAAACTTGTCTTGAGGAATTAACAGAAGAAGAACTGACTAGTATTCTTAAAACAATATCATAGAAATTACTGAAAATGCACTACCCAAACCTTAAAGTTGAAATATAGAAGTCGCTGAAAACCCCTTATTCAATAATAATAATAATAATAATTGGATGATTTGTTTAGCGCCGTTTTTGTGAAAAATCACCTCAAGGGCGCTCTACAAATATTACTTAGTATTCTTTATCTAATTATGTACAAACAGATACAGAAAAACATACTTACCTGGCAGGCCGCTTCAGATGAACACAGTTTTATTTAAAAAATTAAGCTTAGAGAAGATATGATAGTTTTACAGTTGCTATTTTATCCTCCTTTTCTGTTGATGTTACATTTATTAGAAGAATTTATAATTTTAGGACTCGAAAATATTTATTAAAATGACCATAAAAAGCGTAAAAGTTTTTAATAGATATTAACATTTTTTTTTTTTTACACTTTTAGTTATTTACAGTGTTGCGGGCTGTAGACACATTTGCGCACCGATGCGTGAATTTTTAACTAACCTAACTAAGCAATTTAAGGGTGCATTTCTTCAATTTATGTATACGATTGTCTAAAAAGATGAGTTTTAAGTTTAGTTCTGAATTCTGTCGAGTCTTTGATAATTCTTAAGTCGTGCGGCAGTTCATTCATACATGGATGGTCCTGATACTCCGAAAGCACGATCACCGAACTAGGTATTTATTAGGTGTGCGTTTTGGTTCCTGCTACCTCCCGATAGCTGATGACGCTGCTGACCTAAGGGTGGACTGCCGTAAATTCAAAAACCTGGTTCGCCTCAGCCCAGGATCTCCTAGTGAGGAAGACTATGAAAAAAAAAATATATATGTGTATCTAATTTTTATACTTATACCTTACCTTAAAAAGTCAAAATTATACACAAATTAATAAAAATTAAAAACAAAAAATGAATTAACAGGAGAATTTGCCCGCATCCAAACTATTTCTCACAGATTAACAAAATACAGATAAACTAACAAAACCACAAACAAATTTAATGGAAAAAAATAAATTAATTAATGATTATGTAATACAGACAAATTTAGAAAAAGCGGACAATGTCTTGAGGAAGTAACAGCAGATAAATAACCATTGAAGAAAATAATATTAACATATCCTAAATGAAAGACGAAACCGGAAAAAAATACAGAAAATAAAAAGATTTCAGTCGCATCTGGACTTTATGTCATCTTCATTGATATCATATCTCAAATTCAAGATTTGTGTCCCAGATGCGACTGAAATATTTTTATTTTCTGTCCTTTTTTCCGGTTTCGTCTTTGATTTAGGATATGTTAATATTGTTTTCTTCAATGATTAAATATTAAAATGAGGTTTTTAAATCTCAATAAAATAATTAATAATAAAAAGTTGAAGATAAGCACCCTTTACAAATATTTTTTACGAGAATTTGAAGGGAATTTATTAGAAACAGTTTTACACAGATACAAAAGTAAACAATGTATAAACGCCGTTGTTGAAGTTTTCTATTTATTTATTTTTAACATATGTAAACCGTTTTTATTTTTCTAAAGTCTGATTTTGATTGAATAACTCGCAAATTTAATACTGGATCCCTGACACCATCATCTGTCCGCATCCGGCTAATATAGAATAACAACTATTCTTCCCAACCCTACTGAGCAACTGTTGAGCCGAAATTTTACCCCATCACTGTTCAATTCCACAAATACCCTCCTCCCAACGAAATTCTCGATCAATTTAGGATATTAATTTTTGTATCAATAGGGTGAACAAATGTTAGTGAAATGTGAAACGTCATTATTGGTTTGCGACCTATTTTACGCGATTCAAATATTGAATGATAATATTTTATTTCTGTTTTCGAATGTTTTTGGTATGTTTTAAATAAAACTGAAGAGAACCTAACTTTTTTAATAGTTATAAGCTATGTTTTGTCTTGTTTTTCACGAAAGAGAAACGTCAAATGTCAAATGTACGTCTATGAAAGTGGGTGGGAACTATTTTATTTTCTATGAAAGTGGACGAGCACTATTTTATAGTCTAAGGAAGTGGTCGAGCACCTCCATTGACAATTTAGGATGAAAAATCCTTGGAAACAGGCAAACATAGCGTTGCTCAACAGAACACTTGGCTGATTAGTGCCTCAAATAGAACATTCGAAAAGTTGGAAAGAACGGCCGTAAGTCGTTAAAGCTAGTTGTTCTGGGTGGTACTCTAATTAGGTTGCGTGATTAATTCGGATCTAGTTAAGGTCTTCTTAAAAAAGGTTATATTTTAAATCTCCTAACTACCTTTGTACAGGAGAGTGTGTTTAATATTCCAGAACTTTTTTCAATTCTTATCTAAACTATTCCTCCTTACGAAATGTTACAAGTTCAAAGTTATTTAAAGTTACCATTGCTTTGAACTTGAATGATTTTGAGATAAAAGGGAGAGATTGAATTAATTAAAACCTTTACATGAAATTATATTTGACAAGTATTTGAAATTTGACGAATATCTCTAAAATAGAAAACGAAATTCCGTTAAAAAAACAACAAGAACCCTGAATACTAATAAATAAGCAAATCGCGTGTGAACTGACCCGTCATTGTTTAGTATAATGACTGTAATATTTCAAAGTGTTTCAGTAAATGGTCCAAAACAATGTCCATTGAAATATTAATCACGTAATTACATAGTAACCAAGTATATACCGTCTAATCACCTGGGCTTTGCGGTGAAATTTGAAGAAATAGCCCCCTTTTTAATAAACTACACGCTTCATGCCATTATGTAAATAAAACTGTCAGTGAAGAACGAGGAAACTTCTACTGGTATTATAACCAGTATATGAAGGTGGTAGAAGAAGTCAAATATCTGGGACACGTCATTACTAGTAAGTTGATGGATGACGATGATATCGACAGGCAAAGACGAGCACTCGTTGTAAAGTCAAACATGCTCAGTAGAAGGTTTCGGCTTTGCAGTCCATTCGTGAAAAAGACGCTATTTCTTACGTTCTGTACAACCCTTTATACATGCGAGCTCTGAGCGAACTTCAAGAAGGGTAGGTGTTGTAGTGCTATACGCAGTCTTTCCAGACACTCCGGTGCCTCCAACATACTCACGGAAGGGCGAGGTCCTGCCTTTGCAGCCCTCTTAAGAATCCAGGTGGCAGAATTTAGGGAGAGGGTAAACATATCCGGAAATGTCTTCATCACTGAATCCCACCAGAGTCCAGATACAAGCATAGAAATAAGATATGAAGAAATATATTGACTCTGTCGATCTCAAGTGTAATAATTCACCAACGTCTATTATGTTCTCTTTACATTTCCATTTTTTATGAATGCATATTATCTATGTTATTTGTATATACTTTATGTGTGGGATTGCACTAACCTCTCCACATTTCGCAATAAATAAACAATAATAATAAAAATTATTTGAAACACACACACCCCTTTTGCTTCATATACAGGGTCTGTCGTAAAAGTATCGATAAAAAAATTCCTGACTGCACTAAAAGAGGTAGCGGGATGTGCCGAGTGGTGGGGATGGTAGGGGGGAGTCGCAGAAACCAAAAGCGCTACCAAATCAGTCCTCTCTGAGCATCGGTAGAGCTAGCACAGTGATCCTCGCAAAGTGTGTTTTGTCGTCGCGTCGGAAATCAAGATGCAACGTTTGCTGGAGCAGCGAACAGCCATGAAATTCTTCGTTCGGCTGAAAATAAAAAGGATTCGACACCTTGGCTATGATTCGGCAGGCCTTCTGAGATGAAGCCATGTCACAGGCAAGGGTTTACAAGTGGCACAAACAATTCCAAAACGGCCGGGAATCAATTGAAGACGATGTGCGCCTTGAACGACCATCAACTTCCAAAACTGATGACAACGTCACGAAAATGAGGGAAGTGTTACAGACCGAGTGTCCGTTAAACGGTTACTCGAAAGGATTCGCCTCGTTCGAAAAGAGATCACCAACACCTGGATTTTGCATCACGATAATGCCCCCTCACACGCAGCTCTCATCGTCCAGGAGTTCCTCGCTAAGCATAGCGTGGCGGGACTGGCGCAACCGCCGGACTTCTTTTTGCTCCCCCGCATCAAGCGAAGCCAAAAGGGACGCCATTTGGAGACGTTGGATGGGGTGACAACCGCTTCGACGCAGTGCTTTAAGGAGGTTCCGTTTTTTGCTTTCCAGGATGCCTTCCAAGAGTGGAATAAATGCTACCAAAAGTGTATTGACGCCCAAGGGGCGTATTTTGAATAATATTGATTGTTTGTACGTTTATTGGCAATAAATTGTCGGAAGGAATTTTTTACTCGATACTTTTGCGACAGACCCTGTATATCACTACACACATAGGTATACACAACTATTCACAACCAATTGCAACTGAAATAGGCAAAACATAGTAATAATAGTAATAAGTTAGAAGCAGTGGCAGTTTTTTTCTAAAAAGTGATTGTGCAGTGCACTCCCTTTAAAAATAAGAGAAAGTAAGACTAACTTTGATTGTAATATTAGCACATCATAAACAGCGCGCCGTTAAAATCCCCGCGACCGAATACTACCGCGATGTTCTCATAAATCAGCGGATAAGAGCTCACGATCCTAAGCAAATACTTCAACAACAGAATCCACCTAACCGCAAAATTAAAGTTTGTGCACAGAGATAAGAAGGAATATTTGAAGACACGTGACTTCAGAAGTACGATGAGTGTCACCGAGATGGCCCCATCAATCACTTTGCCGGTCGGTTTACCTTTGCGCAATAAGGATTCAAGTTAAATGTTATAAATATTTATTTTATTTTCTTGTTCCTGCATGTTTAACAGCATTTGTAAATCTACCAGTAGAACGAACAGATTATAATGGATGTTTTTGTTTTCGTATTCAAAAGTCAATTTTTTTTTACATAAGACGTCATATTTCTAAGCTAATAATAAACGTCGGATTGTCTCAAGTGGCAAGTTATTATAGTACCCCTTCCATCAACTTTACGTAAATGATGTGATTGTCGCTATTATGATAGGGATATTGAAAGAGGAGTTAATACAGGACACTCCATCGGAGGACTGAATGCGGTTGGCGGTAACAAAAGTTGTCCAAAGAAGCAACACTAGCAGTCCATAATGGAGTTCTGATACCAACCCTGATGTCTGGCAGTGTGACATGGAATTAGCGGAAGAAGGATTAAATTAAACTGAATGCCGTAGAAATGAGATCTCTGGGGCGAATGTGTGGTAAAACCATGTATGATCGTAAAATGAAGATGAAAAGTATTGAAATTCGTAAAGAATGTAAGGCTGATTTAAGCATAATGAGTAAGATTAAGAAAGGGACGCTTAGATAGTTTGGACATGTAGAGCGAATGAACGAATAAAGAAGTGTAAGAAAAATATATTACGCGAATCTAAATGGAAGAAGAAGCCGGGGACGTCCGAGGAAGACGTGGCTTGAGTCGGGCCATGTCAGAAGTCGGAATAATAGAAGAGAATGTATGAGACGATGTGTGAAAGTGAATGAAGCAGGAAGTGTATGCCAAGATCGAGTTGTTTGTCAGAAGCCAGATTTCCCGCAGCCAAAAGGGGGTTAGGCAAAAAATATATTAAGATACTCGTATAATACATTAGGTTCAAATGATTCTTACCAATGTAAAGATGATTCTACTTTTATGCGAAATGGCAAAAACCGGATATAAATTGAAAAAGTCTTATTATTGCCATTTTTACAAAGTGCTTCATTTCACCCCTCTTCTCACCACACCCTGTGATCCATTTGAATAACTTATGGGGTTGAAGGGACGCGTGTAAGGGTGTCCGATAAAGTTGGGCTAGGACTGAAACACTTCCTATTCGGAGCACGTGATATCACAGGTGCCTGCTATAGTCGCGTGGTTAACTTCCTCTCCTGGCTTCAGACGCTAAACACGTATATTCTATACTGGAGGGAATAAAGTTGGGAGAGCCCAAAGAAAAAGTGGAGATCAAAGAAAGGTTATTTATTCACACCTCTGGTAATATTGCCGCATTATGATTTTCTGAGCTAAAATATGAAGACACGAAGAATGAGATAAAGAAGGTTTTCGGCACGTAATTTCGCGGGAGTTATTCCGATTCTACAAGTCAGCCCGATTTTTTTAAATTATTGATGTTAAAAAGGAAAATCGTGTTTTCCCATTTTATTTTATTTTTATATAATTATCGTAGATTTTTTTTAAATTTCTACATACTTTTCCTGTTATGCCCACACAGCAGAAGAGTAATCAAGTTTGGACCTTATGATGCAGTTGAACAAAGAAGTCAGGTCCTCGGATTTAGTAAACTGTTTGTGTGTCGGACGTGTTCGCCTCTCCCGCATATATGTATTTCAAATATAATTGTTGTATTCTACTTGCATAAACTATGCATATTTTGTAAGTGGGTTGGTTCATATGAAAAATAAATGTTATTTCGCTGCCCGCAAATGATCCGACTCCCTCCCTTTGTAAATGTGTGTTTCACGATGAGAAATTAGTTCTCATTGACCGTTTGTGAATATAAACGACCAAATAAAAACGTCAGAGCAAGTCGGCAGTATGAGGAATGGGCGAGATTTCTTCTCCGTCGGACATGCGCAGAACGCGGTAGCTCTGCGAGACCCGAATCTCAAATTTAACCAGTCAGCAAACAACTCTCGCCCCGACAACACTTCCCTACCTCAAGTCCTCCGCCTTACTCTGCTTCTTCTGACATATTTTCTCCATCATTTCTGAGTACCGCTGACCCTGGACCCCTCCCAGACTACTACCACCCACTGGACCCAGACCCTCGCATTAACCATGGGCAAGTCCCGCAGAGCATGCGCCGGAGTTTCTAATTTGTTTAAAAGGACTTTCACAAACTGGGATTTTTTACACAAAAATGTATATTGTGCAAATATCAAAAGTCTAAAACATTGTCGGTATCGTTCCCCCTTCACAAGGAGACAATAGATTGTGTCTCCCTCCCCTCCAGCCCTCTTCGCAGATCGGGATTAGCTGCGCCCTACAGTTCACCTGTGTGCCACATGTCTGACACAGTTTGCAAGATCTAAAAACAAACTCTAATAAACAGCACGTAAGTTTGGAATCAAAGACTACTCCAAGGTCCTCGATGGATTTTACATATTTTAAAATCGGTTACAAAAATATTTGCCATTTCTAAAATAAAACCACCATTTTTGTACGGATAGGCCTCGTGAAAGCCTAGAAATAAATTAATATAGAAAAGGTATTGCGAATCTCAGTTTCCATTTATTTTGACCTTTAGAAAATCACATGCGTAGGAGAAATGTGGCACTTCTTGGACGGGGATTGGACACGAATTGCTTATAACGATATAAACTGCAAAAACGTTCGTTAAATAGTTTCAGATATAAAGGCAAAATATATACCTGATTCGTTTCGGTATATTTACGTTAGGCGGGATATTTTGCACTCAACCACAAAACTAAACTTAAGTTTTTTTTTTTTTTTTATTAGTTTATATTTAAAGTTCTTACATGTATGTGACTTTAGTAATAATTTCCAAGTATTATTCAATATTCAATCATTATTTTAGAATGAGCATGAGAATTGAGAATGAGCATCGTAAAAATAGAAGTTATGGTTATAGGAAGAGACTCAGTGTAACATCTTCGCTAACCGGTCACAGTTCAAACAGTTGACCAATTTAAATACCTTGGGGTTGAATTTTTATAAAGACGGAGAATTTGACAGTAGAATAGGTGTTGCAAGCGGTGTGCTGCATCCTCTTTACAGTTCAGTGATAAGGAAAGCTGAGCTAAGTATCGAGACAACGTTGGCTGTGTACCAATCAGCGTATCGCCCACGCTTTCTTATGGTCACCAGTTCTCGATGTTGAACCAGTGTCCACGTTCTAGCGTCGACGAAATAAGATTTTTAGAGGATTTGCAGGAGTCACAAGATGAGATAAAATAAGAAGCTCGATGATCCGGAAGGAGCTTAACATCAAACCACTATTACTCTTCATAGAAAAGTCGCAACTGGAGTGGCCTGGGCACGTGTTAAGAATTGAGAACGTGTTGAGAAGTTCAAATTAAATATAATTATTACTAAACCATTATAAATATATCATAATGCTGGTACTAACCCAATTACTTAAAATTTCACGGTACAGTGAATTAAAGTTTTTTTAATTGATTATAGCAAAAAAACGACAATTATTTCCCAGAAGTTCAAACTGAATATAATTATTACGAAACCATTATAAATATATCATTATGCTGGCACTAACCCAATCACTTAAAATTCCACGGTAAAGTGAAATAAAGTTTTTTTAATAGATTATAGCAATAAAGGGACAATTATTTCCCAGAAGTTCAAACTACATATAATTATTACGAAACCATTATAAATATATCATAATGCTAGTAGTAACCCAATTACTTAAAATTCCACGGTAAAGTGAAATAAAGTTTTTAAAATAGATTATAGCAATAAAAGGACATAATTATTTCCCAGAAGTTCAAACTAAATATAATTATTACGAAACCATTATAAATATATCATAATGCTGGTAGTAACGCAATTACTTAAAATTCCACGGTACAGTGAAATAATGTTGTTTTAATAGATTATAGCAATAAAAGGACATAGTTATTTCCCAGAAGTTCATACTGAAGTTAATTAATATGCAACCATTGTAAATATATCATAATGCTGGTACTAATCCAATTACTGAAAATCCCGTTGTTAACCTTGGTATTACAGCTAAGATGGGAAAATCGTAGAATAAACTCATTATCGATCAGTATTCACCAACTTGTATTACATAAATAACATAAAATCATATCTACAATAAAAACTAATGTAAGCCATCTTTAAAATTAGTTTTTAAACCGGATTGATACATAAAGTAATATTATAAATAAATTAAAAAACACCATATAAGTCAAGTTTTGTAAAATCATGGTTTGTTCCGACACCCAAAATTATATATAACCATAATTTAAGCATTATTTGCACCAGCAATTATCAACAGAGAATAAATTACTCCAATACAAGACGACCATAAGGACAGGCTTTACTTACGCTGCTCCCATTTGGGGATACGCAGCTCACAAACATATTAACAAACTACAAACCCTGCAAAACAAAGCCATTCGATTAGCATCGAATGCGCCTAAGTGTATCAGGGTTAACACTCTACACAATGACACAAACATTCCTATGATAAAGGATCTTATAGCAACACATTCTTAAAAGTGCCGGCCATGATAACCCATCAATAAACACTCTCGCTAAACATAGCCAGAATGAAATATTTTAATGCAAGAAACTTAAATCAGTCCTCCGGAAGGATTGAGATCTTGCCCCTAAAGTTGCAGAATAGTTATTAAGTTTCAATTCATCCACTCGCCACCAATAAAACAATCAAAAGTAAAGAATCATTAGATAATCACTTTTAACTATAGTAGAGTCAGAAAACTTTTAGTATAAGAACTCTGTACACCAATAAAATCGAAATCAATTGTACCAGTCTGCAAATAGCCGTCACAGACTGAAACAGTCAACTGTCAAAAATAAAAGTGGAATAAAGTTAAAAAGTTTCACGTCACTGGTGAAAGATACCTATATTATATCTCGTCTTTCGTTTCACTGTTTTTTTTTCTGTTTGTCCCACCACTTTTCACAGGGTGAGAATAAAAAAAATAAGTCCCGCGATGGGTAGTCTAACGAGCCAGCATATATCAAATGTTTTATAAACACATTTATTTCACCGAGCGATGATTCACCCTTCTAACCCTTAGTTAATTGATGACACTGTCTGCCTTCTTTATTCCCGACAATTCGAATCGTTAGCAGTTAGTAGCCGGGGCTCGCCGCCAAGGAGATGGAAACATGTTAATGTAATGAATATCCTGATTCTGAAGATATCCCCAATCTCACCCAACCGCCGGGTGTATTCAGTGAATAAAAAAGCTGTATAATAAAAAGGTTAGTTAGGTTGAATAAAGAGACGCCCGAAGGAAGGGGCTGTAGGAATGTGCCGCTGTGTAGACAGACCATAGAAAGGCCACTACATTTTTATTTCGATAAATGAACTAAAAATTACTTTGTAATCACCACTTTATTAATATATGTATATCGAATTTAATGTTTCAAAAACCCAATCATGTCTGATTACGTCTAAAAGGGATTGAAATGACAATCTAGTCTCCTTTAACGGAAGCAATCTTCCCAACAAGTCCTCCATTGATATGCTTGGTGTAACCCCTAAGTGACCACTTCAGGTGTGGGGACTCCATCAAATCCAGAGTAAAGTTAGCCTCTCAAGTTAAAATAAAGTTAGTACTATACAGAGCCCGCAGAAACATTAATAGTACACAACTGCTGACCCTGTACAAATTGCAAGTGCGCCCCACTGTAGAATTTGGTATCTACCTCTAGTCTGGAGTCACGAATACCTTAAAAAACCTTGTCTCCCTGAAGAAACGGGCGGTCCGTTTGATGGATTCGCCTATCTTAACAGACGAATTGTATTCTTTGGAGCACAGCCGTCAGGTGGGAATGCTGTCCTTGTTCTACCGGTATTTTAATGGAAGATGCTCTGAGAAACTAGCGTCATTGATCCCTTCGGCACCGGTTCACAGTCGGGAAAAACGTCAAACGCATGCCCAACATTTGCACACGGTTGACATTTGTCACATGAGAACGGGTCGCTTCTACGACTTGTTCTGCGTTCAACAGCTCGGCTGTAGAATGATATGCCAGAGTCTGAGGCCTAGATGGAAATTATTTTCCTAAGAGCCTCATGTGTTGAGTTACTGTAAAAAAAAAGAGAAAAAATAAAATTAAATACATTGAGAATACTCATGTAACACTAAAATAATACACTTATATTCTAGTAAGAGTTCAATAATTTCAACTTTGTATAATCCAGATTTTAAAATATCCGCAGAACAATATTTATTACCGAGTCTCTACGAGTATATGGACGACTTAGAGGTAAAGTTAATACGAAATAGTTGTTACTGAAATGGAAATATACTTGTTGTATTTCTACTCGGTACTCGGAACAGGTCCGGAGTATCAGATTGTGCATGTACTCGTATTACTTACATATTGTGTATACATACGCAAACAGAGGGAGTCAACTAGCAATTGATAATGTTTATCGTAGAAGGAAATTTAATTTTTATGACATGGTTCAAAAGGTAGTTGAGAAACTAACTATAAGTGATATCGAAAGTTAAACTCAAGAATCCGTTCTCATGTGATAAATGTCAACCGTGTACAAATATTGGGCCGCGGTTGGCGTGATTTCCGACTATGCACCGGTGCCGAAGGGATTACGATAAGGAAATCTATCAAACGGACCGCCCGTTTCTGCTCAGAGGCAAGGGTTTTTTAAAGGTGTTTGGACTCCAAACTAGAGGCGGCTACTAAATTAAACTGTGGGGCGCCCTTGCGGTGTGTACACGGTGAGCAGTTGTATACACTTAAAGTATCTGCGGGCCCTGTAAAGTTCGCCCAACTTCTGAGAGGTTAACTTGACTCTCGCTTCGATGGAGCTCCCATGCCTGAACTGGTCACTTAAAGTTACACCAAGAATAGCAATGAAAGACTTGTTGGGAAGATTGCTTCCGTTGAAGGAGACTAGATTGTCATTTCACGGCTTGTCATTGCATTAACATAACATAACAATAAGGAACTCGGATGAAAAATATTATGGCTATAAAAATATATATTCGTATAGATCAACAAAAACCGAATCTGATTGTATAACTTTTATTATTTATAATTATACGTAGAATTTAAAAATCTCTATTTAAAACTGAATAAATTATCACCTCACCAAAACACCTTGTCATGTTGGTACCATTGCATTTGGAACATCTGACGTCACGTGTGTATTCTGTTTTTGGATTAATATGGAAATTTTCATTTTGCGATTTTCTTATGCATTTTAAAGATTTTTTTTTGGTTTTGGCGAAATTGAAACTTAAGTTGGGTGACTTTAAGCACTTTAATTGTTGTTCAATATATAAAAAAACATCTATTAAATGACATAAGTTAGAGTGTTCATGAGCAAACCAATATCAATATGAATATAATGATAATGTTATTGCTCAATACTATTACTTAATTTATTCTATGTTACTATTATCTATTAAATTTTTCATTTTATTTATTTTATTTTGATGTGATTATCTTTTCGTAATTATTTTTTTTTATTTCAATTTTTTTTTCATATTTTCTTCTCATATTATTATTTAACTTTTTTTATCATTATTATTTTTATTTGTTTTTTTTTTAATTTATTTTATTGTATTCATTTTTCTATTTATATTGTATATATTTCATGTGATATGGCAGACTGGGTATGCACTAACCACCCAGTCCTGCTGGATTAAAAACTTAAATAAATAAATAAAATAAATATTATTATTCTTTGGCCTCTATGGTCGAGGGGTAAGGCTCTCGACTACGAATCCGAAGGTCGCGGGTTCAAATCCCGGCGTTCGTTAGTAAATTTTATTTAAGTAATTTGTGTTGTTTCACAATTAATTAATTTAAAAATAATATATAGTATATTTGCGCACGTTCCAGAGTGGAAGATACTCTCAGTATCGCCCTGGTGAAAGACCACCATTCAGAATTGAAACGTTGCTTGAAATGGCTTTTTGCCGTGTTTGGTGACCAGATCTGAATAGCCAGGTATTTCCCCCACCTCCCTCTTCCCCTTCTCCTTCCCCTCCCCAATACCTTCAGCCTCACAACATTCCCCAATTGGGAATGCCATAGTCTCACTGGCTCCAGACGGTTGGGAGCAGTTGGGACTCTTGTGCGGTATGCATTTAAAAAAAAAAAGTTAAAGTTCCTAAAAAGGTACCTAATGTTATTGCTTATGTTTAGTTATGGTTTAATATGAACAGAATATAAAATTATGTACGGTAAAGCTCTTCCTTGTTTAGACATTAGACATTTTAAACTCAAAACCGACCGGCCATAGATTTGCAGGGTTATGGGTGACTTTGAAAAATTGAAACTTCTTTAATTATTTTAACTTAAAAAAAACTAAATGTACTGGTATTTAAGTTTGAACGTCGTTATTGGTAAGAAACAAAATGGACTGGAGTTCCTTATTGCATGATTAATAAAACGTTTTTGTCAAAAGTTCTCATACTTGAATAAAACTGAGGCCATTGTGTAAAGCAAATGATTACTAAACGACTTTCACAATACCCAGACGACATTGTTTTGTGTCAAAGGCTTGACCTTTAAATCTATTCAAGGGTCTTAGGGTACAGTGTCAAGAGAAATGACCGATTAACCACAGAGGTCAAGTAAGTTACACAGGAACTTTTAGCTCAATTACCTTCTCAATCAAAACTTTGTTCAACCTAAAACGGTCAGAGCTAAGAAAACTTTCGGCAATTACTAAAGTTGCTTTCAGGACAATAGTATTTGATTCAATCTCCACCAGACAACCACACAAACAACAAATCACTTTGCCAGTAAACAAAATACAACTTTCCATAATATAACCTTATAGAATCACGATAAAAAAAACTTTAAAACGCTGTATGACCCCAAACAATTACATTGAACACTCTCACCTTCGAAAAATAAATATACAGAACACTCATTTTTTCAGAAGAACATGGAGAAAATAGAAAAATTCCTTTCAGATTTTTACATTTCCATTTATCCTCAGCACAAATTAGTAAATCCTTAACAGAAAAAAATATATCTCAAGTTAGTTATAACTCCCTACCCCTGCTGTATGTTATATTATTTTTATATTGTTAGATTTAACGTTATCTATGTACATATTTTTAATTTGTTTTACTTAATAGTGTTTCTTGGTATCTTTTATAAAATAGCGTACGCACAGTGGTATGCGCTTTTTTCACTTCCACTGCAGAATGGACAACGTGTCTTTCCTGGGATACCTCGACCTGCCGCTACCAGACAAGAACAGTCTTCTACACCTGGAAAAAGCTGACGTCACCACCCGCTACCTCAGCCACCGACCATACTGGCTGGTGCCATAAGTCAAGTACGCTCGGAGTGACAAAATCTCCATTAGGTAACTGCCAAACGTTTTTCTCAAGAGGATTCGCTAATCACAATAGTCGTGCTTCCCTGTGTGCCGGTGTCTAAATATTTCCACCATTTTTATTGTGCGGGTTCTAGACGTCTCGTACAAATATGTAGTGGAAACTTTATTGGCTAATGCAACATAGTAATTACATAATTCGTAAAAATATATTTTATATAGCTGTATGTTTGTAAAAAATAAATAATAAACATAACATATATATACATTTTTTGTGTTTTGAAATTAATTATTGAGTAACATTTTCAGGCTTTACGGTGATAGTTTGAAATATTACTCCGTTTCCTGTTTCTGATATGTCCTGAAAGTGGATTAAGTTTCTCCTTTCCCTTCGCCATCCCCTCCCCCGATGCGACCGTAGGAGCCTTCAGCTGTGGAAGATGTACCACACTTAACTTTAAACTACCTTCACTCGCTCCGCGGAGGTTAACACCAGGTGCCCGATTCCGGGTCTTTAGGGATTAGACATTGTCCTCATTCTTAGGCTTATATACTTTTTACTTAACTGCAGTTCCAGTGACAGCTGTCATTCAGCGAATGACATTCTTTAAAAATATCGATATTTGTGTAGTTTTACTAACTAGCTAACTACCCATCACGTCGTTTCTCCGCAGGGGTAGGCAGAGAGGACGGACCGCCAAACAACTCGATCTTGGCATACACTTCTTGCTTCATTCACATCCATACATCGTCTCATACATTCTCTTCTATTATTCCAACTTCTGACATTGCCCGACTCAAGTATTTGATTCACTTGATCGTGCCATGTTTTCCTTGGGCGTTCCCTGCTTCTTCTTACATTCACATTTGCATCATATATTCTCCTTACACTCCTTTCTTCGTTCATTCACTCTACATGCCCAAAACATCTAAGCGTCCTTTTCTTAATCTTGCTCATGACGCTTACATCAGCCTTACATTTTTCACACGATCATATATAGTTTTACCACACATTCGCCTCAGAGATCTCATTTCTACGGCATCCGGTTTACTTTCATCCTTCCTCTTCCAATTCCATGGTTCACTGTGTAGGTGTATGGTAACAAAATAAAATGTCGATATTATCATTAATAGCGAGTAATTTGTTGTATGATAATGGTATTAAATTAACAAAATTAACGATATTTGCCATGTTTGTAAAGTGCATATGCCAAAAACCCCAAATTAGAGATAAAAAAGATAAATGAAAATCTACACCTGTAAAGTTAGTAATAATAATTTCTTCAAAAGATTGGTATTCACTTTGTGGCAACATTATTTATAAATGAATTAAAAATTGCTTTACAATCACCACTTTATTAATACATACATATCAATTTGTTTCTAAATCGATGCGTTCCACATCAGGAATATACAGAATACTAAAAAATTATAATGTAAAGTATATTATTGGTATTCTGTATATTCCTGATGAGGAAAGCGTCGCCTTCGAAACATGTTGATATGTATATATGAATTACGTGGTGATTACAAAGTACTTTTTTAAATCATTTATTTATAAGTTATAATAAACTGCACGTGTTAACTATGTGTGATGCACGTACATTTTTTAATGATACTGTGAGAATTAAACCATAAGCTTCTTTAAAAGGGTATTGTCATTGATATGGAATCGGAACCCTTTCTCACCCAGAGTAATTTAAAAAATACACGAACTTTGAGAATTATTTGCAAAGTAAGTGCTATCCCTATAAAATTGCGGATTTTTTAATGATTTAATGATCTTTCCTTGGATATACTATTTTTTTTCATTGGGTTGGATGCGCTAAGTACACACTTCATATCATAAACAAAAATCGATGTTCGCGCCTTTTGGAATTCTGTGATTGGACTCCTCTACTACCGTAAAACACACAAGGTATTTATTGTTATTTCATATGTTTTATTATTTATATTTATAGAATAATGTACATTCTTATATATTACAAGAAAATACTAATCAAAAAGTATATATTATGTATGTTTTTATCGTCCTAAAATTTCGTGTAATTTTAAAACGACAGTGGTCATTTGAGGTTACACTTCATTTCTGACAGAAAAAAACTGATTTTTACACATTTTACTGACTATTTTACTTGAAAACGTATTATTTTTATTTGTGTTTTAGTAAGCAGAATACATCAAGATACTTTCAAGTAACAGACAGGCATAATATCGTTGATTTTGTAAATAAATTTGATATATTTTATCTAAATATTGCTTTCAGAGATGTCACGTTCACTGAATGAGTTAGAGATTACCCTGCATCTGATGGGAGACGTGTCCGACACTGAGTTGGAAGATGAGAACGAAGATGGCGAAGAAGATACTTCTGGATGGGAAGTAGCTGACAGCCAGGAGGAATGGGTGCAGGGGCTGGTTGAAGAAAGACTTGGAACCCAAATTGGTTTACCCGTGGAGATTACGGTATGCTAAATTTTCAACATGTGTTCTGTAATTTACTTTCAACGTACGCTCAAAGGACACATTTTTCTCAGCTCTGTCATAGTAAGTGCACTTATTGAATGATTATCTTCTAAATGATGCCTCATTTGCGTAATAAACATGTGTGTATAAGTTATTTATCAGAGATCATGTCTATTTCAGGATGAAAGAGCTGAAATAGATCCACCGCTGATTAAAGAGTTGCTCGCAGGATCTCCATTGAGTGAAGAGGTGTCAAGGGCTACGACAGAGCAGGATCCTTGCTGGAGGCGGCGTCACATTGATACAGAGGACACTAACGTTTCTGAACCGCCTGAAGATTTTACTGCTCTACAATATTTCAAATTACTTTTTGACGATGATATATTTTTAAGTTTGGTAGAGCAGACAAATCTTTACTCGATAAAGAAGAGTGGCAGTAGTGTGTGAACCTCAATTGAAGAAATGGTGAAGTTTGTCGGCCTTCACATTATGATGGGGATCATAAAGATACCACAGGTGCATCTCTACTGGCAGCAGTACCTGAACATTCCTTACATTAATGAGGTTATGTCGAGAAACAGGATTCTCAAACTTCGAGCCAACTTGCATTTGAATGATAATGCAAATGTTATACCTAGTGGTAGCCCCGGTCATGAGAGATTATTCAACATAATCATAATCATTAGGCCATTGGTAGATGCCCTCCGCCGCAACTTTGCTCAAGTCGAACCAGAAGAATTCAATAGCATAGATGAATTCATGATCCCTTTCAAAGGGCGGAGCTGTTTGAAACAATACATTAGGAATAAACCCCATAAGTGGGGAATAAAAGTCTTCGCCCGAGCAAGGCCCGGGGCACGTGGATTCATTTATGATTTTGAGATCTATACCGGCAAAGATACTGAAGTGGGTGTGAAGACAAATTTGGGGAACAGTGGAGACATTGTTATTAGGATTTGTGAAAACTTGCACAAGTATCAAAGTTTCCACTGAAAACTGGTTTACTTGAACACCATAGGAATACAATCCGTGGGTACAGTTTGTTCCAATCATCTACGCGGCTGTACCTTCAAGGCAGATGCTGTTTTGAAGGTACAGCCGCGGATCGTATGACTATATGTCTGATCTTGCTAACAGTATCAGCGCCATCAAGTGGTTAGACAGCAAACCGGTACATTTTGTATCTTCCTGTGTGGGTGTGCAGCCTGTTAGTACTGTACGTCGGTGGTCCACAGCCAGTCGGTCATACGTGGAAGTGCTGCGTCCTGCCGTAGTGAAAGAATATAATTCTTTCATGGGAGGTGTCGATCTTCACGATATGTTAGTTGAGTTGTATCGCATCAATATACGATCCGTTCGATTCTACCTAAGAATTGTTTTTAATCTCGTTGATACGTGTGTCGTCAATGGTTGGATTCTATGTAGGTGGCACTGCAATCAGAGAGGTGAAAGATTCAAGCCTTTCGTGGTGTTTCGGGCGGAGGTTGCTCGTGCATCGATGGCTGGATGCACGATGACTACTACACGTCCTAGAGATCGACCCTCCCTAGAGGTGGGCACCGCTCCCCCTAGGACAGGAAGGGTACGCCAGTATCACCCGCACCCCGTGGAAGATATCAGATATGGTGGCTGGGGGCATTTCCCAATTCTTCAAGAAAAACAACTGAGGTGTAAAGTGTGCATCAAAGGGCTAACAAAAGTACAATGTGAAAGATGCAATGTGCGACTTTGTTTCACCTCTGGCTGAAATTGTTTTAGGGATTGGCATTGCCGAGATAATCTCCACTGAAGTAACAGTAACAACAACACTGAAATGTGTTGTTTTCTCGATCTATATAAGTAAATAAAACGTTCATAAGGTAACACAACTGTTTCATTTGCCTACATATTAATTAATTGTTGACCACTCCGAGCCACGGTCGTTTTAAAATGACGTTGAATATTTCCTAAACTATAAGTTAAAAAAATTTATAAATAAATAAATAAAACGTTCATAAGGTAACAAAACTGTTTCATTTGCCTACATATTAATTAATTGTTGACCACTCCGAGCCACGGTCGTTTTAAAATGACGTTGAATATTTCCTAAACTATAAGTTAAAAAAATTTATAAATAAATAAATAAAACGTTCATAAGGTAACAAAACTGTTTCATTTGCCTACATATTAATTAATTGTTGACCACTCCGAGCCACGGTCGTTTTAAAATGACGTTGAATATTTCCTAAACTATAAGTTAAAAAAATTTATAAATAAATAAATAAAACGTTCATAAGGTAACAAAACTGTTTCATTTGCCTACATATTAATTAATTGTTGACCACTCCGAGCCACGGTCGTTTTAAAATGACGTTGAATATTTCCTAAACTATAAGTTAAAAAAATTTATAAATAAATAAATAAAACGTTCATAAGGTAACAAAACTGTTTCATTTGCCTACATATTAATTAATTGTTGACCACTCCGAGCCACGGTCGTTTTAAAATGACGTTGAATATTTCCTAAACTATAAGTTAAAAAAATTTAAACACACAAAAAAAATTTGCAAATAATTCCACTACACACATTTCTAACATTAAATATTTTTTTAATCCAAAGAAATAAAATTAGGTGAGAAAGTCAAAACGTCTTTAACCCTAAGGATAAGGACAACGTCTTACCCTTAAAAAGAACCAGAGTTGGGCCCCTGGGAGGTAGCTGATAGAGACGGTGCCATAGTTATAATAAACAACTGAGCTAGCTATAATAGATGCACAGTCTTCATCTATATTACACAGAGTCAAGAGGCCTTTTAATTACATTACCAAAATGACCCTTTCAGCAGGAAGATAAACCGTGAACAACAGAGTATATGTCAGCCGAAGTACATAAATGATAATACGCCCAGCCTTGACATTTATTTATCTAACCGTTAGAGTGCGGTGCAGCGCTATGGCACTTCAATAGTTAGTGACGAAACTTGCGACGAGGCGTTGTGTTCTTCAAAATGCGTGTTCCATTTGAGAGCGGTGTGTTGCGTTGGCGTATGTCTTGTATAATATATATATATATATTGTTTGTCCTGTAATAATTAATTAAAACGATATATTTGATCATGTCGGATATTAGTTCTATCGCGGTCGGCGACATTACGGATGATGAGCCCTTCGATCTGATAAAGGGAGGCAGTGATGACGGAAGTGCGATTATTGGCCACCGCAATAATAAAATGCGAATAGAAAGTGAATTTTACTCATATGCGCCCGCTGTAAGACGGGACTATATAACCTTTTTTATTATTTATTTAGTTGTTTTATTAGATGCATGAGATACAATTCTTTTTACGTTTATTTTTATTTTTAAATCATTAAGTTTGGTTGATATTTGTCCAAGTTATTGCATTTTTAGTTAATATCATATTTACTTACTAATAACACAAATTATCAATAGCTGTTTACTAACTTAAAATGTTGTTTGTTCTAATTTTAAAATGTAACTATTAAATTAGACATAACATCACGCAATGACATCAGAGAGTACATCCATAATAATAGTACACGAAGGATATAAAAGTAAGAGATATAGATACTTATAAAACATAGTAAACTTAGGTTATATTAATATTGATTGAAAAGATATGATAGTATAGCCTTCTTGTACTTACCCTCCGTGCGTATCTTTACTAACTTCATGTAATCTAGGTACAAGCGAGTGTTTGTAATGCTCAGTCCCGGTGTTGTTACATTTAAACAGGATTTTGGAACGAGTAGCTCTCGTGGGTATATGAAATTGAATGAGGTTAATTAAATCGGGCCTGTCTATTCTACCATTTACAATTTTGAAGATAAATGTTGATAGAAACATGCTAAGAATAGCGCCTCTAGCGGCGCGCGTTCGCGGAAATGGTTTTATTCATATATTTTAATAGATTTTCTGTGAAACATATTCTTAATAAATTGTAGAAATCGAAAATTCATACAATAAATATTAGGTAAATTGCTTTTTTGCTCATAAATTAAAAATTACGTTTGTACTAGCGGTTATAAGCCTCGCAGCTCAAGGCTTGTACTCGATCTGGTGGTTTAGAAAGGGAATAAAAAGGAACACCACCTCTTGGCAAATACTGATTAAAAATTATTTATTTTGCGGTCCGTTAATCTATTATTGAGTATGGTATCATAGAGCATATCTTAACATAGGTGTATATTCATAGGTATTATACAATAATATGCAAAATGACTGCCTCAACACAGGCTAGCGTAGTGCCTAGTGAGGCGGGTTATGTGAAACTTCAACTTATAACTGTGCATTTCTGTTCTTCACATATTACCTACTGTTATTATACTATTTTATATTTTCCTTTTTATATATCTACTTTATAAACCACTGTACATTTACATTGTTATATTATATTATTAATATACCGAAAATAGAAGCTACGCGTATTATATATTTCTAGGGTACTTGGTAGTATGTATCCACTATCTCATCAGCTGTTCCTCGTGTGCAATGTCTCTTGGCAATGGTTCTTGCGTGGCTGAAATGACAATTAATGCTGGACACACAAATCTACTGTTTACAAACTACTTAAACTTCGTAACAAGCTTTTCCATTTCACATTGACACAGCATGTGTCATAAAATGAAAACAAAAAGGTTTCTTTAATCTAAAGTTTTGATGACACCCCTGATCTTTCTAAAACCCGTGAATATAAGGTACCTATTTAGCATTAAATTGGACATTATTGTGCGATAGACGTTCCCAACTGTTTCAGGATGTTGAATGAAGTCAGTTGCGGGGTAGAGGTTTGAATCGAGGTATGCGGTGGGAAAAAAACGAGTAAGTTTTCGCTAAGAATGTCAGGAAACTGCGTTTTAAGACATACCGCACTGCCTTATACACATTTGAGCTGTGGTCGCAATAGCGGCGCAATGGGACAAGCTGAGGTGTGCTACAACAACGCATACAGGCAACTTCTGCAACTTCCGCAGTTCTGCAGTGCCTCTACGGTGTTCACTCATTCCCCGCCTTACTTCGCCACCGACTAGCCAGCACGGAAGTCAACCAACGTCATTGATGCAGATGATGCGACTACCACCCATAAAGACGATCCCCTCAATTAAAGTAATTTAATTTATTCTTTGTTATTATTAACTACCATGTTTATCATTTATTTATTTTATTTTGAAGTAATTATCATTTTGTAATTATTTTCTTAATATATATTTTATTATTATTATTTAATCTTTCTTGATTCTATTAATATCTCTGTTTATATTTGTATATATTTCATGCAATATGCAGGCTGGGTTGGCACTATCCACCCAGTCCTGCTGGATTAAAAACTAAGTAAGCTGTTAGCTTTAGGCGATGCCGGTTTGATTACTTGCCACATCAAATTACCAACAACCGCTTCATTTGTGCACGTTACATTATAAATATGTCATATTTCAATATTTTATTCGACCGCATAATTACATAAAACAAAGCCAACATAATGCAATATTTACTAGCTGATGTGTACCCGGCCTTGCTCGGGATTATTTATTTTTTTGGAATAAAGTTAGTTGTGAATTCTCGCTTGTCGTTTGGGTGCCATAATTGATTTGACAACAAAAGAAGCTATCTCCAATCAAAGAAATATGCATTTAGAAATTTTATTTCATGCCAAACATTTATTTTTTTCAAAATCCACCTAAATTTTAAAGTTCTGCTTGTGTTTTCTATATTGAAAATATTCTACCCAAATAAACCTTCTTCTTCAGAATATGTAATCTGTGGTTAACCAGAATGGTATATTTACGGACTAACCTTATTACAACATGCCGGGTTCAATGTTTTTCATACTTTAAAAAAAAGTTATAGTAACAGTTTTCACATTAGATTTCATTAAAACTACACTCTAAACCTTTCCGACACTAATAAGAAGAAACTGTGCTATTTTCAGCGAAACCGGCTTAGTAATTTTCCAGAAAATCGAAGACAGACAGGCAGACAAACATTCATTTTTATATATATAGAAAATGATTTACTAATTATTAGAGGCACCAACAGATGTGGCTGATTGGTGCATCTGTGATTTGCACCGAAAGGCACGACCTTTTTCGACACTAACGCATATGAGTCTTCCCTTGAATGTGTACTGTTCACAAATGTACATTTGTTTGTAGAATACAGTCAACATTTAAATATAACATGTGAGACATTTTGCACAGGTAGTTAGTTCCTGCTTTTGAGACGTTATGTAGACGGTCGGTGGAGCACACGCTGCGATTCGTTGCTGGAATTTTTCGCGTATTAAGCATTGATGTATTTCTTGCAATAGTTTTATAAAATTGAATATTATTTTATATATTTTATGTGATTAAGGTAGGATAGGCAGTGCTTATGTGCCTATATGGAATGCACGCCTCTAAGAGAAGTATTATTACGTCGTTCAGGTTAATAGGAAACTCCAGTCCAATTTTTTTATGTAAATCTAGCCAGCGGTTATGATCAGTTTTGAGGTTAAAATTTTAAATGTCAAAACAAGGATGAGCTATACCGTACATAATTTTATATTCTATTCATGGTAAACCATAACTAAACATAAGTAAAAATATTATCTTCCCTTTTAGAAATTTTAATTAAAAATAAAATAATCGTATATATTGTCATAATTCCATATTGCTAATTGGTTTGATCATGGACACTCTAATTTCTTTCATTAATAATAGTTTTTTATATTGAACAATAATTTTAGTGCTTAAAGTAACTCAAATTAAGAATAAATTTGGCCTAAACTAAAAAAAATAGAAAACAAAATCGAAACATAAAAAATTTCTATACTAATCCAAAAACAGAATGCGCACGTGACGTCAGATGTTCCAAATGCAATGGTATCAAAATAACAAGGCGTTTCGATGAAATAAACGTTTTATAAATTCTACGAGTGAATATATATAATAAAAGTTATATATTCAGAATCGGCGTTTGCTGATCTTTTTGAATGTATATGTGTAAAGTCATTATATTTTTCACTGGAGTTCCTTATTATGTGGGAGGAAGAAGCAGTAGCGATGGAGTGCTAGGTACTTAGATATTCTTTTTATTAATTTCCAATTTTTGATAGACTGAAATAAGTGGTGAGTGGAAAGAGATGATAGGATGAAGGTTGGGATGTAACAGTCAAGATATTTTGTAGACAGACTTTCAATCCCTTAACATTAATGACAACTGGGTAGCTGAAAAAAACAAATGACTAGGGGCAGGAGAGTTCTCTGATCAGGGAAATCCAATGCAGAGTTAGAGTTTACCTAGCTTTACCTGATTCAGCCAGAAGTATTTCCTGGGGGAGGTATTCGCTCCTCGCTCCCCTAGCAGTCTTAACCAATAGCAGCAAGATCAATCATCCACCCCGGGCCATTTCTTCACAGGGGTTCAAGGACTATTCCACTGCACTCACAACTAACTTCAATGAAAACTACCATCTCTCACACTCATTCTACTCCGCAGTAAAATTATTAAAAATGAAACCCTGAGAAACTATTTACTTTTCACAAAAGGGAGATCTTTTGATACTTTAACACATGAGAACTAACTTATTTGAAAGTAAAAATTGGTTGACTGAGTTTAACTACTCATAGTAATTTAATTTAATATTATACCTGAAACAAGAGAAAATAATATTATAATAAAAGAAAAACTAATGTTTACAATAAAGCCATGGAACTCTCCCTACACCCCATTCCTTCTTAGACAATCATATACGATTTTCTAATAAAGCTTATTTGATGCACAGTCCATTTCTTGGATATTGTGAATGAATGGGGCTGTAATTACAGGAGGGAATCTTTTTTTTAATTATTGTGACACTATACAAGAGTCTCAGCTGCTCCCAACCGTTTAAAGTCAGTGAGGCTATGGCATCTCCAATTGGGGCATGTTGTGAGGCTAAAGGTATTGAGACTATGAAGGAGATAGGGAAGAAGGAAGGTAGGGAAGTACCTAGCTATTCAGATCTGTTGACCAAACACCGATAAAGCCATTTTAAATAACGTTTCGATTGTGAGTAATGGTCTTTCACCAGGCCTATACTGATAGTATCTACCACTCTGCAACGTACTGCAAATATACTGCATATTATTTTGAATTAAATTTTCTTGTGCACGACGGGATTTGAACCCGCGACATCCGGATTCGTACCCAAGGATCGTAACCACTCAACAACGGAGACCATCAACTAATCGTCCCTCCGTATTCTTCCCTCTTCTGAACTTTGTACAAAATTATGATTATTCAGTTAAATAAAACAGTCTACGCATTGTAAGTCTCGCCCCTCCTCTCCTCCTCCCTGGCGCCATCTACTGGAGGAGATTACGGCCTTAACTTTAGTGATAAAATTTTCACGTCCGAAACAATTATATGATAACTCTCCAGAGGATGTTGGTCTCTTCTGTAATAAGAAGTTAGCCTTGTGCAGGTCTGCGGGAACAATCACAGGAAGACATAACAACTATAGAACAACACGACAATCATTATAATAACAATCAAACTTCATCAAGTTGTTAAAAGTTTATTAGAGAAAATTTTCATGCGTTTCCTTAATGTAAAATAAAGTTTTACATAACACTGGAGAATTTTTAGTGTTTTAGTTATGTTTAGTCAGAAATTGTTATATTACATGTTGAAATAATTACAATATAAAAGTATAAATTTGATTTGAACCACTTCAATTTAATGTAATAATCTCGACCGGTTTCGGAAGTACCCTTCCCTCGTTAAGTATATATTAAAACTAAACTACGATATTAAATAATGATAGATATACAATAATATTTGGGTGTTGAAGTGGGAGCCGACCAAAGGGGAGGGGAAGGGTAGGGTTTTTTTTGAAGAACAAAGCGATTCACTGGAAAAATACCTAAAAGAGGACGTTACGACAATTTTACTCAGTTATTCAATATACTAGAAGCATTATTTAGGGATTTTCTAATTTTCAGTGTTTCTAAATTAGATGGCCTATATTATTACGGTGAAGAGTTTGAACTCCTGTTTTTTTTTTTTAAATATGATCGATTGAAAAGAGATGGTTCGAAAACTCAAAAAAAAAATTGTTATTTAAACATCTTATGTCACGACTACACGATCGCCCAACCTCCCAACTCGAACGTTTGGGCGATTGTGTAGAGGGGTAGTTCATACTTGTTGGGCCAACGTTAGCTCGAGTTCGTCGAGTTCGTCCGAGATCGCTCCGGTGGCGAACTATTTGGCCCAACCTTCAAACCAGTTGGCCGAACTCGCACAAACTGGCCTCCACATGAATCGGCAAGCGACCCCGACGGACATGCTACGCGAAGAATAAAAACATGACTGAACTATGTTTATTGTACGAGAATTGTAGAGCCCGTACAAGAATGAAGGGTATATGTTGAAGTATTATTTATCCAGGAGAGCAGGTCCAGGTAGAATAGAGTCTTTCGCCTGTTGATGAGAGCAGGTCCGGGTAGAATGGAGATCTCTCGCCTATTAATGAGAGCAGATCCGGGTAGATAGAAGATGAATGATGCTGGTTGGTTTTCACGGTGACGCAGCGTTACAATTGAGATGTTACTTGGTCCGAGCCGTGAGCGGGAATGAAGCGAATGTGCCCCGTGTATGTGTTTTATAGGCCGTATATTGGGTATACGGAGGTATTTTCGCAGTATTTTACTTGCACTTGTTGTTTTGACTTATTTGTTTCAGAGGTCGTTCAACCGACGTGTGTTGTTTCGGTAAAGTGTAGCACGTGTGAACACAAGTTTTGACTTGTTCGAATTTTGTTATGACAATCTTGTTTGTTTCAGAGCTCTTTCAACTGACACGTGTTGTTTTGATCAAGTTTCGTACAAGTTTTAACTTGCGTGAATTTTGTTTACGTCTTATTTATGTGCCTCTATATGGCCCGTTTGATATATTTATAGTGACGAAAAAAGACAAAAAAGCAACTAACCAGAAATAAATGGCCAAAGATGCATTATGCATATTATGCAAATAATAATAACAATAAAGCGGTGGGAACTAACAAACTGAAATTCGTCATATTTTTCTAACATTTTAAAAGACAAAAACATGTGACAAGATATTTTTTTTAAAGTAAAGTTCAAGAAACAAAGGATGGGTGATTTGATAATTATTATTTCATAAATACCTATTATTTATTTCCGGTATTATGAGTACCTAATGAGAAACGAATTGTGTCAACAATATTATAAATTTCGGTAGACTTTCTATGGATATCGATAAATTAATAGATTTAAGCTAAAATGGCATCACTAGTTTGGAGTGCATATTTAGAACTTTGGCGATTTTGTTGCGTGAACCGAGTTCGGGTTGGGATGTTGGCCGATTGTGTGGTCGGAGCATTAAGTGTGAATTCTTGTGAGGAGTAATATAATTTTTTTTTTCAACCGGCACTTGTTGAGATGAGGTTATAATAATTACATTGAGGACTCCCCTTCCCCTCGGTGGCAAATATGTTCCCCACTCCTGATTTACAGCTTCTAAAACCTATTTAATACTCAATTAATTGATTGTATATATATATAACATGTTTTTAGGTTCTTTATTTGGATTTTTTTAAATAAGCTTATGCTTACCACATACTGTTTTATTTTTACATAATAATAACTCCAAACATTAGCATTTTATCAATAAAGGAAAACACCACCAACTTGTGTGACACACTGGACATTGGGGTTGTAAAGCAACACAATTCCGTGACACTATGACACTATGACACTGCGACACTATGATACTAATGTCAACACGGACTTATCTTAACTAAAATCTGTCAAACATTGATTAAGTATTCCTACTAAATACACACCTGTAGTTGCACGTCATTCAATATTCCAGTCTCTCAGTGGATATTCAACTCAACTTCAATAACTAAACAAACTGCGCGAAATCGTCAAAATTTTCGTACGGAGCTTTTAGCTGTTATCTGTATGATCAGTCAGCACACGAGCAACCCTGGCAAGACCGACTAGCCGACTGCCGAGGGCCGATCCGACTGTATTCAGTATTGCCAGCTCGATTTTTAAGCTAAGGCTAAGCAAAAAAAAAAAAAAATGTGGCTAGAGAATTATGAAAAAGAATAATTAACCAGTCTGTCATTTTATTTTCAAAGTCCCTTTAATAAATAAGAAATATTATGGTTCATATTACATATTGTTTATTTAAATATTGTACCTGAATGAGTTCTGTATAAAAAAAAGCTAAAATATCTGAAAAAGGAGGTATGAAGAAAAACCGTTTGTTTTTGATACGATTGCTGATGATTTCGATTTAGAGCTTAATCTAGCTCTAACAGAGCTACTCAACCACAATAACTGTACCACAGTAGACTTAATCTAGCTCTAACAGAGCTGACTCAACCACAATAACTGTACCACAGTAGACTTAATCTAGCTCTAACAGAGCTGACTCAACCACAATAACTGTACCACAGTAGACTTAATCTAGCTCTAACAGAGCTGCTGGACAAAAAAACTGTAGAATTTTATACAAAAACATACAAATAAATTAACGAACACTGCCCTCTCGGGACATTCTTCTTTATATAATAGATATTTCTTTATATAAAGTTATTTGAATTTCAATAGTACAGTAATAATAGGTAAAGAAATGTGTGGAACTGTTAAATACGACATGTTCCACACGCGATATTTAATAAAGGTGATGTGCTTATCTATATAATAAGATGTTTTACCTAGTTTCTTTATAACGAACTGTCAAACTCAAATGTAATTTTTTATGTTAAGAACACATTCAAATACGGAGTAGCTTAGTGTTGCCATAGTAATGAAAAACCTTGGTTCCACTTTATTAAATGTTCGCAAATGATTGGAAAGCTACATGTATTACGTTGGGTGAGAGCATTTCTAAGCAAGTTTTTGATAAGATGAATAAAATGTGTTAATTAACTAAAATGATTAATGTAGAGAAGTTCTATCTGTTTATTTTAATTGTATTAAATATAAAATCTTAGAGAAAAGCTTTTAAAAACGGTTTGTGTTTTTATCTCAAGCTTTTATAGGTACATATTTAAAAGAACTTGATATCTCTATCAAGTTTCCTTCAGTTTTTTATCAACCGTTCCATGGATCGTTTGTGCTTATGCCTCCATTGTTCAGTCTTGAAGATACAGCTTTGATAACATACAGTAATAAAATAAGAAAACAAAAACAAAAAAGTTGGACACGGAAACTTGTTGGACTAGAAAGGATCCAGCACAAATATGGGCAGTTTTGTAATTATAACCAAACAAAAAAAAATTAAAAATAATATTTTTCCGATTTCTCTAATCATGTTATTTCAAACAATCATAGTTTTAATAAATAATCTTCATAATCAATATTCTTCACATTAATACTTTACTAATCCCTAGTCACGACCTCACCCCCAATGTGACACATAATATGCATGTTCTGCCATAATTTTGTAATATTGTTTAGAATATATTCTGTCCTGATGATGGAACGGTGGTTCCGAAATTGGGGCTTTTACATGTATTTTAGAACATTATATAAAAAGCTTTCAAAAATTACAACTACGTAGAGATTCTAAACCATAAAGCAATGAACAATCTTTTTCTAACGTTTAACAGTGGCATAAAATAGAAAACCAAAACAATATTATAACACAAATCATTAAACATAATCCACGCTACAATATTACATACTGTAGGATTCCATCAAAGTGCTGGTATAGATGACGCCTTGCTGTATAAGTGGAGTCAGCAAATACGTCAATAACACCTCCAAACCTGTTTCCCAGATCATGCATCCTAATGAATTATTGAAGTTTCGTGTTTGAATACCGAATATTATAAAAAAAAACTGACTTGAAAAAGTATTTATAAATAATCCTTTTCAAATTTATGTATTTTAATGGTCATTTCATGCATAAAATACGTTGCATTTAATCATTCCATGCATTTTACGATAGAACCTTGAAAATTAGCTAACAGCATAGCAACAGGGTTCCATCTGATTACTTTACATAGTATTTTTCGCTAAATGTCATTTTTGGCATAGAATTTTTTAATCGGACTTCTTCAACTCCTTCACGATGTTTGGGGCGGCGATAGTTATAAGAATAATGTTTTAGTATAATTGTATTGTCGGAACTTGTACGGGGCCGGGGCCAAGCGAAAAATAAATGTTGAAGAAGATAATATTAACACATCTCAAATGAACCACGAAACCGAAAAAACAACAGAAATTAAAAAGATTTCAGTCGCATCTGGGACTCGAACCCAGAACCTCTACCTATCCGGGGTAACCGCTTAACCAACTTAGCTAATGAGACCAGTTCAATTTACGCCATTTACACCGATATCATACTTCAAGTTCAAGACTTGTTAATAATATCCTCCATTTTTATAAATCCCATATTATTGGCTGCTATCCTTATGATGATTGCAAAGTTTCATCCTAGGATAGGTAGAGGTCCTGGGTTCGAGTCCCAGATGCGACTGAAATCTTTTTAATTTCTGTTGTTTTTTCGGTTTACTGGTTCAATTGAGATGTGTTAATATTATCTTCTTCAATGATTAAATATTACAATGAGGTTTACAATCTTCAATAAGTTATAAAAAATAAATTGAAAAATAAATGTTTGATGTTCGCAACTGGCCTGGCTTAGTTAGCCCAAAGACACGTTACCCTATCATTTTTGTTAAAGTAATGAAATATATTGTGCAGGTGGCGAGGAGTGCCCCGTCACTGCTTTTTAAAGAATGATTAAATAAAACGAAAGAGGGAGGCAACGCGGTGCGAGGGAGATAAGTGTTGTCGGATAAACTTTTGCAACGCTACCGGTATGGAAATTCGCCGATAGTATCGCGAAATTCCAATCCCAACCAAAGCGCTCGGGTTAGGGCCTGGGGTACAAATAGACCGCCAAAACGGCTATTTGTCAGTCAGCCAACAACACTCGCCCCGACAAACACTTCTCTACTACGACTGCCCCACCTTTCTCTGCTTCTACCGACTCGCCTTGTTCTTCATTCTGACCACCGCTGACCCTGAACCCCCCCCCCCCCCTCCTGGACTACCACCATTCACTAGACCTAGATCGTCTCATCAACCACGGACAATGCGCGCAGAGTAAATGTGCACAAAAGTTTTGTGCAAATTCAAAAGTCGTTAATTTGTCGGTATCGTTCCCCCTTCGCAAGGGAGCTATAGGTTGTGTCTCCCTCCCCTCCAGCCCTTTTCGCAGATCGGGGTCAGTTGCACCCTACAGTTCGCCTGTTTGCCACACGTCTGACAAAATTTTCTTAATCGTAAATAAATCTTAATACAATGTATTCATTGCGATATTGTAATAATAAAATTCAAATTTCATATTATTATTCAACAGGTAATATAACAGAATTACTAGGAAAAAGGTATTTTTCGCTCGAATAATCAGGTCTGTTAAGGGTTTCTCCTCAATATTAGGTTGGCGGATGGATATATTCGTAAATAGGGAACCCTTACCTACATTCTGGCATTTGTTTCATTCAGGTGACGAATGTGTTATTTCATCGCCTCTGGAGGTGACCTTTCAGGCCGTCTCTCAGGTACTTGTACCCCGGCAAAAGTTGGCACATGGCATTTTTTTATCATAAGTCATGAACTTTTTCGGTTAGTTTTGGTTGGGTGACAGGTTGTTTTATTTTCTATCTAAAAATGATAACGGAAGTGTTTCATTTCCAGGACTCCTGAATAGAATTCTGACAGACTACGTTTTGTAGAGGTAACATATTGGTTAGGTTACTTGACCGTCACCGCTTGAACTATAAGTGGATCCAATTTTTATCTACATATCAATAGAAGTTTCTATGTAAATGCTGAGAAAAAACCAGAGTGAGAATATTTCTATAATGTTTAATAAGAGTTGAAATTGCAATTGCTATTTGTTATAATTCCCAAAAAAAAAATTCAATAAAATCTATTGAGATACCTAAAATTCTGAATTCTTGAGAAAAAACAATAAACATCAACACAAATAGAACCACTCCACAAGAAGAATAAATTAAATAAGACTTCTCTTTCGAAGTAAAACAAAATTGCAAAACTCATTACTATGTATATAGAACAACGAGGATCTTCCATGAAATACCCAAAAATATAAATGAAGAGGAAGATGTTTTGAAATTTTAAGAAGGAAGTGACCAAATACGTAAAATGCAATTTTTAATGTCTTAATTTTTAAAGTTTGATTTGTAATTCTTAATTGTATATACTCGTAGATATGTTCATATTAGAATACACGTAACCGATGTACATGTTTTCTGTTTTAGTTAAATTTAAAAAAAATGATCTGCTCTTATTCTCCTTAATTCAATCATCACTGTAATGGCGGCTACGTTAAATATCACATTGTTACACATTTAATAAAGTATCGCGTGATAAAACAAAAAGTATCGTGGGATTTTTTTTACCGACTGAACAAAAGAATGGTTCACTTCGGTCCTCGTGCTGTGATCAGAGCGTTTCGCAATAATTTGTACTTTGATTCATTAAATGTTTTTTATAGTAGTTTAATTTGTAGACAGTTCAAAACAAATAATATGATACGATTGGCTCTTTGTTTAGTTGGAAATCCGAGATTACGGTGTAGTTCTGTCAACAACAGTCTTAATGATGGGAATTTAATTACAATAATTGCATTGAAACATTTTGGGAAATAAAAAAAGCTAAGAATGGAAATTGGTGATTGACATTTCGAATTTGAAGGGGGACCCCAAGATCGTTCCGAAAATTTAGTTGTATCAATCTAGGCTCTTTAATAGGAGCAATCTTCCTAACAAGCCCTTCATTGATATGCTTGGTGTAACCTTAAGTGACCAGCTCAGGTATGGGATCTCCATCGAAGCCAGAATAAAGTTAGCCTCTCAGAAGCTGGACGAATTGTACAAAGCCCGCAGATACTTTAATAGTACATAACTGCTGACCCTGCACAAATCGCAAGTGCGCCCCACTGTAGAATTTAGCAGCCACTTCTGATCAGGAGCCCCAAAATACCTGAAAAAACCCTTGCCAGCGCAGAAACCGGTGGTCTGTTTGATAGATTCGCCTATCTTAGCAAACGGATTGCAATCTTTGGAGCACAGATGTCGGGTGGGAATGTTGCCCTTGTTCTACCGATATTTTAATGTAAGATGCTCTGATGAACTAGCATCATTGATCCTTTCTGCACTGGTGCTTAGTCGAAAAACACGCCAAACGCACTCCCAACATTTGCACACGGTTGGCATTACATGACAACGAGTCGCTTCTACGACTCGTTCTTGTATTCCACAGCTCGGCTATGGAATGATCTGCTGGCCTGTGTTTTCCCCGTCCTACAACACGGATCTCTTCAAGACCCAGGTTCACTCCTTCCGATCCACTAAAAGACCCTCCGCACAGCATTCCCAAAGATGATATAGACCTTGTGGGAAATTTATTCCTTCAGGGTCGCCGCAAAAATAAAAATAAATCTAAAAGTTCCACCTTTTTAGAGGTCTTGCCCCGTTCCATCGACACAAATAAGTGTGTTTTTATAATGCTATACTTTAATATTAGTGCTATCACAAATATATCACTATTATTACGTTACCATTGTAGTTTAGTTTTTTTTAGAAAGGTTTTAAACTTTAATTTTTTGTTTTATTTCCAATTATTAGAGTATTTAGCCAAAACTCCATAAAAAATGTACTCCGCGAGGTCTAAGGGAAAAATTGACCGAAACACAAATTTAAAGTTTAAGATTTGAAAAAAAAACCACAACAGTAACATAAAAAATTAGAGGATATATTAATAATAATAATAATAATTGGATGATTTGTATAGCGCTGTTTTTGTGAAAAATCACCTCAAGGGCGCTGTACAAATATTTCTTAACTAATTATGTACAGATACAGAAAAACATACTTACCTGCACCTGGCAGGTCGCTACAGATGAACACAGTTTTATTAGAAAATTTATTTATAGAGATGATAGTTTTACATGGTTATTTGTTGCTCCTTTTCTATTGATTAAAAATGTAGGATTCGTGATTTTATTATTTTATTTGATGTACTTTACATATGAAGTGGTAATTAAAATAAAAGAAATTATCAAAGAATATTTAAACTAAATTATTTACTATAAAAAACATTTATACTAAACTCCGGGCAAACTATAAAAAGAGTAGTATGGAAAGACTTCGTGTACAGTACAATAACGCCTTCCGCATAATGTTTGCCCTCTACAGATACTGCAGCGCTTCCAGTATGTTCACGGAGGGGCGAGTTTCCGGTTTCGCAGCCCTTATAAGATCCAGGGTGGCTGGAATGAGGGAAAAAATAAACAGCTCCAGGAATATCCTCATCATGGAGGCCCGCCTCAGTCCAGCCTCCGGCATCGACGCATACTGGAGTAAGATATTGGCCCCTTCACAATTTAACTTCCGCAGCACCTTAAAGGCTTTATTTTCTAGTATTTATTTTATTTTTTATGTGAGATGTATCATTCACCTACTGTCTTATTATTATTTTATTTTTTGAACTTTTGTACATATTTTCTGAATTTTTTTATTACATGTATATGTTCTATGGAATTTTTGGGACTGCGCTAACCTCATCACATACCGGAATAAACATTTATTATATTATTTTCATAAAAACCAATCACTTTGTGGTTTGACATTATATTAAGTAAATGAAACACCTTGTTATAAACCACGAATATATTTTATTGTCACCAACCGGTTTCGCTTAACTCAATCTTTATCGGCTTGAGTTAAGCGAAACCGGTTGGTGAAAGTAAAATATATTCGTGGTTTATAACAACGTGCTTCATTTACTTAATTTATTATATTATTATTATTAAAAACGACCGGAAATCGAACCCCGATCAACTGCTTGGAAGGCAAATATGCTGACCGTTTTAAGCATTACCGTTTTAAGAAATGCTGCAGAAATAGTAAAAATATAATTTTTTTTTTTTAAGACAACAACAAATACTAATATCCTCTCAAGGATTTCCCGTGCTGGGGATTTCATTTACTAAATATGAAATTAAATAATATTTCGTCGGTATTTTTATATTTCAGATCTCCCTGTGTAACGTATCCGGCGTTTTATTTGATTTTAAAATTTATTAGTGTTGTTTTGGTTTTAGCAGTGAAATGAATTATAGAATTAGTACTCACATGACAAGCGAAATTACATTGTTTCATTGTTGACCATTTTATGACTCTGATCATTCAAGAGTACTTGATTGTTTAGCAGAAATTGACTAATCAAATGTCAGTGTGTTAGATGGAGTGGCTTGCAGCTCCATCTCACTCATCCAATTCACATTCATTTATTTGTGACTTTCTCGAGAGCCGTTCTTTCGTGCGATTAAACTATAACAAATGGTTTAATAACAATGCTTTAGATGATAGTCAATCACAATAAATCAACAACATTTACAACATCAACAATCAATACAGTCTGTCGCCGAAGGGGGAGACAGAGAGAATGTGGCGCCACAAGCAACGCGATTGATCAAAAATGATTAATGTTAAAGTGGGTACAGAATACACATTACCTAATAAAAAATAAATGAGTGTCTCAATAAATGTTTTATTTTATACCTGTTTCCTTTTGCATACACTTTATATGATTTTTTAAATTGATTTTTCATGCATCTCAATAGAGACAACTAATTCAATCATTGAAGATAATATTAAAAAATCTCAAATGAAAAATGAAACAGAAAAGGGCATACAACTAAAAAAAGGTTACGGTCGGATCTGGGAATCGAATTCAGGACTCCCGTTTTACTGGGACTAGAACTTCAATTTTGAAGGTGGGTATGTGTGCCGCCGTCCGGGAACCATTTATTGGATGACCAACACCTCTGCCATAGGTCTGACTTAGGGATGCCCGGGTTCATGAGATGAGGTTTGTCCAGGTCTTGGTGGTGGATACTTCAATCCACCGGGAGAGGCCGTAATTGAAAGATTCTTTGACCTCTCCAGCTGGACTCTCTCGACCCGTCGCTTTGCAGTGCAGTGGAAGGGGTAGATTTGTATGTCCGTCACTCTTGGACATACTTACCTCCAGATTCCTACCCACCCCTAATACCTTTTTCCTTCCCCTCCTTTCCTTAAAAAACCCTCCCAATACCATCCCTAAAGATGACATAGGTCCGGATGGAAAATATTTTCCTCAGGGCCTCCTGTGTGGAGTTAATGTTAAAAATATTTCAAGCCACTGAGATAATATAACGTATTATATCTTACTGTAAAATTTTTATGTACAGTGTCAGGGAACATATCTCCCTCTTCCTGTGTCAACTGTCGTTAGAGGTGCATAAATGTGGAGATAATCATCTCTACCCAGTGAGCGGGCTGCCTTTTGCTACTGTAAGGCTTTTTATTTCAAAGAATTGTAAACTGTGTTTTATGTGCTAGCGGCACTTGCTGATACAAATCTTATATTTAAGCCCGCTCACTAAGGTAATGGAGGGTATAAGATGGATTGAGACCTTGTTACTTTCCTCATTTCTATTGATATCATACAGCAATTTAAAAATGACTTATGTCATCTTCAATTAATTCCCATATTTTTGACTGCGATCTTTTTGTATGATTGCAAAGTTCTACGCCGAAATATTAGCCGTATATATAGGTGCCTTGAATATACCTATCTGATGTTTGTTTATATGAGAAATGTATTGACTTTTCTATCATACAAAAAGATAGCAGCCAAAAATAATTCAAATAGTCATTAGTAATTCTTATATTGAAGTATGATATTGATAAAAATGACGAATAGTATTAAAGTCTCACTAGCTCGGTGATTAGATTGCTAGTCTCGGTAATACAGAGGTCCTGGGTTCAATTCCTAGATGCGATTGTGACTTTTTCATAAATAAATTAAAAATTAGATTGCTAGTCTCTGTAATACAGAGGTCCTTGGTTCGATTGCCAGATGCGATTGTGACTTTTTTCATAAATAAATTAAAAATTACTTTGTAATCACCGCTTTATTAATATATACATATCAACATGTTTCGAAAGCGAAGCTTTCCTTTTCAGGAATAAACTGAATGCTAAAAAATAATAATGTCAAGTATAGACAAATAATAACCACAGAACACAATAATGTAAGAATGGACAAATTATAAACATAAACAAAAAATGATTAAAGTAGGTAATAATTAATCAAAAATGTTAATAAAAAAATATTATAAAACATTGAAAGAGAAATTTACATTAGAAATTATTTTTTTTATTATTAATACTAAAATGAAAATAAATATAAGAGATAGCTTAATAAAAATAAAGATTATTAATTATATTTACTTGACTATTAACACTTGTGTTCTGATTTCTAAAATTTTAAATTTGAATTATTTAAAAGTAAATATACTTGACTTTATTATTTTTTAGTATTCTGTATATTCCTGATGAGGAAAGCATCGCTTTCAAAATATGTTGATATGTATAGAGAATGATCTGACGGTCTCTGTGTTTCCTCCATCCTACAACATGGGTCTCTTCAAGGCCCAATTTCACTCCTTCCTATCCTCTTAAAGACCCACCACACAGCATCCCCAAAGATGATATAAGCCTTGAGGGAAATTATTATTCTTGTGTGGAGTTACTGTAAAAAATGTATATATTTATAAAGTGGTGATTACAAAGTAATTATTAATTCATTTATTTATAATGACGCCACACAGCGAATTCAAAATCTTTTGGAGAAATTGTAACTTTTTTGTTTGTTAATACTACCTTCAAGGATCAAATATCACAAGGAGGTTTATATATTCAATAAATTGAACAACTAATTCAGTTTTGTATGGACATCAAACCGGTTTTAAAAAGTAACTAATTATTGTAGAACGATATCATTTAAATATTGGAAAATCGATTAAATTCTAGTACATGTTTTAGGATTTATTTCCATCAGAGGTTATTTAATTTATTATTCCGTTTAAAGTAAAATGATTTGAGTCCCTTGGTATTGCGGCGAGTCTGGATATTCCAGTTGTCCATGTATAAGTTCCTTTTAAATCCTTTCCATTAACAAGCTGTAATTTCCCGCCTGAGTTGGTCGGCTAGATTTTTAACAACGAGAGAGGAAAGTAAATAGATCGGCGAGGCAGAGAGACTTTTATGGAAATTCACAAAACATTTCATCATTTTCAAGTATTAACCAAATTGAAAAAATACTTCTATGGTTAAAAAATACCAATTACTCCAACTTTTCTAATGCAAAATCAGCAACTAAATAATGTAAACCAGTGTCTCCCAAACTTGAATTTCCGTGGGACAACATTTTTAATATTTCTCGTTCGTGACCAACATTGCGTCGGTTACGGTTAAACTTCGATAGGCTTTTAGTTGGTTTATACAATGTATAATAATATGCATCCTAAATAAACTTACCCAACTGTAAACCATACCTAGTCCATCAACTTTACCCGCATCATTGTCCGCTGTGATTTCATTTAATAAACATTAATTGGCACTTGCAACCCGCTGCTATATTCGTATTGTGTTCGCCACCGCCGATGTATTTTGTATTATGTGATCCTGCTGCAGATGAAGAGCGTCGGTGCTTTTTTATGTTGACCTATATTATATATAGAAAAGGTAGCTGTATTAGGAGTGGGAACTGGGGAAAAATATGAGGATGTCGGGAAGGAACCAGCACCACGATGGGCGCCAGTATTATATATGGTGAAAGCCACGTTGGGCGGCTGTATTACAGTTAGGAAAGGGTGGTGGAAGTGGGGGTGCTAAGAGGAGAGCCGTTGGCAAAAGAGAGGGGGAGATAAGGATAACAGTGCGACTTACCCGGTGATAGTATTTTAGGCGGGTTCCGGCGTCTTCAGGACAAATAGCTCAGAATCGGTACAGCAAGGAGGTTTCCTCTCTCTCAGGGTCATATGAGTCGGCAGGCAGCCTTATAATTGGAGGAGAGGCATTTTATTCTACTTTAAATGAAGAGATGGCGTACTTTCAGTTCAGAATTTATTATGGCATACAGGTTATGTACAGGGTACGCCAAGTAGTTGGCACCTATTCTGTTCTAGATTTAGACTACTCCTCTCTCTGATGGAATTCTAACCAGACTAGTTAATTTTGGTAAACACACAAGTACAGCACATTAAATAAGGGAAGGTTTGGGCAGCTTACTTGAGGATGTTGGTACAGTGACGCCATGGCCGGGGTTGTCTGCGTGGGCAGCAGTACAAGGAGCACAGGCGTTGGATATCTCCATACTAATAGCTAATAACAGGTCACCATCTTAGGTGTTTTAAGAGTTGATATCACCACATATGACGGGGTTTGTTCGAGACTCACATTTTAATTAATTCCGACGACTTCGTGAGTACAGTATAATTTTTTTCAAAAGGAAACACACGGGATGCTTGTTATTTATATTTTAGATTAATAAAAATAGTACCTTACGATTAATTTTTTTTACGTAAAACGTTTTTTAAAATTTTAAAGACGTTTTTCAACTATAACATTAGCGGTAACGATGAAATTTTATTTTTTTAAAGATGAATTAGTAACTTCCCGAGATACCACCGTGCAAACATCTGAGATTTTAGGAATATATTCATCAGAATTAATTAAAATACACCCCTCAGAAAAAATCGTTTTCTATGCCCGCCACAGCAATATCGACCCTACGCACTTCGAATAGACGGCGGGCGCGCCGAAGTTTTAATACGTGTATCCGTCACATATGTCATTTAAATCGTTAGTTGCCGTTCAAAATTCGGCGAGACAAGACGTGTTACGGTCCGCCGCTACGGCAACTTATTTCCTCACATATTTTATTTATTCATACGAATACTTGAATTCTAGTATTGAAATCTTCTGTTTTTTTTATACTAGACTTCTTGTACGGCCAAGTAAAGGTATTATTTAATTTTTCCGCAACTTAATAGAACATGTTATTTTCTAGTATAAATTTATATTTTAAAAGCGCACAATGTGTCATTTTAAATGAAATATGGACAAAGAAATAAATATTTCATTTTTACTGTTTTAAAGTAAATGTTCTATAACTGTACTATCAATTCTTAATATATTTAATATTCATTATTTACTTAATTTTAATTATTACAAAAAAAGATATGCTGTGCAATTTTTTTAATGTCTGTGAAGGTATTATTTCGGAATGTGAAATAGCTGTCACGCGTAAAAACAATTTTTATGCAGAACTTTTTTGTATTTTTTTTGTTAAATTAACGTAATTATAAATATAAATATTAATTATTTATACATGATGTCCAGAAATTATTCGTACAAGAGGAAAATTGCTAAATCTAGTAGTCGTTTTAGAGAAACTTGAGTCCGAAGTAGAATTTTATATTCGAGTGATAGATACTCTCAGTATCATCCTGGCGAAATACCATTCATAATCAAAACGTTTCTTGAACTGGCTTTAGCTATGTTTGGTGACTAGATCCGAATAGCCAAGTGCTTTCCAAACCTCCTCTTCCCCATTCCCCTCCCTTCCACACTTCCTTTACCTCACAACATACTCAGAATGGGAATGCTATCGTCCCACTGTCTCAGGACAGTTGGGACTCTGGTGCATTGACATGAAAAAAAAACCCGTGGCTTGTTATTTAACTTAGTTTTATCAAAAATGCAAGTTGCTGTTATAATTTCTTTAATACTATCACTGCTAATTTCACAATGAAAATAAATCATTCCGCTGAGGCGAAAATGACTTTAAAATTTACAAATTAAAGTGAACCTCAGGGCTAATCTATAAGCATTTGTTTCAGTTAAATTCGGAAATAAGAGGACCAAACAAGTTGTATCCCGAAAAAAATTATATCTCCAAGGAAAACGCTTATGGGAATGGAATAGGTACATAATAAATACATACCTAAAAGTAAATGTTTGGGTTCCATTATCCTTAGAACAAAATGGGACAATATCAGCTTAAATAATTTTATGTATAAATATATCGGGGTTTATCAGGATGTATCCTACAGACTTAAAAAGCGATTTCGAGGCCAATAAAAATTAAAAAGCGATTCGGGCGATTTTGAGTTTTTATTGGCCTCGAAAATTTCCACCAAAAAATTATCACCAAAGGAAGGATGTGTGATTTATGAATATTTGGGAACTCTTATATGCTGCAGATGATTTAATTTTTCCACTGTAGGTACCATGAGTTTCCAGACACCATGTAAAATATATTATTACCTAACTAATGCTAACAATAAACATAATTTTCATAAACGCAGTTAAATATCATAAAGATTTTTTTTTTATTTGTCCAAAAAAATTGTGATGTGTCACACTGTGCAATAATTTTAAACTACAGACGAAACGTGCGTCGTGAAACACGAATTGTTGCGCCCGTAACTCCTCCCATCGGTCTTTAGGAACGCCCTTAACCAATTTTAATTTAGGGTATTGTGTCGTCTTAAGGTAAAATGGGAACGATCTGCTAGGGGCCTCAGACCCTCATGCAATTGATGTTTCCAATGGCGGACTCGAATGATGTAATAAATGAACCGAGTCGCGGGCTCCAACGGAGCGCGCAGGTGATAGCTCGGAGGTCGATCTGGAAGTGTCGCCGGGAAGTCGCTTCGCGCTACCCTGTTCTATGCGGCCCGCAATGATCTGTCCGCTAGCCCTCATTGGTTGATTATTGTGAACTTCGGAGGGACCTTCTGTTATTGGCTGCCATGTGGCGGGCTGTTGTGTAATTGGATGCCAGGCTATATTCAACAAGAAGCTAGAACTATTCTAGGATCTTACAATTGTTACGTAACACCTATTATTAATTATTTATGTGTTCAAGTGCATCAACAGCCAAAGAAGAGGCTTGTGAAAAATAAGGATCAGGGGTAAGTCTTTGTATCCCATCTTACCCTTCCTATTTTACCCCTTCATATGTTAGCAAGTCAATTGTATTTATTTAAATTGTGATAAAGATAATTTACGTACCAGCGCAACCAACATATCTTTTTGACTCCCACACAAAAGCGCCATAAGTCAAAAATATTTCTTCATTTATTGTCAAACTTCAAAATGCCGATGTTTTTATTTTTTAAGAAATATACGAGTGGTACGAAAATTCCCTATCAATGGTCGTTAATTCGTCGTCATCTAATTCCCTATTTTATTTATAGTTAACATAAATCATATAAATAAAACTATAAAAATTTTCAAAATCAGACTATTCGCATACAATACGATAATATATATTTCATGTGAAGAGTACACAGACGCAATAAATAAAATAAATTAAGACCACAAAATTTTGCAAAATGGCTGAATATAATAAATTAAAATTGAATGTGAGCAAAATAAAATATATGGAATTCGGCAATAAAACGCATAACATGGGGTTGCGAATACTATATATTATTCTATATATTCCTGATGAAGAAAGCATCGTTTTCGAAACATGTAGATATCCGTGTATATTAATAAAGTGGTGAATACAAAGTAATTTTTTAATTAGTTTATTAATAATGATGCCACAAAATGAATACCAATATTTCATAGATATTATAAAAAAAAAATCTGATATCAAACTAATAAATGCTCTCGTTTTTCGTTACAAATTAATTTATATACCCCCGATTTATTTAAAATATGATGTAAATAAATTTTAATAAACTTTTTGTTTAATATATTATCTGTTAATTGAGTACTATAAATATTTAAAATAAAGAAAATAAAATAAAATATTACAATACTATTAGGAATTGTGGTGATATTATGTAAATTACGTGAAGTAGACGCAAATCCACCGCAGAACCGTGAGGATTATTGGACTAGAAAATAGGCCATAAACATATTCCAAATTAGCCTGCAGTAGAGTTATTGCTACGCTTTATGTAAATACGGTCCCTTCATTCTGAGGCTATTATGTATTGCGGTTTTGACCTAAAGTTTTGGGAAAATTAGTTGAATTATGGCAGAAGCTTATTTCGGGAATTCTAAACAAACCTCTTTGGAAAAACGTTTAGGTTTTCGATGTCCCGGTCAGTGAAAAACCAACCAAATATAAAATATCACAGTTATAATAGTCAATATATTTATTTTTAAATCTAATTATAGACATATTTGCATATTCGGAGTTGAATATGTAAATATATATTAAATGTTTTTCTCTTTAATTCGAAAAGTACAACTCCATTTATTTATTTAATGTAAATCAAATTTAATCATGTTTTTATAAAGTTCTGCAAACATTTTCAGTTTTTATTATAGTAATAACTATATTAAATTTGATTTACACGAAAATGGACAGTGGAAATGTACAAAAATAATAATCGAATTCACTAAATGCTCTCCAAATGGACATATAGCTATTATCCAAATGAACACAATATTTTGTCCAGATGGGTGATGGAAGTACTCATATTTTTTTGTGAAATTTACGCATTTATTCGTTTTCAGGGAAATCGGCAGTTTACAATTTACCGGATTATAATAATAATAATAATATTTATAATTTTAGGTCTGGAAAATATTTGAAGCCTTCTTTAACCCAACTAACCCAATAACCCCAACTAACTAGCCCCAACCCAACCCAACTAGCTTAACCCCAACTGACTAAACTAACTAACTTCTTATTTAATATCTTTTTGCTATAGTTTCTTGGTGGTTTGGTATATATAGATAAATATATAAATTCATAATATAAAAATAGTATAATATATCAAAATACACATACATTAGTTAGGAAAAAAACATATTTGATAAAATATCCATGTTAAATAAACTCGTTTTTGTCTTCAAACTTTAGACTAATCCACAATAGAGAGAGACAATTTTATCAGAATTTCTTATCTAAATAAGCAATCAATACTTTTTTTCCATTAAAACGCATCCCAATCTTCATAAACAAAAAAATACTTTGATTTTAACGATCTGATTGATCAACACTTACGTTATATCTGAGATAGATATGATTATATCTCATGAAAGATATACATAAGTCATTAATTAAGCTATCATAATTGTTTCATAATAGATTCAGTAAAAAAAAAAATATATAGTCACAGTCACATATATTACGCTCGGATATTTCGATTTAGCCGATGTTTGACAAACTCAAAAACACATTCAACAACATCAACAAAGACGAGGAAAAACACTCCCCCGTCCAAGCTGTGGTTCCTCAACAGCAGCAACTATTAATCAACCAAGAGGAACTCAAAAACTGGAAAAAGCTATTGGAAAGTATCAGCACAAACACGACCGAAATTGCTGAACTAGCTTCGAATAACCGAAACTCTGTCAGCCAGTATATCAAAGACCAGATGGACAAGAAAAAGAATTAGGAGGGCAACAATTAGTAACAAGGAGAAACGACCGAGCAAGAGGAAGAGGAATATACCATTAAAGATGATCTCGCTGAGATTAGTGGGTTGCTGAAGTAGGTCCAGGACGCATTCAGGAAAGTCGAAAAGACCCAAGAGATCAGATTAGCTCCTCATAGCAGCAACAATATCCCTGTCCACGACCCAAAAGTGACATCCCGCTATGAATAATAAATTAAGCGACTCAAAGAAAATAATATCTCCCAAAACGAAATCCTCGAGACGATGAAGCAACAGGTGTCTTTGTTTCAAGATGAAACAAGAAAGTTGCAGGAGAAGGTCGCAAAGCTCGAAAAGGAGTTAGCCGATAAAAACACCTCTATCAGCAAGCTGCAGGAGGAGAAAAAGACTCTCCTCGATATCTCCAACTCACCTTCTTCCGAGGTGTAGGGACTCAAAGGCCAAATCCAGGAATTCGAGAAGAGATTGAACTTGGAAAAGTCCAAATTTACCCAGAAATAGAAGGAGGTGGAAACTCTCAAAAAGAAGGTCTAAGAGGAACGAACAAGCCTTGAGTCGATGGCTGATGAGCTCAAGTAGAAATAACTCAAATCAAAAAAAGTTACCGAAAAATACTAGAAGTCTAAAATCTAGGTCCGAAAGTTTCGCTAATAAAAAATCGAACAGATCAACAGCCTGCAAAAGGAAGTTGTGGCCTTGAAGGATGAAGCAGATAAGCTTCGAACGTCTGAACAGGACTGCAAGCTACAGATCGCTTCGTTAAGCAAGGAGCTGGAAGAAGCTCGAGGCAGGTACGATGTGACCGTATCAGGTAGTATACATAATGCTAACCTGGAACAAGAGCTTAAGAGTCTGGAACAGACGGTTCGCGAACTCCAGAGTGAGATAGTCTCGAAGGACGAGAGAGTCGAAGAGCTATCAAAAGAATGCAAGATGCTACAGGAGAAAAGGCAATCACTTTTGGGAGTATTGGATAAGCCGATAAAACATGAGATCAGGACATTGGAGAAGATCCACAAGTAGATTTAAAGCTTATACAAGACTTATATAATCGATGTATTCGAGAAAGGAGAGAGAGTGGCTTACGAGAGAAAAATAATGACGATAATGGAGAATATCCAAGAGCTCAAATAAGACCTATTGCTCTGACAATATTGCATAGCTTAATATTTAGTGATATACTTAATTATATGTATATAATTAAAGTTAGCAAATACTCTCAAATGATATTTCTGAAATTAGCGATAATTATAACAAAAAATGAATTAAGAGTATATCTAAAGAGTATATTTAAAGTACAAATTATAAAAAAGCATAAATCCCATAATTTGTACATACCAAAATTCATTTATATTAGGCTATAGAATCAAAATGGAACCAGAAAGCATATTGATTGAGGAGAGTGAATCAATTATTGTAAGTAGTTAATATAATGACACACGAGAACTCTTCGAAAGGGTTACCTAGCCAGCTCAGCTCCACTATTTCGGTAGTCTCGTGTTGCCTGGCACAGCAAACTTTGGCATATATTCCGAAGGCCTTGAGCTCTATGCCCATAGTATATATTTCGGTATCGGCCTTTTACCCTTTAAGCTAGGCAATCAGGAATAATCCTCGTCTAAATAGTCTTCTCTCAAAGTAATAATTGAAAGATATACTTTCAATGATTCTATCTAGCTACTCATTCGAAGTGCATTAGGCAGCCCTGATGATCTGTTATATATCAGATATTTTGTACTTGAATATACGGAGATCCTGACTAAACCCACAATGACAAACAGTAAGCAATAATCCCTCATACTAATCCGACTCGATCTTTATTTGAGCGAAAAGGTCTTCGATTTGAAGTATGCCGAACTTGGCAACGAACTAGCACACCTTGAGGAGGATTGTCGCGAGCAACGCAAGAAATACGAAATCCTCAAGCAAAAAAAGAAGAACTCCCATCAGAAGGAGAGACCAATCTATATTGATCTCGATGATCCTCACGAGAAATAATTGGACAATCTATCGACCTCGCTTGCAATGATCAAGCGGAAACTAGCTGAGATCGGTGATGACTACTATCAAGAAAATACTGCTCGACACTTTCTAAAATTCTTCCTTCGGCTCACTAACTGTAGGGTCAATATCCCCGCCCTTGTGCATTTACGCATTGCTCAAGAACCCCTTTTCCTGACATTAGCCAAAAGATTTGGAAAAATATTAATTAGGAAAAGGGCAGGAGGATTGCCTCGCGGTTAAGACGCAGCAAAGATCTACTAAGACATTTTGGGGGGCTTAGCTTCTCGATCGAAAATAATAAACTGTGCCCGAGATGAAACGATGATATAGTATTTTGAAAGTAGTAAAGACAATGACATGGATCTGAGTAAGCTTTTTGTCACATCCAGTTTGATAAACAAAGAAGGTTTCCTCAATGAAGGCGACAGAAGTCAACTGATTAATTCGCGATAGAATTTTCTGAATGTGAACAAGCTTTCGGAAGAGCACCTGTCTAGTTCTATGAAGAAATTTGTGTAACAACAGCTCGGATGGGGAGGTGAAGGCAGAATGTTATCCCAGTAAGTTATCAAAGAAAATAATAGGAAGTTGTTCGACAAATATGACGAAGAGAACAAGCTTTACGCCTATCACCCAAACCCTGAAGGGATGATTGCTAAGCTAGAACATTACCAACAACAAGGGCTCACTTGGATGAAGTATAGGGAAGGCAAACTACCCTTTTCTGAACTTTTTATCCAAGGCCTGAATGAACAGTCCTCCCAATAATATGAGCGAGATCTGAGTCCTTTTTGGGCAGAGCACCAGCTTCCTGACGGCACCATTTTTTATGTGAACAGCCTAACAGGCGAGTTCTCTAATAAATTTGCACGCTGGAAACAGACAAGAGGTGGAATCTTGGCCGACGATATGGGGCTTGGCAAGACTGTAATGCTGCTGTCTCTAATTGTGGATGACATCCAGTCCAATCCCAAGCTAGTCCACAATAATCTGGTTGTGGTTGGAGTGAGCACGTTAAAGCAATGGTAAAATGATATTGTGAAGCACGTAAGACTACCATTGAAAATATATATCTACCATGAGGATCCAAAACGTCACGAACAGAATTTGTCGGACTATGACATCGTGTTGACTACATACGCAACCTTGGCAGCCGAGTATCGCAGCTACGAGCAGCGCGCGCAGCCACGTAAGTACCTCTTTGGCTACCTATGGCGGAGGGTCATATTAGATGAAGCACATGTCATAAAAAATATTTTGACTGATAGCAGCAAGGCGGCATGCCTGCTAAAGGCGGAATTCAGATGGTGTGCAACAGGTACACCAGTGCACAACAAGGACCTTGAGCTCTTTAGCATGTTCAGGTTCTTGAAGGTGGACGTGTTTTCTCAGAAAATGTATTGGAATAAGTACGTGTCCAACGTCGAAAACGAGTAAGACAAGTATCAAATTCTCCACAAAATTCTAAGACCTTTGCTTCTTCGGAGGCTCAAAAGCACTAAGGACAGAGATGGAAAGATTATCCTCGAACTTCCGCAAAGGCATTTCGTGGTGGATAGTCCGAGCTTCTGCCAAGAAGAACAAATGCTTTACGATCTTCTCAAAATCAGGACGAGGGATCATTTCAGGCACATGGAACTTAGGAAGGAAAGCAAAAATTTCACACATGTCTTCCAGGTCATCGCAAGACTCAGAATGTTTTGCTGTCATCCCGAACTAGTTTTCAAAGACTTTAGTAAATCTATCGGATAAAACATCAACTATGAATAACTCATTTAGACGTTTTTCAATAATCAGGCACCGCCAGAATCTTTGATGAAAATCATTGAAGACTTCAAAAGCGGCAAGGTCGTAATTTGTTGTGTATGCTTTGGAGAGTTAGAATTTATGGAAATCAGTAGCTGCGGCCATTCCCTCTGCTCCGTCTGCATGGAAACGATTCTTTCAAGCAGTAATCGTCGTTGTCCGATTTGCAGATAGGACTTATTACGCGAAAATATTCGAAGGATGGCCCGTCCGAAACCTGGAGGCTTGACCACTGGCTTCGTTTCTGCCAAATAAAATAATATTATGAATATAATAAAAAACATAGTCGAAAAGAAATAAAAAGTTGTTGTTTTTTCTCAATGGCTGAAGATGCTGAACAGAATAGAGGAACTCTGTGGTCAGGCCAATATTTCGACGTGTTCTATTAGAGGCAGTATGAACAAAACAGTAAGAACAAAAAACTTATAATTGTTTGAATAACCAACTCATAATGTAATGGTAGCTTCGTTACAGGCTGGGGGGACTGGGCTGAATCTTATGTGTGCAAACCATGTTATCTTGTGTGATCCGTGGTGGAATCCTGCTATCGAGGACCAGGCGGTCGACCGAGTGTACAGATACGGACAAAAGAGAGAGGTATGGGTATACAGGGTGATAATTAAGGGTACTATCGAAGAGAAGATTATGGAGATGCATGCTAAAAAGCGGAAACTCTGTGAGAAAATGCTGATGACTGCAAATACCTCCTAAAAATAAGGTGCTAGAAACGAGATCGACGATCTGATTGGATTAATATTATGAGTTTAATTATCAAATTATTAATTAGCCAGTTAAAAATGTATTAAACTTATATTTCTTTCTCATTTATTTCGATGTCGTGGATTATGTATAATTTAATATGGATAAATAACAAGGGAAAATTGTATATTTGAATATCATCTATTTTTATGTTTCTTTTGCCTCACATTGTTTCTACAATAGTTTACATATTTTTCTTCTCTTTCAACCATTTGCATTCCATTATCTAAAAAAAAAAAACCATTATAATTATAAAGTATATTTTAAAAAATAAGAAGGTTGTTTTACATCTAAAATCGTGAATCGCTTATGCTAAATATTGCACAACATATTCTTTAATAGCTCTGATAATTCTGTGCTCAATCCACTCTCGTCATATTTGGCTTTGCATATTTTACCAAAGACTTCCAGTTCGTTGGTTCCGTGAAATGGGAAGAGGCCTGTCGCTACTTTGTAGAAGATCACTCCCAGTGCCCAAACATCGGCTTTCGTAGCAGAGTACCAGCCTCGTCTGACAATCTCGGGACTCATGTAGCTCGGGGTGCCACAAAACACTCGTGCCTTCTTGTCACTGCTAACAGCGAAGCCAAAATCTATCAGAACAACACGGCCTCCCTTACTCTCCTCAATCATCACATTGTCCAGCTTGAGGTCCCGATGGGCCATTCCATTGTTATGGATCTCAATCAAGGCACTTGTCAGCTGTCGCATGGTGTCTTTAATCTTAGTTTAATTAGGCTTTCTCTTTAGGTATCCGGTTAATGTCCTCCCTTCCACATACTCCAAAATCATATATAAATGGTTTGTATCCTCAAAGGTATACTCGAGCTTCACAATATTCGGATGATGCAGCTTTCGCAACGACTTGATTTAGTTTTTGATATTTTCGAGTAGTTGTGCATCAAATGGTTTCTTGAAAATTTTGCAAGCATACTTTTTGTTGTTCCTCTCAAAAACCTTGACTATCGAATAGCTGCCTTCCCCGATTTTATGTAGTTGCTTAAAATCAGCCAGACATAAGGCATCGTGCTGGATCTCGCAGAAGTTTCTGTTAGGGTGTCGCTGAAGCGTAGGAGCTCGATTGGATTGCATATTTGGCGGGGATTTTATGCATGCGTCGAATTTCTTGCGATGATGCTAGTTATAATTATGATGATCGCTGTTACTATTAGTTCCTGACTTTGAGAACGCGAGGTGTATAAATAGATTATGAGAGCCTTCCTTATTTTGATCCAGTCGTGGCGCCGTTACAATATCCGTGGATGAGTTGATTACGTTTTTATGATGCGAAGAGGACTTGTTGTTTAAGAACATCAAATTCTTAAATGATGAGGGCTCCCTTTTTATGTTGTTGTTCTTTGTCCATAGGAGCTTCGTTGCTTTACGGGTATCGCTAATCTTATTATTTTAATCAAAGGGATGGCAAGCTGAGATATTCAGAGTGGTGTTGATTGGGAACTTTGAACGAATTGATCGTAGATTCTATGCAATAGTAGACAGGTAATAAATAATATGTATAATAAATCATTGATGGGAGAATAATTTCATTAACCATTCATAAAATTCACAAGAGATTTACCATTAAAATTGAGGGAGCTTTTCTTGATATTGAAGCTTTATCAACAGATTTACGTTCGGGTTTGAACTATCTGACGTTTGCATCATCTGATTATTCTATTTCTGTAAATAGTATATTAAATTAGGTTAAACTAATGCCATAGATAACATTACAAAAAAGTCAAGCAATCATACAAAATAATTTAATAAAAAAACGTGAATCCATATCATTGAGATGTTGTGTTACTTAGTGGCAGGAAACAATTTTGGAATAGATTCGACATTCTCCTTGATTTCGATTAAAAATATAAATTTCGGTTATTATATGTATATATATATTCTATTTCTTATTATTGAGAAATCAGATTAAATATCTAGACATATTTTATATATTCCATTCATTTCCAAAAATAGAACAATATCTGAAAAAATAACAAAATACTGATTAAAAATATTAAGAGAATAGTATTTATTGATTGCAAATAAATAATATTTAAAATATTTATTTTCAACATATGCTGGTCCGATATTTTTTTATATTTAAAATTTATATTTCAATAAAAATTATAAATTCAACTCGAAAAAAGTATTATTAATAGAAACAAAAACAAGTTTTCATTTTAAATTCGTCATCCTGCTTAATTCTTACAACTATCCGATTTGATATATATGACTATTAAGGTGAGAGTTTTAATTGATTGAGTTTGATGAATATAAAATCAAAACCCCATAGTTGTGCTTTCTTGAGCTTATAAAATTATTCCAAGAAGCCAAAATACCTAAAGTTGATTCTGAATTAATATTAATTTATGATTTTTACTATGTTTTTATTAAATAAGTTACAAAAATAATACAAATTTACTTTTTTTCTTCTTTCAGAAATAAATTTATAGTAGTCATAATGTATTAGCTTATGATCTCATTTGAACTGTTTTCAGCCTATTCGAAACATAAGATCACTGTCTTTCTGGCAAAAGATTCATGCCGGTTCAGTATTTTATTGATTTTATTTTTGAGGAGAAGATGTTTGATAAAAATATATGTATCTGATTCAAATATCTACTAAAACAATATTTTATATTTTTTATATATTCGATTTTATTGATATAAATAGTTAAGATTTTGTGGAAAATAATGAGACTTTTAGTCTCATGTGACAACATCAGGGAAGAATTATAGTGAAAATGAGTATTGTATATTGTGCCCATCCAACAGAAAACTATTGAGGGGTAAATCAATGTATACAAATATCATCCAATTTTGTATATAGACTATGAATTAAATATATTTAATAACAAAAGATATTAGGATATTATAAAAGTCTTCTAATTAATAGTTAATATGAATATTAGACTTATTAATATATCGATAATATCTTGTTTTTTGGTTGTTGATAACCAATATTTGTAATTATTAGCGATACGCTCAACGAGTCCATACAAATTATTGAAGGTAAACAAAAATCAAAGCTTAATTGATTCATTGTAAAACTGACATTTCTCGAATATAATACTTTAAAAAAAAATCATGTATTTGAGACAGTGTTGCAGAGCGAGGTAGCCGATACTTTTTCACCCAAAAGATTCTACAGTATTATCGTAAAAAATAGGAAAAATTCAGATATGTTTTCAATACGTATTTCAATATTTATTATAAATATACAAAATAAAAGTTTAAATGATAGTTAAATTTTTTGATCGTCCTTACCAGTAGAGTAAGATATTCTTAGACAGTCTAGATCTCGTAAAAGGTATTAGTTTAGACGCAATAAAACCCCTGAATCGCCCATATTTTTTGGAAATATAAAGAGAGATTATAGATTGGAACATCAATTGAAAATGGAGATAAAAATATTACGAGAATCTAGGATTTCTGAAGTTGTGATTAACCAGCCAACTGATAGGCGTCGTCTGTTGGAAGGTTTTCGGAACTTTAGTCGCACTTTGTCGAAAAGGGATTACAATGTTAACTCATATTTTTATGGAACTTATATAAAATAAATAAATGTTTATATGTTTTATTTAATGAATCGATTGCGAGTCTATGTGAAGGGAATTTGTATTGATCATTTTATACTGAGACATATCTATAGATATCTATATAGTACGGTTTATTTATATCAATTAAATTTCTGATTAAGATTTTTTGCTGATATTTACGTTTTTGGTTATGTTGTTATTATATTTAAATATTTTATTTATTATATTAAGTAGAAATAAATAAGTTTTGGGGGGCTAAAATTGGAGAAACAAAAAATGTTTTCCTATCAGGTGTACGAGTTTTCAAAATAGTGTTATTAATATAAGAAATATTAGCCAATTTTCATGCCTTTATAAATATTGGATTGATACTACTCTCCCGAAGTGAACCAGCTAAATTTTAATCAAGCCGAATTGTTATCAAATGAAATTATTGATAATGCTTTTTAACTAAAATGAAATAATTATAACATATCATAAAAACATAATAAATTAATGTAATAATATCATATTTAATATTATTTATCGAATATTACATATTTAATATGTTATTTTCTATTTTTAAAATCAAATGTTAAAATTGAATATAAAATGGATTGTTGTTTCAGCAGATAATCAATAAAGTCTAAGAATATTAACAAATAGAAAATAAAATGAATGGAAAGATCAGTTGATAAATATTTGTTTAGTCTGCCTAATAAACAATCGTTAGGAATCCAAGTGAAATTCCCTTCAATACCACAGGATTCATTCTTTACTCTTATTTATGCTTTGGAAATATTGTTCAAAAACATATACGTTCTTTTTGTTCTGGAAAATAAATATGGTTATTTTTCAAGCTGTGACTGAGTGCATCCTTTCGAAGTCTCCTCCAAAGTTGGACCACCGTTACAAGCCAAAATTTTTGTTGAACCATAGGAACATAGCCCTTACCAAAGATATAAAATAATAAAAAAACATGCTAACTTTATTATAAATCTACAATTGATATATTAATAAAAAACATTGAGTTACTATCAGTATTTTTTAATCTTATTATTTTCCCAAATACCATTGACAACAGATCCATCCTTCCTGTAAAAAGTCCCATAACCATTGATCTCATCATTTTTGAAACAACCTGAAAATCGCTCTCCATTTGTTAAATATAAAGTCCCAAATCCTTCCTTGTTATCCTTGTTAAACTAGCCTTAGTATCTAATCCAAATGTCAACATTATGGATTGAATCGAAGTTTTAATAGTTAAAGAATGTCGCGAAGTTGATTGGGTACTCGTTAAAGATGGTTCCAAAGCCGTTGAAGGACCCCTGAGACCAGCTTCCAGAATAACTGGGTTTTCCGCTGGCGTAGTACAGTATCCCATTGCCTTCTATGTTTCCAAGTGCATCCACTTACCCCTAATAATACCCTCCATTCTCATATATTATCTTTCCATAATTGCTACTATGCTTGTTATTGGTATACTCTTCGATTTTTCGAATAGGGGAGTCGTTATTGATAGAAAAGGTGGTTCTGTAAAACTGGGAAGTGTTATTATCTTTGTTCACCTCGAGGGTCGACGGGGAATCTTCTTTCAAGGACACCTTTACCACGTCTAAGTGAAAAGTGTCCTTCACTTATTGAGGTCTTGAAATATGTTGGTTGATCTATTTGACTGAGTGAAGCCTTGACGAGAGTGTGGGAGTGTTTGGATGGATATGATGTATTTGTTGCTGCTGTTGTTGATAGGCGCTAATATTAGAGTTTACGTTGCTATTATTATAAGTAGGGTAAGTTGACTCGCTAACTATTGGTTGAGTCTTATAGTTTTGTACTGTTCGTTTTGTAGAATTTTGGAGTATTTCTTGCAAAGTGATCAATCCAGCTCTCATTTAAGGATCAACGATTAACATTATCTTTATAACATCTTTAAACGCCTCGGAATATCTGATTTTTGAGAGTTTGACAAGTATGCTTTCTGTATCAACTGTATATTATTAGTAGTCATAGTAGCTAGACATAGGCTCGAGCGTTGCTAAATGCAGGATGAGTATCGCTAATGTAAAAATATCAGATTTTGGTGAAAAGTATGGGTCATAAGTATTTTTGTGCAATTCTGCAAGAAGCTCAGGAGCCAAGAAGGTATCTTCGGATTGGGGTTTGTTGTTGTTTTCCATAAAGTAAAAGTAAGGGTGAGGCTTTGAATTTGTAAGAATATAGTCGAGCATTTTGACATTTCCATCGATACCAAGCACTATAGATTTCTTTGAGAGGTGACATCGTTTAATATCATTGTCTTGCATAAAAATTAGGCTGTTCAAACAGGCTGCTAATATATCGATAAGCTCCTGTTCGGTGAAGAACTGCTTTGTCTGCAGTTTGGAGTTGTAGAGATCTTAAAGATCTTTTTCGAATGAATCAAACAGTGCCACTATTTTGCAATTTATACCACAGAATTCTTTGTCGATAGATTCTTCAGTCTGAACCAGGGAGAGGAGGTTCGGATGCACCTTGAGCTTTCGCAGCTTGAACTTTTTGATATGTTCCTTGAAATCATTTTCGTCTGCGTAATGATATGTTTTGACAATGTAGAGCTGTTTGGAGTCGGTATTGATGACTTGACTGATCTCGCCAATGAGTGGACTTGTTTACTTCTTGAGTTATTTGTACCCTTTGAGAATTGTTGAGCTATAATTAGAATCAGTGTTTCCCATCCTGCTGTTTGTTTTTTTGTTTATATTTTTATGTTTGATTAGTTTATTTTGTTTTCGTTAATAATTTGGTTTATTATCTTTTTTTTGATAAAGTAAATTATAATAATATTAAAATATATGATCAATATTTAACATTATAATTTTTTTAAAAAAAATATTTGTTTAGGCACTATTAGCTGTTATAAAATACATATAGAGATATATACAAATTCAGTGATTAAATTTACCTGTTCCACTATATTTTTAGTTTTAAATAAATTGTAAAAAGTAAGATATTTCGGTAGCAATAGTTTAAGAAAAAAATACCCAAAGTTTTATTGTCTTTTCTATAATCAGTCAACGGTTGTTTAATGTAAAGAATACTATCCACTCGAAATAACATAAACCTATAAATGCAATAATGAATATATATTCAATTAGAAAGCATTAAATAATTTTTTAAAAAATATAACCAATGTTGTATAAGAGCGTGACCCATAGTGAAATAGTATTTTTCTATTATTCGATTTTAGTGTATATTCCAAATAATAGAATTCCGAAGACTATTTAGAATAATTATATTAAATATAATATAAATTGTAAGTTTATTTATCTACTAAAAAAATATTCTGGGCTATTATAGAATCATTAATTTATTCCCCAAGCATCACACCCTAATTAAAAAATATGTAAGAGACTACAGACGACTCCAAGCCAAAGTCTCATCACATAGTGAAAGACCCCAATCCACCCCACCAGGGTGTCAAATTTAGAACCATCATTAGAAATCCGCCTGACATCAAAATGATTCGCCGAAAACTCATCCACGATATTGAATAAATATTGGCCGAACTCGAAGACGATATCAAAGAAAAACCTGAGGAAATCCTCGAAAGACTGAACAAAATCAAATAGATTGCTGAGGCTTATGGCATCGACGAAATACAAAAAATATCTGTATTTTCGATATTGAAGAATAGACTTGAAACATTACCTAAAACTATTCAAAAAAGCAACTTCGTAATTTTACCATCTCTTGAAATAAAATAAATAGTTTACTCTTTACTCACAATTAATGAGGCCAATTAATAATACTTTTTCCATAATAAGAATAAAAAAATAACCAATTCTATATTCCTAAAAAAAATATATATATATAGGTAAAATGGGAAATATAATCACCGTTTAGGACAGCCAAAATAGAAGAATTGAACTATCAAGCTCTTGAAAACTAGAAACTTCAAGAAAACGCATTCATAGTCTACCCGAATCTGTGGGGCAAAGGATTCAAAACTTATCATTGGGGCAACGGCTACAACGAGGATGACCATAACGACTTTCGGAAGATTAACGAACACAAACTTAAATACACATTCGCACTCTAGTATGTCAACTACTCCGAAACAGTTCACTAAGTTAACCGTATCTTTTTTCAGGGCCTTAACAAAAAGAAATACAATTCAGGCTTATTCTAGAGAATTCAATACTTCTGCTCAATCGTCTTTATTATAGTCTTTTTTCTGATCATTGTCGCCCAGGATAGTTACGGTCTTCCTCTTCTAAATCTTTTCTACAACATCTCCTGGATTACTGCAGTGGTGGTCTGTTCGACTGCCTTTTATAACGCTTCCACTAGTTTTTTCCAAAGACCCAAAAACTAAAGCCAAATTGAGAAGATTGCAGAGGATATTCGAAAGTACTTTGACAACATAAACGACTTGATCATGAAGGACAAGAAGATTGAGCATAAACATCGTTGGATCTGTCCTGAGGGATGTTTATATTTAGAAGTTAAGTTTCTTGAAAAAATCCCAACTGTTTGATTAAATATAAAAAATTCATTATATATTATAAGTCTATTTTTTTTATAATCATGCACTATTTATAAAACAATTTAAAATAATACATAAAAAAGAAACATTTTATTATATATTTTTATGTTGATCATCATATTTGACTTTTTCTTTCACAAATCTATGTTTCTAATATGCTCGTCTACTTCTTGGATAGAAGACATTATATTGGTCTCCATTTTGAAACCAAACATTGGCTGCTTCGAGAATCTCATTGCGGGTCTCGTTGATGTTCTCATAGAATTTCTCACAGAATTTCTCACACTGTTTCGCTGTACATTAACGTTCCTTTGCACTGATGCTCTTGCCATATCGCCATTTAATACTCTCTGACCCATGATGTGGTTTACCTTGCAGAATTACAGGTAATCGCTTATATAATCTTCGTCAGTTTTTCCATTCTCCTGCACAATCATTACTTCGGGCTTGAGGATATAATAAATCCTACGGAATTTAAGGTCCGGGAATTTGTTTGGGTCTTTGACAGGGGATTTAGGTGACTTGCACTTGTATCTGAGCAGATACATAGTACCACAAAGAAATCTGATGATCATGCTAATTGATACATAACAGGTGAAAACTGCAATAACTACTGATTTCGGCCCTGAGTACTGGACCAAGAAAAAGAGGATGATCGAGATGAGAACGTTCCACGTGATATATCTGCTAATGAATAGATACTTTTCGGTTTCCCAAGCTTCTCTGAGCTTCTCCTGCTTGGAACTTCCCTAGGTCAATCCCTTTGTACCCCAAGAGACATCATCGATTCTTGCATAGGCGAAGATGTTCAGGATATGAAGATAGCTGGCGGCATAGAACAGGTAGGAGGGAGCTGAACTTATTACTTCGAAGACATAAGTCAGGTCAAACTTAATTAGAAGAAAGGCCATCATTGGTGGGAGAGCTTGTATGATAAGCGTGCCGAAAATCATCCACCTAAGGATTTAAGAACTGACTATGGCTTGACTCTCTTAGATGTTAAAAGCAGAATCGTAATTGATGATGGTCACTGCCATCAGGATGTACAACCCGATGCTATACCATCCCATTATTGTGCTGATTAACATATACCGCTTTTAAAATTTAGGATTCGTCTGGCTCAAATTCAAGCTCATAAATATCAGTGTCCCAAGCATTACAATGTAAATAAAATTGACTATAGGTTCGAAAGATTTGGCTAACTTGAGTGGATCTATGAACCCAAGCATCAGATGTTATGATAGCTGTGTTGTGGTATAAATTCCATAGTATCTCAAAAATGCGGGAATGATGGTCTGATTAATGAATGTGGTAGCTGTAAGATCGAGTGTGACGAAAAAGAGGGCGATTGAAATATAAGCGAACATGTTATTGATGAAGTAGAAAATCATCTAGCATGCGAAACCTAATTTATTGCAGGTGAGTTTGGAACTCTATGCCACCTTTTCGAAGGCGAAGTAGCTCCCATTGATCCAGCGTCGCCGTTGGCCCAGAAAGCCCCGCATGGTGGTCACGGAGTCCACGGTGGCCCATGCGTCAGGCAGGTAGGCCATCGTCATGTCCTGCTCAAAAATACCCAAACATAGAATACGATCTTCCGCAAGATACACGTTCTTTTCTTTTAGGGACTCGTACGCGGTCTTCTCCTCAAATTTTTCAGGCAGTTTAGGCACAAGCCAATTTCTCGGGAGGAAGACACTCGCAACTAGTCGAAGATTGCTCTCGGAGTATTTGTGGATTTTGATTTCAGGTTGCGAAAGGGATTTGAAGTAGCCAGCCAGCACATCATTGTTCTTGAACAGCTTGCCCATGTTATAGCCGGAAAAGGCTCCTGGAAGTACATTAATGAATCCAAAGAAGGACTAGAATGGTTTGTCGAGCATGTGCGCGAAATGGTACTCGAATCGCTGGGCCTTTTGAATATCGAATATCTTTTAGGTGAATTTAGTCAAACAGTCAAAATTCTTATGATTTTAATTCTCGTAAATCCCTAAATCATTGTAAGGCCGTTCTAGAGCCAAACCCATATAGCCGCACACCCCTCCACAGTTGGGATTCATTGAAAGATATTTATACATCTTGTAAAGTGCATTATGGGCAGGTTTGAGCCCTACATCAAGTAATATGGTGGTGTCGGGTTTCATCAGCTCGCAAAACCCTTTAAAAAACCAGTTTTGGCTGGATAGTTTTCCGGCATTTTTATGCTTCACGCAGAGAAAAAAATAACTGTCTAAGTTGATGGGTTGGAGTGCTAATTTTCCGTCGTGCATATAGGGCTTCTGATATACGACTTCGTATCTATAAGAATAAACCATTGAAGTCTCTTCCCTGGAGTTAAAGTATGACATTGCCATTTGCTCCACCTCGGTCAGCGCCACACATATGCATTTATGTTTAAGTTCTGGAAAGGCCTCAAAATACCATACGTAGTAGTTATCGGCTCTTTCTTCTTCTCCTTGTTGTGCTTAAATGGGATTTTAAGGCGTGTTGGTTTCGTTGGACTTTGCTTCAGTCCCCTCTTGATGATTTATGACCAAAAACTATGTTTTGAGAGCTTTAATATATTCCGCTTGAATAGCAGGAGGCAGTTAATCGAAGGTAAATTTCTTGGTCCGTGTTTTAAGCTTTTTCACGCTTTCCAACAACGCTTTCGTTCCGAAATACTCCTTTCGGACGTTACAAAACAAAGTGGGTTCAATTTTCTCGATATCCTCCTCAGTATAAATATTGATGTTATCTTCTTCAATCCATTCGTCGTGAACAAAATCTCTGATGTCCCTGCCGTATTGTTTCCATTTGAAGTTACTCCTGAGGTCCATCTTATTGAAGAATTCTTCAGCTGTGTCACTTACTTTTTCTATCCCATCGAACATGAAAATTACTGCGATCTCTTCAGGACTCATCCCTTAATCCACAAAATGCTGGTAATTCTACAAGATGCCCTGCAAAGTTCGGTTGAGAAATTCCTGCTCCTCAGAATAAATGCAGACACAGATCGCCACTTTAATGTGTCGAGTTGGAGTAGCTGCGTAAAGTTGAAGTAGATTCTTGTTCTCAGACCTTCCGTCCTGCTTCCAGTCCATCAGCGACCCACCCATTTCTGTGTTAAGGTCATCGATGTCCAGAGGTACAATACTGCGAGTAATATATTTGGAGGAAATGTGTGATGCGCGTTCGACCAACACTAAGTTTTCGTTATCCTCGCCCAGCTTGACCTCAATGGGTTTGAGGAACAACTTGGAGAAGTAGTCGATCTTCTCCTTCTCATGAGCCTCAGTGAGAATAGACCTACTGGTCTCTTGGCTATTGATGAACTGCATTTAAATTTTGCTGGAATCCATTGTAAATCTTTTGGGATGCCAAAGGTTTTTGATGTGGGTGTTATTTTTATTGATTTGGCTTATTTCAACACTATATTATAATGGATTTTCTATATTTCCACAAGTAGATCGTAACGAAAAACCAAATAATTTATCAGGTTATATTTAAATTATTTAAAATTTTTCTAAATATAGCTTATTAATTCTAATCACCTGTTTCATTTTTATTAAATATAGATTATATGTATGTATGTATGTATGTATTGCAGCGAATCCACTGCAGGATTAGTGTCGTCTCTCAAGGAGTTTCCTCCAGAGGCATGGACACTTTTAATCATTTAGGTTCTCAAGATCTGTTTTCCTTATGCTTGCGGGGGGTTGTCGAAGCAAGAACATTAGGTTTTGTAGGATCTTCCAGCTTCACAAGATTTTATGTATTAGGTGGTTCAGGGGGATCTGGTTTGGGTTCGGTCGCCGCTTTGAGGGTTTTTGTTGGTTTCGTAGTGGTCGGAGGAGCTAATGAGTTGAATGAGGATTGTGAAGAAGAGTGAGAGAGTTTTTCTGATGGTGTTGCTGTGCTCGGGGATAAGGGCTATTTGCCAACAATAAGTGGGGTGAAGGTGAAAATTGGGAAAATGGAAGTCGGAAGAACAGAATTAATTGTCGAAAGTAGGGGAATATCCTTATTTGGAGAGGAACTCATTTTGCTATTAAATGAAAGTTTAGGGAAAGGGACTATTTTAAAGGGGTTAGTGGCAGGTGCAAGGACTTCAAAAGATAGTTTTGGGAATGGGACTATTCGAAATGGGTTGGCGGCTGGTGCATTGACTTCGAACGATAGTTTAGGGGGCGGGGCTACATAAAAGGAGTTGGAGGCAGACACTTTGACTTCGAGTGGATTGGGGCTAGTGGTAAATTTCAGGCTAGGAGGTCGCTGGGCAGTAGGTAAAGGATTTATACGCTTTTCGAGGTTTAGGGGCAAGTTAGGCAGTATTGTCGGTTTTAGGTGCTGATATTTGCAATAACTAGCAGTTCGGCATCTTCCAAATGCTATTTAATAGATGCATCTTCTGGGAGATTTATCAGAATAACCAGGGGGAAGAGACCAGGAGCGACGGTTGAATTTTTTTGTTTAAGTATAGGTTTGAGGCCAGCAAGGTCGGAGTTTACTGGGTGGGGTTAGGGCTTCTTGGTTGGTGGAAAATATTCTCCCGATGGAATGATTTTGTGGTGGTGGTTGAGGGGGAATTGGAGGGTCGGTTTTAGTAACAGGAGTCACAAAACGAGGAAAAATGGGCATCAGGGTTTGTTCTTCTGTGCTTATATTGTTTTTGTTTTTTGGATTTGGTTTTTTGTAGTTCTGTTTTCTTTTAGCAATGTTTAACTGATATATATAGATTATATTTATTTAATAAAAAACTAGAAATAATATCTGGTTTAATTATTAATAGTGTATTTATGAAGCAAGTAACCGATCAGCTTCCTATATATATTTTAATTGTATATATATTTTCAATGTGCTTATTTATCACAAAATACATAACTATAAAAACTTAACTACATTCCTTGAAATAATAAACCCATCTTATGGTAGAACATATATTTTGTATGAATCTACTTTTTAATTATTTCATTTCATTTCTCCTCTGTATATGATTGTATTTTTTTATCATTAATGATTTCATAAAAAATCTGTCGTATTTCTTTCCTCAATCTTTACCACAACATCTCGAATATCAGTCTCGTGGGTATATTGCTATAAAACGAAGGTGGCATCTCCTTTATATTGATCTTCCTTCTCGCCAGTATAATACCAAGTTCCATGAAACTACGCCTTATCTTTAACATCGAACACATAGATTAATCGTCCAACGTCGTTTTCCCTCTTTCCGCAAAACCCTCCCCACTTCACCATCCAGAACTCTATCCCATCTTTTCCCAAAAAGTAATACCCTTGGGCTCTCCATTTTGAATATTAATGCTATCCAATAAACTCGACTTTATAGAGATACTCTTTTTTCCTTTTCATAATAATCTGATCAACCTTTACAGTGTACAGTGGCTACTATTTTCTAGCAATGAGAAACCATTGTTTTTTTTGGAATTCCAGTCGTTATTGCTCAAAATCCTCCTCTCTCAAGGCTGCATGATGAATAAAGTTTCTGTTTTTATTTTCCCGCTACATGACAGTCTTCAATAGTTTTTTGAATTGATACAGCTTATAAAGCTGGCTTAATGCGATAACAAGTATCGGAAGTGCGACTAATATAGAAATCACGACCCCTAATCCTATTCCAAATTAATTTGCATTCTAATTTTTGGATTCACAATTAACTGATTGGAAGACGGCTATAGAAAAGAGGAATTTTCGATGTTTAGGTTATATCATTTAAAACTAATATTTTCTAAAGACAATAGGTGATGATTAGTGTTTTTATGTTTTTTTTAGGGAGACAGTTTTTTATTATGTAATGAAGACTGGAATAGAAATTGGAAACTCAGATTATAGGAAAATATAGTGTAAATATAGAGATATATCTGTATTTTGTGATCATATAGACTAGTTTGATTTTATATAGTAATAAATTTATAATATTGAGTTAATATAATAAATTTAAAAAAGTTATTTATTTACTTACTTACTTATTTCTTTATATTTATTTATTTTTATGTATTTATCTTAATTTCTTATCATCCAAATATTTCTTTGACCAGTCTCCCGTTTCTCTCCAACTCTTTAACTTTCATTAGTGATTGGTAAGGTTTGTCCCCAGTTGATTTATAAACTTAGATCAACACGTTGTTCACATCCTTACCCATGGCTTATGACCCACAAACAAAGAAACTCGCCTTTTTCTCGATCAAGAATTCTTTCAACTTTATTTTCTCCTCCATTAATAGCTTCTGTATGTACATTTTCGGCCCTTCCCTACTTGTCGCTACGCGCACGTCTTGGATGATGCCTTATTTCTGGGCATCCCTCCACTCCTCTTCAAAGTAATAGTCATTATCGAATCGTTGGCATCCATAGTAGAGGGTTAAAGAATAAATGTTTTCACCTTTAGACTTCAGTTATTTATTGTAGTGTAGAAGCGATCTGAACGGTGCCATACCGGTTCCATTTGCAATCATTACGATCGGGATGCTTCTGTCTTCAGGGAGACGGAAGTGCGAACCCGAAGTCTTGATCCTGATGGAATGAGGAATTCCTTTTAGATAGCCACTGGCAAGTCCGTATTTCCCATCCTTTTGAAGTAGTGAGACTAAAAGGTGAATTTCATCAGAATTCCAACCAGCAAGAGTATAGATTCTGGGGGTGTTCACACCCAGTTGAAGCATTTCGATTAAGCCTGAGCCCAGGTCTTCTGCGACATCCCCGCAGGTGAGAGTCGTGTCTACCCATTCGATGTCATTTTTTATAAGTTTCAGATATTTTTCTCGTTTTTCGATATCTGTGCAGCTTATCAGCGAATCCTGCAGGAAAGACTTGGTAATTCTTTGCGAAAGATTTAGAATTTTGAAGAATTAGGTAAGAGGCATTTCTGGAAACGGAATGTGTTGATCGGGGTGGAGGGTCTCGATTTTTATAGATCCTTTCTTTACATCACTGGTTGGGCCATTTTACGGGTACAATTAAATATTGCAAGCAGGAGTTAATTCCATCTCTTTGGGCTTTTCAAGTCTGACGAATAAGGTCTCCCTTCCTTCTGTTTCTTGTTTTCGTATTTGTTTAATTTCTAGCACCTTCACCTTTGTACATGAAAGAAAATTAGACATCTCATGTTTCAAGTTCGTCTCAGGAGATATTGTTTCCCAGTTCATTTTTTCTTCGTTCAACAAGGTCACAGTAAATGGATTGGCCAGCTTTTTAAGTTCTTCAACACTGTAGACCTTTTTTGGAAAGCTGTCAACATGCTCCCTGAGTATATCATAGAATATCGTCTCTTTCCATTTCATGTAGCTGTCATAGGGTTTGGTGGTCTTTGCATCCGTTATCATGAACGGGTGGATTTCATGAGCTCCGAGCTCGAAAAGCAATTAGCGGACCTTCTTGCTCATACCTGCGAAAAATTCGAAATTACTATTCCCCAATCCGAACATTATAAACTTTAGGTGGGAAAGGACGGGCTTTTTGGACTCTGCCAGTTTGGAAATCCACTCAAAGAATTTCTCACTGTCTTCGGTCGGCCCTCCTGTCCCGTAAGTTGAGAGGAAAAAGACTGAGAACGTTGAAGGGATAAAGGCGTGGGGAGCAAAGTCGCCGAGGCAGGTAACTTTTGGGATGAAGTCGAAGTGTTCGGCTTCGTCACCAAAGTCTGCAGCGAGTTGCTTAGAGTTACCTCCTGTCGAGCCGTAGTAGATGTTGACTAGGCCATAGCTACTCTTAGTTTATTGACTTTCCATAACGAGAGAGATGTTGTAGTTTTTTTTTAAAGTATATTTTTTTATAGATATAAAAAAGAGGAGATTACTTAAAGAATAAATTATTTATGAAGGAAAATACAAAAGAATATATATGTATGTATTTACGTAACTTTAGTTATGTATGACTTTAAAATTATTATGCTTAACATATACAAAATTTATATTATAGATTTTTCTAAAAAATTCGAAAATCAATTTTTTTAAATATTTATTTAACCATCTACAACAATACCATTAGGCTATACCAAAACGATTTTAAATATTTATTATATTTTGTAAACTAAGATCGGCATGAATATTTTGAAGTTACTCTTTTAAAATGTGTGTAGTTCAACTTTTTTTTAGTGAGTATATGTAATGATCAAGTATTTTTCAACATTTGCAACTATTGACAGGATTTGAACTAATAATACTTCATTCAATCTTTATCCTCACCCTTTCCATGGAGTAGTTTTGGAATACCGGATAATAAAAGATCTGGATAGGATTTAGCAATAAGATACACAGTATAATAGAAATGAATATTTGATTTAGGAAAGAACTTTCTGAATCATTATAAAAAAAATCAATATTAATAATTTTCCAGCAGAGTTAAGACGTTCGAAATTGCATTAAATGTTTAGAACTTTATATATATTTTCTGTAACTATGAGAATAATGATTTCTCGCTTATTATTTCATTTAAAAGCAATCTGATATAGATATATAATATTAAAGAACTTATTTCCTCGTTTTTATATAAAGGTTTGAAATCCTCAATCTATAATTTTTAAACAAAATTAATATTAAAAATTATAATCAAAAAACCATAACAGACAAAAAACACATCTTCTGTTCTATATTTGCTATTCACTTAAAATATTTTATATATATTCAGATAGTTTATATTAAAATATATATATACGCACTTTTTTATATCATATTTTTTTTGCAGTTATAACCAGGAGTCTAAGAAAATTAATAAATAGCCACCCTCAAATATATATATACAGATATAATATTTTATAAGAATACACAATAATGTACTCACAAAATTATCGAAACGATGTGGCAAGCGGTCTCGGCAATAACGGACTCCAGTCAGGGTCCAGAAAGAAAATAGAAAACTATTCTTACAACATGCAAGATAAAATCGGCAAAGGCTACTCTTCTGTCGTCTACCGTGGCAGGAATGATAACTCAAGTAAAGTAGACCCTATGTATTATTAATTATTTATGTCGAGAATTGGATTCGTCGGATGAATTCTAACTTGATGGATCCGCAAAGACATTCACATTCTTGTGGTTTTATGTTAGCATTTATTATGGTTATTTTATTTTTATTTCATTTTTTTAACGAACAGATAGTCAACTCATTTATTTTTTATTTATATTAATTCCATAGATGAAGTAGTAGCAATCAAAGTCATTGATTTAAAAGGCGTGAGAGACTCAGTCGCTAAATAAATGTTGGAATGCGAGATTGAAGCCTTGAGGACACTGAAACACCCAAATATTCTCAACTGTTTCGACGTATTCTCAACAGCCAATAATTGTTATATCATCACCGAGTACTGTGATGGTGGCGACCTCGCCACCTACATAAAAAGGAAAGGACGCATTTCCGAAAGCGAGACTCTGACCTTTCTTAAACACATCATTTCGGGATTTATTGAAATGGCTGAGAACAATTTCCTGCACAGAGATTTGAAGCTAGCCAATATATTTCTGAATAATGGGGTAGCCAAACTCGCTGACTTTGGGTTTGCTCAAAGAAACACTAAATCAGGCTAGAAGGAAAAGTATAACGTGGGAAGTCCTCTCTATATGTCACCCGAGGCCCTGAAAAGAAACATATATTCTGTGAAGAGTGACGTCTGGGCAGTGGGAGTGATTGTCTACGAATTGCTTCATGGAGAGACTCCTTGGGAGTGCAGAACTGAGAAAGAATTAATTGATAAAATGGCGAAAATCCCTGTCAGATTTTCTTCCTCCGTCAAAGTAACTGACGAGCTCAAAGATTTTATAAAGGGATGTCTTGAAGTTGAATAGGCAAAAAGGTTTGGACTTGAAGGTATAAAGAGTAATCTCCTTGTGAAGAGATTAATAATCTTATCTGAACAATCTCATATGAGGGAACCAGAGCTAGTCCATCGCCCAACAAGCAATATTATCAATAATAATAATATCTTAATGCCCCGTCTCGAAAACAAAGCCTCGCAAAACTTCGAAATTCCATTCAAAGAAAAGGATGTAAACGCTCCAACAACGGCCTCAAACAATTCTATTGGCCTAAAAAATACACCCTCTTCAAATCCCATCTCCAAAGTCACCGTTGATAGAAATAATTTATTGCTCATCCACCAAATCAATACCTTCAGATTATTATACAAGATTCTCGATCAACTAAGAACTATCAAGCCTGAATAAAAGATATTGATACAGTTGCTTACCAATGACGTTTTGACGAGGGTTGGTGGCCTCCATCAATTGTGGAATTCTGACAAATCTGTGGTTCCTTCTTATCTGGACATCAAAGAGAGCGAAAAGTATCTGAACGATGTCTCGAATCCCAACATTAAAAAATACAAAGCAGTTGTGGCGGAATATCATCGAAAATATAACGAGTAGCTGCGTCGCGAGACATCCCCCTCAGTGACAGGACAGTCGTTGTAGACAAAACTCAAAGAATTTGTCAAAGCTTCTTCCAAAACAGTAATTTCCTAAAAATTGTCGACTTTGTATTATTGGGCGACCTAATATCTACTAATTCCGAAAGAGGCGAAGAGAAACTATATTGAAAACATCATAGAACCATAGAAAAAGCCAACGGAAGAACTAATTAGAAATAGAATAAAGCTCGTATTATGATAACGGAAAAGCAGAAATAACGATAAGGAAACTTACATTATTTATCTATATAAAATATTATTTTTTATCCAAATGTTATATAAATACATAAATAATGATATACTTTATAATTGCTTGACGACTAATCACTGTTACAAAAATAGATAAGATCTAGATTTTGATAGACTAGTTTTTTTTTAATATTAAATTTATATTTTCTACTATTATTTTAATCATATAAATAACGATTCTAGAGATTTCATAAAAAATATAGTAAATCAACGCAATATCTACTTAAGTATAATTACCAATCTACAAATTTGCTAAGCTTCCAATCTATCGTTTTAAAAAAAATCTTACTCAATTTTTTTTGTTTTAAACTTTATAAGGAACTCAAAATGTATGTGTATTCGGTAGCCGTGAATATGTTAACTTTATTGGATTCAACCCAAAGATGTCTTCACTCTTTTTGTTCTATTCCGTAGATTTTTTGCAATTTCCGTATTAAAATATGATGTTACTTGCCCGAGAAAGTGATTGCTCAGATTCATCAACCTCACTCATGACTTCCTTTGGCTTGAGGCAAAATATCTATTTACTTGGACTGGCGTCCAAGCGGCAGGAACTAACTTTTGCTAATGCTATTTCTCCGTTATCATAAATCATCTATTTAATGTAAGATACATCTTGCTTACTATGTTGGGCCATCGGGGATGAGTGGTTATTTACAGATGACATTAAATCCTCAAAGGTGGAGCTGTTGGCGTGAGAAGACATCATATCCTTGTAAGGCTACAAAGGTTGATCAGCCTTGGAGGGTGACCTTGAAGGACTGCTGATTTTGATTTGCGGTTGATTCTGTTGAACAAACTTCAATGAGGCATCCATTTTCTGGTTTCCCACTTCTGAGAGTTTGGACTATGGGAAATATTAGGATATATTGCTGCTCGCTTTTTGATGAAAAGAATTATGTTGTCGGGCGGTTGGGGATACTCGCGGACTACATTGCTCATTGACCATGAGAGGCATAAGAATGTATTGGTGAACCACAATAACTTGGTGAGAAGGTTGGATTGCTGCAGGGACAACATTGTTAATATTGCTGTCCTTGTGTGTGGACTATGTTTTGTTCTTGTTACTGAGATCATTGTTAACCTTGCCGATACTAACACATTCAAAAGGGTAATCGTTGCTGTTGGCTTTTTTCCGAAGTCGGGGAGGATTGAGCGTAGACTCGTCGCAGGCAACTTGGGAAACAGCCTTATAAGCACTGTTAGGATTGTTCTTAATGGTATCCGTGATGGATATTTTGTGTTTAATTTTTCTTTGGGGACTGTCGACGAAGGAGTGTTTGGCTTTGGAGAGAGCAGTCTCGACTGTATAGTAACTTTCAGAGCGTTGTTCCTGTGAGAGTATTTTTGGATTGCATAGGCAAGAGTCTCTATATTTTTAACTGATATCCATTCCCTTTTAAAAAACAATATTCTATTTAAGATATATATATATATCTGATAGATCTAAAGTATTTTGTGAATTTGTATATAATTCATTAAAAAACTAGGAAAGAATTATGGCGTATATAGATTAAAAAATGAAATTGGCATTCATACCAGTAAACTTATATTTTTTTAATCATAAAAATATATAATATATTAATATCTAGCTAAAAATCTTCTAATCATTCAAAATATTGTTGGCATAATTTTATATATAGATATTCACTATCACAATTTTTATTTATTATTGATTTTGGTTTTATTAATGCCTGAATATTCATATCACGTAATCGCGTTTTCATTATTATAAATAAACCATCTACAAAAACATCAATGCACTTTAGCATAGCTCTTGGAAATTGAACCTTCCGTTTTTATCCGTACTCGATGCAGGTTTCGAAATCTCTCTTTTCTTTCCTGCACAAAAATCAAAGGGTTAGCAGTGTAATAGGATCTTTTCTTTATCAAGTTCTAAGCTTTGGACTATTGGTTATCGTTGTTTGTGATGTACGACGCTCGACTCTCTATCAAGTTCTGATGAAAGGTTGGTTGCGGCATATTGCTAGCATAATTGCCGACGTTTTAATTTTTGGCGAACGATGGTTTTGCAGGGACAGCTTCGCTATGATCTTTGCTTTGGAACTCATTTGCTACTGAAATCCGAGACTTCGAACTGTATAACCGGGTCAGATTTTATTTTTTTAGTTGAGTCATAAGACTTGATATTTGTGGGTAAAGAGGTTCGTATTTTGCTTCAGGGCCGATGATCACCTCATTCTCTTTCTTGGTGTCTGAAGAATTTGGCCATTGTCCTTTGAGCATATGGACTTCCACTCTAGTTTCAAGTTATTTAACAAAAGTAGAAAACTTGGGAGGCAAGTATTTCCGTTCCTCCATTTGCCGGAGTTTGGCTGTGCAGCGCATAAATCTAAAGCAGAATTAACTAACTAAGTCGTGTTGGCCCGACGAAGTCTAGTCCAACATCCTGACGATTTGGGTCTGCATAGTAAAGATAAGTTTGGAGACGGTGTTGTTATATGTCTATTCGGTTTGCCTGGTGGAAAATCCACTATAAATTGACATGTTTTTCTCGAACCTATATATTTCTTGACTAGCGACTATTAAAAAAAATGTATAACATTATTATCAAGTATAGCAGAAAGTTAAAACACGATGTTTTAAAAATAAATTATTTAATAAATTTGTTAATAACACAAATTTAAATACTGAAATAAATAAAAAGAAGAAGAATATTTGTAATTCTGTCTGACAGGTGCGACGTGGAATATATTTTTTAATGGGTTTTTATGTTTCAGATATTGTTGCCTTGATCAACTGTATAAGATCCACTCAAGTAATCTCCAGGTGGGAACCAGATCGGGTTGTACCATCCTTTGTCCTTGTAATACCCCTCCACCATCTTGACAAGTATTACTACAACGGCCAGAAAGGCCAGACACACCACTCGGGACTTGGCCTCAGAAATCTTCTTGTAGCAGCTCAGCATCAAGATGAATAAGATGCCTATCAGGCTTACGATTATTGAAATAACGAGTCCTTCAGCCCCATATTGCTACCTGCTTCCACCGCTGAACACGATGGTGTTACCATTTTTGTCAGAGCCAACAAACGGAACATCGTGGATCACATCGTAAACCACTCCAGAAACGCAAGTAATATAAATTGCCTATATAGATATGAAGAAATAGTTGATGATAAAATTAACGATAAAAAATATTACAAGAGATCCAACGAACCAGACCTCCCATCTAATCCAATAAGCCTGAAGTTTGGTATAGACGAGAACGCCGATAACTGCCACCGAGATGAATGCGATCATAGTCATCAACATTGTTGTGAAAGGAGGTTTGTAGCTCACTTCGATGCCTGTCCTCTTGTTGGTGAATTCCAACATTTTGTGCGTGGTCACATGGCCATCGGAGTGCGAAATCGACCACTTGAAGCCTTGTAAATATGCCTGAATTTATTTTTCAGAAATAACTGCTTGTTTGGGTTTTGAGACAACCAGGTTGGGTGCAGTGGTAAATCCATACTGAAAGAAGTTTATGAGGGAAATATGAAAATGCATTTTATGTAAGGGCAATGGAACGATACGAGCTTAAAGATTGAGTCAGTATCCTGAGAGTAATGGATTTCAAAGAAGAAGACAGGGTTTTTGGGTCTGTTCATGGCTCCTTGGGCGTGATACAACTATGCGAGGTATTCCCAATCCCCATGAAGAGTAGCGCATAATTTACAGCTCTGAGCATTAAAGAAAATCACGACGGTGTAAGGTCGGGGGGAACGCATGATATACTAACTAAGATATAATTTTTAAGAAATTAAATATATATATGAATGCATTATGTATAGATGGGGGTACTCGAATGTTTTAGCGTCTGCCTTAATGATGTAGTTCGACGAGCTCTTTGCAGCTTTCTTGAGTTAAGTTAGTCTTCTCGCTCCTTCGTCTTGGGAGAGAACGAGTTGCGAAATAGCGATGAGAACGATTACGAATATAGCGGTACGCATCAAGTGATATATTAAAAAATTATCCTTTATATATTCAACAAAAGATATTTTCGAGATATTACAAATATACACATAAAAAATATACTTATTTATAAATTTAGTATTGAACAAACTATAGATTTAATAATTTTTTAGTAGTCTTTGACTTTAATAAAACAGTTTTTTGCCTAAATATCGAATAACTAAATAATGAAGAACGAAAGCGTTGTCAAGAGTATTATCTATGGTAACAGTGTGCCTTCGTCATACGGAACCTTACGTGCACTGTGCGCAGCAATTACCGACAAATGTAAAACAAAAACATAAACAAATAACGAAACTCATTTTAATAGCAATATAAAAAATAATAAAAAAAAAATATATATGAAACACAGAGCATATTGACAAAATTATATTTTATTTGCGTGCCAGTTAAAACTTTCGAAAGTATAACAAGTTTGTCTACGCCTTCAGACTCGAAGATGCTACTCCAGTTTTCGTGACCGAACAACAGCAGCAGCCTGAAAAACGGTACGTCGAAGGTTTCAACGAGGATGTCACTCTGGAAGGCAATGGATAAAAACTGCTCTACTTGCTTCAAAAATTTAGTAAACAATAATACTTAGATCTACAACAAAAAAATAATAAACCGAAAAATGAACCAACAAATAATTCTATAGAAAATAATCAGATGTTAGAAATGTACTGGTGATAGTCGCAATTGCCCAAAAAGACCCGCTCAGATAGTTTAATGCGGAGCACTACATGATGATCGTTAAGTGTGCAAAGGATCTCTTAAATTCTCTGTATTAGAGAGTGCTGAAAGTTGAAACCGAAGAAAACCAAGATTCTGACGTTAGAGAACCAATAGCGCAGAAGCTCTACGTCCTTCCTGAGCTCTTCAAACAGCCGAAATATACTCGAGAGATGAAAGAATTCAATCGCCCAGGTTATGTTGGAATGTAGTTTAAGAGAAGTGTCGTGAATAGGGCAGAACTCAAGAGAAAGAGTGATCTTAAATTTTGGAGTATTTCAAATCAGATTTTATATGAAAAATGTCCTACGTATATTTTTACATATTTAGATGAGAAGATCAAGGAATTCGCTTACTCACTGGAGAAGTTAATTGACCAATTCGGGGAGAGATAAAATTCAGTCATTAAATTTGCAATGCAATACGACAAGTCTCCGACCAACTCGAAAGTCTTGAGGGCATTAGGAGCTCTGTTGCAAGAGCCTGCCGACCTCTCCAAAGAGAACATCGGATCGCTACTGCGAAGGGTGACCACCAGCAACATTCCCAGCGAAGTGATCAGAGATTTAAACTTCACTTTGTTGGGCGATTCGCAGATGAGCTACCACAAAGTGTCGTCCGAAAACAAGGTATTCGGGATGCTGTTCCAGTTCATTGAGTTGCTGCTGAAGAGTTACGGATTTGCCAAGAAAATAGCGATGATTGAGGCAGAGACTGAGGAGGACGAGAGTAGCAGTAAAAATGAGGGGAAGAGCGGAATCAATCGGACCAAGCAGTCTCGGTCAGTGTATAGTGATCGAGCCATCGATAAAACCTTTATCTGACTAAAATTTTTATTAATATTTGTTTTATCGAAATCTTGACTTTTAGATTTTTGGAATAGTAATTCTACTATTTCATTTTTTGTATCAATAAAAAAAATATGGGCATCTGTTATATTTATTTGATAAAAAGATTCTTGAATTCTGTGATTTGTGATTGTATATTTTTTAAAAAAAACTTTAACGACAAAAAAATAATTTACACATCACAACAGGGAGTCATAGTAACTGGCAAAAATATATCTAAGATGCAATCTAATAATACCAATCTAGACAAAGCTTTATTCTTCGCAGTCAAGAAAGAAGATTTTCCCGTCGCAATCAATCTTCTGTAGCGGGGAGCCAACCTCAACACCATCCACCAAGACGAAAAGGGCACCCACACCAGCACTCTAAACATGTTTGTCCTCAACTTTAGCACCCTCGCACATGCCAAAGGTACGCTTATTCTCTCTCAAGCAATCTGACCGTGTTTTTCTTTTTATTAGGCATTATGGGAACTAGCTATCGAGAGTACAACACATTCCTAGATGTGATTCTCCAGAAAAGGGTCAGTTTGGAGTGCAAATGCCTCAAAGAGCATAAATGTCCCCTGTATCTCTGCTTCGAGGCTCTAAGAATCTCCTCAGAAGAGGATATCCTAAAGTGCAAAAGCGATATTCCACGAAGACTCATCATTAATGGGGCAACCATCAGATTCGACGCGGAGCAGGACAAAAAAGCGGAAAAGATCCTGCATAAGTGGTCGCTGAAGTGGGTGGACTTGGAAGGACTTAGGTGTTACTTGATTACGAAACGAATGGCAATCGTCGAGACCAAATAAGTTTGAAGACATTTGTAAAAATAGATGTAATGATACTTTACGTGAGTTTTCTTTTCAAGTTTTTTTTAGAAACTCTGTCCTTAAAATCAAAATTTTAATTATTTCCCAATCCTCAATAATTAGAAAAACGGGGATTGTCACAGTATTTTAAAAAATAAACAAGAACGAAAATAATAATCAATAATCAATAGCAAACTCAAAAACATCCTGAGAACAAGCCATAAATGAAAAATAGATAATTTAACTACTTATTCAAGATTGTGATTGTCGGAAACTCCAACGTTGGAAAATCCTCCATTTTGCTTCGTTTCGCCGACGGATAGTTCAACGAGACATACATCACCACCATAGGAGTCGATTTTCGCTTCAAGTGCCTTGACATCGCAGGCAAGAAAGTAAAGCTGCAGATCTGGGACACTGCGGGCCAAGAAAGGTTTCGCACCATAACTAGTTCCTACTACAAAGGAGCCCAGGCACTGATCATCGCTTTCGACATCACCAGCCATTCCTCATTCAACGATGCAACGAATTACTGGTACAATGAAATAAAAAATTACTGTCCTGCATAAACAGGAATACTGCTTGTAGGCAACAAGGCTGATCTATCCGATAGGAGGGAGGTAACAAAATAATAAGCGGAATAGTTCTCAAAACAGAATGGGATCTAATACATAGAAACTAGCGCAAAATAATCTGAAAACGTAGAGGCAGCCTTCGTGAAGATATCGCAGCTGCTGATAAAAAAGGAGCAGGAAGCATAGTCTCAGAAGATGGCGAAACTTAGGGAGAAGAAGAAGGCGAAGAAAGAGTAATAGTAAGCAGCACAAGCACAATTGGCTACAGTTAATCTGAATAACTCTAGTCCTCAGGTTACCAAGAGACTGTGTTGCTGAAATTAAGCATATACAATCGATATTAAATGCATGATTCATTATAGTCTTTGTATTCAACTTATTACTGTTTTGCATATATTTCACTGGGTTTGCTTGTAGACTTAAAAAATAGCCATAGAGTTAATAAAAACCTTGCCATAATAATCTAGTAATGATTTAGGTGATACAATATGCACATTTTTATATACATTCATAGTTAATAGTAAAAAAAAGATTCTATAAAATACATCTATCAATTTTATATTTCAAAAAAATAAGTATTATCACACGATGGGACTGTGGGACTGGCTTTTCAGTAACGATAAAAAATAGGAGCCAAAACCTAAAAGGAAGCAACCTGACAATGACGATGTAATATCAAAGTCCAATTTAAAAATACATTACATTTTTTAATGATCTTTTTATGATTTGTTCATTTTATATCAATTACAGAAATGGATGTACGACTTCCTTGTACAATTTCTCTGTTCTCCTGAGTGGAGGATAACTATTCTGAACTTCGTTGACCAGAACTGCATTGTGTTCGACAACGAAGAAGAGAACAAATTTGCCTACACCGAAATCCATAACGAGTTCAAAAAACTAGTTGCAGGACTCTTCGATTCCGTGATGGAAGAGATCGGTCTGACTGAAACCAAATTAGTGAGTTTTATCGCCAAAGGCCTGGAGAGCAAGAACAAGAAGCTTTTCGAGCAGCTACTCATCGCTGACGACTTCATGAAATTTAAAGGAATAATGGTGAGAAGAAATCAGCAACTCGAGCAATAGGCGTCTGAATCTCTGGCGAAGCAGGGCCGCTCCAGCATTAGTTCAGTGCCATCGAGTTCAACGCTTAAAACATCGGCAAGAAATTAAACAGAGGCCGACTTGCAGGAGTAGTAGTTGATGAAGCAGGCAATGGAACTATCAATAAGATAATAAGAATAACGTAAATAACGCATCAGACAGGCAGAAATTAGATAGTCCGAAGAAAAACAGAAGATTGAACAATAAGAAATGATGAAGAGCAAGCTCGAAGAAGACAAATCCTCATAGCTGAAGAGGAGAAAGGAGGAGTTAGAACGCAAGAGGAAGGAAAGGATTGAAAGGGAGGAAAGGGAACTCAAAGACAGGGAGGCTGAAGAGCAAAGACTCAAGGAAGAGGCAGAGATAAGAGCCCAGGAACGCCAACGAAAGAGGGCGGAAGATGAAGAGAAACGTCGACTCGAGGAAGAAAGACTTAGAAAGTTGGGAGATCTCGGTCCATTGAAAAACCCAGTCAGAAAAGCGCCCTCCATTGAAGAACCATCTTCAGAGCCACTTCAATAAAAAGTGGAGGAACCAGAGATTGTGGAGAAGGCAGTAGTCATTACCGAGGGTGTGGATGATCGTAAAAAGCGACTGATGGAACAGAGAGAAATGCTAAAAAAGAAGAAGATGCTAGAGAGGCAAAAGGAATTAGATAATAAATAGCCAGTCAAGGCAGAAGGATCAGTGGTACATAAAGATAAAAAAAATATTAATATTCTAAATATGTAATTTTATTTTATTGAACAAATTAACAGATACAACGAATCGTACTGGACGATACTGGCATTATGGACCATCCTGCAAACAAACAAGAGCCAGAACATAAGGAAGACAAGATTTCCCAGGACGAGATCGAGAGACGTCGAAATCTGATGAAGAAAATTAAGAATCGGGTCATCGAAGACATTTGAAAAAAGATAATTCATCTGAATATAATTTAATAAATGATTTATAAAAAAATACAATACATTATAGTATCAAAAATAAACTCTATTGATTCACACATCCTAATAATATTTTTTAAACAATGTGGATATTCTATATTTTAGTATGCTTTCAATCAAAAAATAAACTATAGAAGAATACAAAGCGATTGAAAGAAATATTCGGCAGACTTTTTTTTGCGGTAGAATGAATTCTAATGTTTCTGAAATATGTTGAGAACTAAGTACATATAAAAAATAATTGTGAAGATTATGGGATTTCTCAAAAGAAATCAGCTTGATTGATAATGGTTTTTTGTGATGAGTAAATGCCTATTAAGTAATATTATTGTATTAATTTACAAATTGCATCGTAATTTACTTTGTATCTTTAATAATATTGTAATACTGCATTAATAATATGAATAGCGAATCAGCATAATTAGAGCTTTCACCAGACCATATATTCAATTTTGTGTATACAACAGGTGGCAATACAGAAGATTATGAAGCTAATATTTAAAAAATAAATACATATGTATATACGACAAATATAATCATTAACATTTGTTTGGATGTTCCAACTCGAATAAAGAGTCTCGATAAATAACCCATAAAATATCTATGTACTAATATTAGAATATAATATACTGCAATTCATTCTTTATTCCTTCAAAAAGAAACTCGAATTAGAAATATATAAATCTACTTTTTTGTTTTTTTTCCTCAATGCAAAAAAATAGAAACATCATTATCTATTGTATGTTTTTTTGTGAATAATCTATATTAAATATATATAAATGTTGTCCTAAATTCGTTTTTCAATAGACGAAGATGCTCAGCTTTCCTGTCTCGAACGGCTCCCCGAAAAATACACCCTCTGCGAAAACATCGATACCATAAACAACACTCAGAAAAAACGATTCCCTTTCGAAATAACAACCAAAAAATACAATGCAGGCAAAGATGGCGAAATCATCCAGAAACGATAGATGCCTCTACTCAAGAAATTAGTCAGAAAAAATAAAGTAGAACGACTCGTGACCAACTTCGTATTCAAAGTGAAGCGGGCAGGCCTGTCGAAGCACCCTCCCAAATTCGAAATCAATAACTAATTCAAAGCCGACAACCCTTGGGAACAATGGTTCAGCCATACCGAGGGATATACTCTTTCCAATTTGCAGTCCACAATATATGCACTGGTCAGTTCATTGTCCCTCTTCATGCTGGCGATCGTGTATTCTCTATCAGTTGTGTTTCCTGAAATCGATGACTATCAAAATTTTATGCAGTTAAACCAGTGCGCAGTGATATTTGTTTCTTTGGCAGAAATAATATTTGGGTTCACAATGCGTAGGTATGAGTAAGGACATGCTCTTGTTACTCTTGAGGAAATATCAAAAACCTATCTTCGTGGCGAGTTCTGGCTCGATTTCTTAGTGTTGGTGTTCATCCTTGTGGACATGACCATTTCCAGTCACAATTTTGAGTTTAAAGTGCTGAGGTTCGTGATTCTTTTCAAGGTTGATGACTGCCTTAAAAACCTTTAGATGCTTGAAAATCTATACATCACCACTTTCAACAGGTAGCAATATTGGAGTCTGTTGATCGTGTTTGTCACTAACTTCACCTTCGCTCACGTGCTATCAGTCGTCCTCAATGCCATGCCATGGATTAATCCTACGACAAACTGGCTGACTGTAAAGAATCTATAGAACACCCCTTGGCACGTACGTTATATTTGGGGATATTACTGGGGCACGACAACTATGCTTACGGTGGGCTTCGGAGATTTCGCAGCAACAACTTATCAGGAAGCCTTGTGCCTGATTTTCATCGAGATGATCAGCTGTATCAGTCTGGCTTATAACATAAATTGTGTCGGCAACTTAATCAACAACCTGCGTCAGCAAGCCAAGTAGAAAAACAAGAATATGAAGACTTTTCAGCTGATGAGTAAGGCAAATAGCCTCTCCCATGAATTGTAAAACAAAATTAACAACTATATTGAGGAGTCCTTTCTTATAAAAAATAAATTTAACTTTAAAGAAGAGGACTCAGTGCTCACCTTCATTCCTTCTCCACTCAAGAAGGAATATTTAAAGGAGATTAACAAGAAGTTGTTCTGTCACATCCCATTCCTCAAGGACATGACCAACATGACCCAACACGCAATGGCCGAGACCATCCAGAGGATGATAACCCACCCCGATCAGATTGTCTTCAAGAAGGACCAGTAAGCCAAACTGCTCATCATCCAAAACGGAAGTATCGGCCTCACTATTCGTAGAAATACCTCGCGAAGCTTGGCACAAAATGGGCTCATGATATAAAAGCTGTCAGTTAAAGAAGACTAGCCGTCCAAGTTGCTCACTCTCAGTTTCATAAAATCAAAACGACTTCTATACAATGTCAAGAGTCTTACTTACAGCATCCTATACCATTTTTAAAACGATGATTTCGTAAATCTCCTTAAACAAAACTCCCTAGACTACGAACACTACTGCTTAATCAAGGACAAACAATAACTCCTCGTCAACTGTGAAGAGCTTTATGAGTGCTAGATTTGTCCGAACGAAAATCATTACAAATTTGACTGTCCCAAACTACATTACTTGCCAAATAAAGTGCTTGTGATATTTCGCCACTTGAAGACTTTGAAAAATGATAGACAGGATAGAGTGCCTCACATCCGTGATAAGGCTATTATTAAGGGACTATTGGATAAGCCTCTTCTAATGGAAGATATTGAGCAAATTAGGTGGGAAATCACTTCGGCCAACGACATAGCTGATTTAAATCCTTCCCTCAAAAGACTTGACAATCTCGAAAAGGAAGATTCCAAGTCTTTTGACTAGAATGACAAGGATAATCAGGAAGGAAGTTTAAAGAATGGTTTTAATGCTCAGTTCGTCATGGAATTGGTCAATAACTTGAATAAGCCCCAATAATTCTGGACTGTCGAGGCAGATTAATTGCACAATTGGAAACACTATTTCGTATCTGACAACCCTCAGAATTTGAAGAACAAAAAAATATCGAAGAAACCCAAACAAAGAATTTGAATAAAATTCTTAGTTTTTTTACGAATGAGATAGATGATCTAAATTCCAAAATAAATATTTATATCTTCTTGTTTATAATATTTTTACATTTTTATTGAATTGTCTGGGTGCTTGAAAAAAAAAATCTGAAAAAAATTATAATATTTCTCAAATGGATATTTTTTTATTTTTCATTCCTCACTTACGAAACGCACTCAATTAAATTTTTTTGATATATGAGATGTTGGTTAACTTAAACAGTCCATATAATCTGGGCAAATATATAAGGGGTTGCACAAACGCATAATCAGTTAAAGATCAACACCAGCAATCCAAGCAATATCATACTGACCATAGTTCTGAAACCAGAGCACTTCACGGCGCAACTGACAAAATCTTTGTAGATATCACTTTGGATCTCGACGCCTATCCAGCAATGCCAACAAGCCCAAGGATACTCCGTGGTCTCTTCCGTGAATGAGCAGCCGTTCTGCATCAAGCAGGTGTCGCGCGAGGCCAGTGCGTTGGAGCAGTCGTTATTGGCACGGCAGGTTTCGAGGATATCCATGCAGTGGTTGTTGTCGATCATGCAATCGTATAAGTATTTATAGCTTGAACTTGTGGTGAGGGTGAGAAGCGCCAAGAAGATAGTTATGGAATATATTGCTTTGTTGAAATGCATTGAGACGAGAGGTGGCGGAAGTAGTTGATAGGTTTAATATTCGTCAATATTATTAGATAAATAATAATAATAATGTATAATAATGTATAAATAATAATACATAAATTACCCAAGATCTCAATAAATTATATTGAGTCGTATTGTAATAATTGGTAAGATATCAAATTAAAGTCACTATAGCATACATTTATCTATACATTAAATAATGAAATTAACTTCTACTTAGAGTTTGTTTCAAAAACTATTAAATGATAAAATCAGAACTAAATTTTGTAGAATTATTTTTTCTCATTTCAAGCTCTCTCTCAATATATTTCTTTCACCTCTTCAAAACGACTATTTATAGATATCTCAAAATTATATAACCTATTATTTGATAATTTTAGTAAAAATGAAATAAAAATTAAAAGAGTAGCTGCATCACTAAAATATTAACAATATTAACAATATAATATGTTGGGATTAAAGACAGCCCATTAAATATTAGTCTTCAACCTCATTACATTAAATATATTGCTAAACACTCTAAGTTATATCATTATGTACAGGCGCTGTCTACTGTTCCCTCAAATTTCGATCTTAAAGTTATATTTTGTAAGTTATCCCCATCTTTTCTCGATCGAAATTAATTGTTACTGACGAATAAAATATTTCAGTTTTAACACTAGAGTAGTAAAAATATGTAGAATATTTGTTTATATTTGTTTGAGTCTTTTATCTTTGGTTTTCCAGCTAGATATAATCGCCAGAAAGCATATGCCTATGAAGCCGATTGAAACATTGATGACACACTGTTAAATAAAAAATAGACTCTTTTATTATCATTTCCGTATTAAATAAGTAGAGAATTAGGATTTATTTGAATTGCCAATCTTATTTGAAATAAGGATAAGTGCAAATATATATCAATGATGTATTACATACAGATAATTATATTTATAGATATATAGAGAATACTACAGATGCGATTAAAACAAATAAAATGAAAATAAGGCTTTAAATGTTTATATCCTCTTTAAATAGCAAATATATTCAAGGGTACATTCAAGTAGCTTCCGCCAACTACCTCGTAATATTTTACAAATTATCATTTCCTTTTCTTCCCTGGCTTACTAACTTTCTAATTTGAATATTTTTGTTAAGATCTACATACATTTTTTGTTTTATTTATTTTACTTTAGCATATCAAAAATCATTTTTTTATACTCAACATTACCTATTTGCTTAGGTTTATAATTTGACATATATTTATTATATAAATATTTTCAAAATATCTTTCAAATAGATCCGTATGGGAAAGACTCGACAAAATAATTTCATTTTAAATATGTAAGTCTATTATCTCAGGACATATTATAATAATAAATAAAAAATAATTTATTAAAGCAAAAGTAAAAGTAAAAAAAAAATACTTTTTAAAAAACACCCAAAAAGTCATTAAGTTTCTTTATAGCTTGGATAATAGTTTCTGCAGGATCTCAGCAGCAAGATGACAATTTCTTCCATACCCGTATCCTTTTTCTACATATCTAGATATCCATCTTTAATTGTTTTAGTGATTCGTTTTTGGTTTATATGGTATTATTTTATGTCTTCAATACTTCAATTTCGCAACAGCTATCACCAATCTTTATTAACTAAAATCAGATATCTTCAAATTTTGGAAAACTGACTCACAAGATCGACAAATCCCATTTTGATCTTTTGGTCGATTGGCTCATGCAAGTAATAAATACATCTACATCTACACCCAGATATACATATATAGATATATTCCTCAAAATATTTGAAGCAATCCCTAGATTTTATTTGAAAATTTGCGAAGATATTTGCACTAATATATTTTAGATCACTTCGATATATATTTTTCTCCCATGCTGCTAAATATATCAATTTAGCACAATCTTTAAATAACAATAATATATATCATTTTAAAGGGGAGTTATATCTTTATATAGGTTTATCTAACATATACAACTGATTTCAATATTTCTGAAAGTAATCCCATACGATTAATACTATATAGGTTTCAAATTAATTAGAATGCAACACTAAAACTAAATGGCATACGCTCTTTTATCTGTCACAATATTTGATCATAACCCCTCAAATCGATGTTAACGAGTACCAGCTCATTGCCGCCTGCTCACTCTTCAGAGCCAGCCAAGTAACACTACCCCAATTCATATTTATCAAATCATTATTCAATACTATACTTATAGTTTCATGAATAACACACCAACACTCTTCTAACTTCGTTTCTTGGCTAGAAATATTCCAAATATTAAATATCAGGGGTCCTGAAGGCAATGGATGCATATATCGCACCAGGCAATTTAAAAGACTATCTCATCAACTATAACCCTAGCTTGAACCAAAATAGCGAGGTTTGGAACGAGGCCTTTGAAGAAAGACTCAATTTAATCATTTTATACTCCTCTTTGATTTTCGAACTGACAACTTTGTCTCCATTAGAAAAACTGAACATAGCGTTTCGATATCTGCATTTCAGCAATATTTTATACTTTTAACAGAGCCAGTTGGCTACCCAGATCCTTGATGAATCCGATGCTTTGCCATTTGAACTGTGCCATCTGATTTCAGTTCAAAGCCAAGACAATGGCGGAGTTGCCCCAGCTTTCCTTGAATAATGCCCAGCGAAAGGATTATGAGGAATTAAATGGGGATTTTCAATAAACAATCTGAATGAACAATGATAGAATGTAATAGAATTTATTTTTAAACTCTTATGTATTAATCATTATTTGTTTGATATTCATTCATTTTTATTTTTGCAAGTTATTCTTATAAGATATAGATTAAAGAATTGTTTACAATTAATATAGATATCCCCAAATCAGTATATTAATGGAATTTAATTTTTTTGAAAGGTATTTTCATTTATTAGACTGAAAGTCATCCTAATCAAAAAAACAAATTTGTAAAAATAAATGTTTAAATTATCTATTTATTAATTTAGACATATATATTCAGAGGTATAACAAATACAGTATTTTTACATCCTCATGTTTGGAAAGGAAGAAATGGAAGAAACACGAAATGCATCACAAGCTATTGATTATCTGACTTCGGAAGATGACAGCTAATATCTCAGCCAACTCATACAAGGACTGTAAGACGCTTATAATATCCTAAGTAGCTATCTTGATGCCAGCCTGAAGAGAAATCAAGAATTGACTCACAAGTACGTGGAGGACTGTGAACTCTGGCGCGCTTAGCTCAGATGGTAGGATGCAAACGACCAATAGGTTCGGATCCAGGAAGTCAAAAATTTATCGGCTCAGCTGCAAGAGCGAGGTGTGGAGGTGGCGATGTTCGAAGTCATCCTTCGCGCATTTGATGAAATCAACTCCTTGGCCGAAGGTTCACACGCATTTTATATATCCCAAATCTTATGATGTGAGATCTATATTTACAAATATATATATATCCATCTCTATTGTTCACATTTGTGTTTGAATTGATAAAGGACTAACATTTCAATTTTTTAAAAAAAGCATTGACTGTTTAGAAGCTTTAAAAAAAAGAGCCAATCCATTTATTATAAAAGCAATATATAAATTATGACGGCTCCATATTTGATGTGATTTAAAAATCTTTAATAAAAAATTAAAAAAAACATAAGTGGCAGTTCAACGAACTTCTCTCACATTTTTTAAAATATTCAAATAGTTCGAATATTAAAATAAATACAAATTTATTGAATTAAAATGTATGAGGAACTTAAAGACCAAATTCTATCATAGTAACTTAACAAACTTAGAAATTAAACGATGCGTCTCATCGGGAATAATGATGATGATGGCTTGCCACTCGATGCAGTTTCTCTTGAAATCAGCCAGCACTCGACCTTCTTAGCCATTGCCGAAAAATACGAAGACTCCCTTATAAAAATGAGAAGCCAGCTGGAGCGGGAGTACCAAGAGGGCAGAAAGCATTATCAGCGCGCAGAGAAGCTGAAGGTCTAACTTGAAACGACTCGCAAAGCTGCCCGAGACTAGTTCTAGTATGATAGGATGAAGTACCAAACAGAGTTGCAGTACCACGCATTAGAAATACAAAAGCTGAAGACTCTGATCAATACGCTGAAGAATCCTACCGACAGAGACGGTTCCATCCAGACGGTTCGGCTGACTGGTCAAGTGGAAGAATTAAAAGCGGAAGTGGAGAGATATTCGGGTGAAATCAGATAACTTAAATTAGAGCGAGCAGATCTACTAAGACAGATCTCGCAGTGTGGCGAAAAGACTGTAGTTGAGAGAAGCAAGATAGAAGCTGAAGAAAAGAGTCTCAGAGACGAAGTCAGTGCACTTGATCGAAGCTACAAAGAACTCGCCAGCAAACATCGACATCTTCGAGAGGAAGTCTCCAGAAAGGAGGACGAAAACCTCAGACTCGCTCGAAATCTTCGGGAGGTTGATGAACACTACAGGACCGAATTGAAGAGTAGGGAAGACGAACTCTTACAGGAAATAGGTAAATGTAAGGCACAAGCAGCCACTCTCATTACTCAAGTGGCGAAAAATGAGTCAGAAATCTCCTGGAGAGACGCCGCCCTGAGAAAATACGAATAGCAACTGGACGAACATCGCAAGACTGAGCGAGAAATAATAATCAACCAAATCTACAAGCAAGGGGTAGCGACTGAAAAGAAAAGACTGGAGCCAAGAAACTCTTTTCCGAATCAGAAATAAAATAATGATGACGATGAGCAAAATAAAGATCAGTAGGATCCCGAAGCAGTAATTATGCCGAAGAAAAGAGGTCAACCCAAAAAAGGACATAATACAACGACTTTTGTTAAAGGGCAGGCCGAAAAGAGATGTAAGTGTGAACGGTACCGATAGAAGCTGAACGAAGCTAACGAGAAGATCGTTGGATTATTGAGTGAGAAATGTCGGGATCGGATAGAGCTTGCGCACTTACGTAAAAACAAAGTGGAGATGACGACCACCCTCGATCTTGACTTTGATAATATAGTGTGTTTATGATTGGGTTTCTAGTTAAATTTATCCTTAATCTATATTGTGTATAATAACAAATTTCAAATACATTATCATCCCAACTATAATTTAAATTTTAATTGGCCTTAATATCAGAATTTATAAATTGATAAGCTTGATCATTTGGCTGATGTGCTGACATGCATTGCACAAGAGAAAAAAAAAAAGTAAAAAATAGATTGTGGGTTAAGACAGATTTAAAATATAAAATAATTGTAATTTTTCATCATAATAAACTAAATCAAAAGTATTAACTTTGTATTTTTTCAGTCAGTCAGAAGGGAGTTTTTGTTGTTATTGGAGATATTGATGCTGAGAAAAATACTTTAGCTAATTATATATGCAAAGAAAAATTAACGGCAATCCAGGATGAATATAATAAATTTTATATAAAAGGTGATAAAGGTATAGGAGATAAAAGCTGTATCAGCAATCACCATACAAAAACTTATTGTGCGATCCAAAAATAGAGTATATTGCTATCGTCTAGGCTTTGAAGGTACTAAAGAACCACTAAAATTAATCTACTAGTGGTAGTAAAAGAAGCAGACTTGGTTGATAAAAGAAAGGATTTAATCAACTGAAAGGCTACTTGGCAATGTTGAGCAATTTAAATATGACATATCTCATTAGTTACTAAAACAACATCAAAATATGAATGACCTAATATTAGAAATATGATGGAAAGTGACAATTTATAAACAGAGGAGAAAAAAAGGAAAAACAAATGTGAAAAAAGGAGTATTTAAGAAGGAGAATTGGCCAGGAAAGAAGAAATTTTGAAAAGCTGAGGCGGCGATGATATTTTATTTTTGAGTTTTCTATGATTTATGAATATTTTTATTTAGAAATTAAAATATTATATTGTATTAATCCCAAAACGGGCCATATGGTGAAACCGTACTTATAAAAACTATCTGGTAGACTCGTATTCTATAAAAAGGATTAATTATCATAGAAGATGACGAGTTCATACTTTAGCCGTTCGAATTAACACAGTCAATTCAAAAGAAGACTCTTTGCTTTAATGGAGCCAAGTCGTTGAAGCCAAGCTCCTCGTGCATTCCAGTGAGTAACATATTTTCACATAATTCAGAATGGTACTTAACAGCATATTGTTGTTCTATTCTTGTATTCGTTAAGTATAAAACAAAATCTTCGACTACCTCTGGACCGCAGTTATCGGAAATCTGCATAGAAACTGCTATTTCGTTAAACATAATTTCTGTTCCCAAATCTTTCATTGTTGTCAAAAGCTCTTTCACAAACCGTTCAGGAGCTTTATTATTCTCCGGATCAAAGTAAGTTGCAACCATTGTATCATCTTTTAACTCGAAGACTATTCCAACCCAATGCATATTTTCGATATTATAAGGTACCAGTATTTTTTAATCAGAATCTTTGAGCATCACATCTAACACTTCGTCCACTATTCTTTCAACACTTGTAGTAGTCTTATCTAACCAAAACTTAGCATTTAAAGTACTCACTTTATCAATATCTAAAGTTTTAAGACGGAGTTTTAAGATTTTATCAAGACCATCAGCGTGGTACTTATTGAAGAACTTGTCATAACCAAAATCACTCCACAACTAACTAGTTAAACCATTACCTGAAAGCTGTTTAATCTCTTCTTGATAAGCAGCGGGGATATTGTTGCAATTGATTTTAATTGGATCCATCTTATTATTCTTGCGCTGTTTTAAGGCTTCAACTATAAGTTCACCAAGTTTATCAAAGTCTTTACGTTCACCCGTAATTTGGTTAAGAGTTAGTACTTTCACTTTAGTGGTGTTTAATTCAGGTATAATAGTTTATATGAAATCCTTAACATCTAGACCACAGTTACTAAAATCAAAAGTAAAATCTGGAACCCCTCTAAGTAATTTAACTGTGTTTTGTGCAACAGCTTTAGAGCCAACAGGGTTACCTGACATTTTTATATCTTTCAGCTATCCTTTATTTTTATCGTTCACAATCAAAGAGTCTGTAATATCTCCAAAACCTTCTGCACCTATTTTAGTCATTGATATATCTAATTTTGCCATCACTTTATTAATTGTAATAGCATCAGCAAGTAATTTTGCACCATCATCACCAATTTTATTTTTATATGCAGCCAAACTCTTTATTTTGGGATTGTCCTTGAGCTTATCGAAAAAATCATTTGCTTTTCCTAATTATGCATTATTATCTCCTACACATAAAAAATTTGAAGCCTTGTCAAGCAACCCTTCTATTTCTTTCCCTGATAAACCATTTTTTTGGAGTGTCATATTAGAGACAGGAGGTATATCACTAATATTAGGACCTCCTCCTCTTAATGATTTTCCTCCCCCAAGATTGTTAGCAAAAAGATGAAGAGTGGTAACATTTTTATACTCTACAAGTTAAATTAGATACTTTATAGAGTCTGGATTCAGATCATTTGCACCTAAACGAACAACTTTACACCTACTCATTGGGGATGCCAATGCCTTCATACCAAGTGCAGATATGTTATTACCTGTCAAATCTATTTCAGATAGAATAAGAAAATTATGAAAAATACTTCCAAGATACTCAGCACCTTTATCTCCTATTTTATTCCAAGCAAGAGATAGTTTCACTGAAAGCATCAAAAAAAGGTTAGTTGAGATAGCAGGTATTATATTATTTTTTAACTCAGGATCAGTAATTCCGCAGTTTTCCAAACCTAGAAATAATTCTTTTGATTCCTTTATTTTTTTTTCTACATCTCTTATACTATTGATGTTTCTACAATCAGAATCCCCTCCCCAAGGGTTACATCTACCTGGATATAGATCCATAGATTTTTTTTTATATTAGCACATTGTTTCAAACTCTGAAGTGTCTCCTAGATATAAGTTCTCACCAGCTAAATAATTGGCTTTAGCATAAAATTTGTCAAACTCAAATTCTATATGAGTCGCCTTATCAGTTTGTTTTTCGTCCTCACAATCGCAAAGAACAGCTACTAACTCATTTTTCTTATATTTAATTTTATCAAATGCCTCTAAAATATCTTGATTAACACACTCCGCTGTGTAGTAATCTCCCAGCTTTGTTAGGTCAATGCCTTTTTGGAGATTGGTATTCATGCTTGTCATCATTATTTCGTACTCTTGTTCTAATTCTTTTGAGTTGGCAATCATTTCCTCAAATAATATTTATACTTTATAATAATTATAAAATATCTTAATCGCTATTACTGTTATATAGCAAATAATAGTGTAGTATAAAACTGTAGCATAACCATAAATATATAAAAGCAGTAAAATCTAACACAGTTCAGCGAATATCCACTTGGAATTGTTGTACAACGTTTTCATACTCACTCTTTCGCAAAAGATGATACTATTATCTGTTCTTGTTATTCAAATATATTATTTAAAAAATATTTTATAGTTCTTTTATGTTTAATCTAACAGTGTATATCTGAGTTTCTCCCTTCGTATAACATGGTAATTCCAAATAAAATATAGCTTAAAGAGTTTAGGTGGGTCAATTTTGATTTATAATAGGGGGGAGGGGAGGGGTCAAAACTGGTTGCTATATACAAACAAATACGCACGCTCCGAAAAAAAAGAGAGAGTCGGCTTTTTACTTTGTAAATACAGAACCAGCGATTATTATAGTCAACAAATAACCAGCATGATAAAATGACAAAATCGCCAGTTTAATTTAAATCCCGTTATCCAAAGAGGTGAGGCTGGAGTAAGTCAGATCCCTTAATTTTTAAATCACAAAAAGTGTTAAAATATTCATTAAAGAGATGGTATTATCAAATTTAGCCAAGTTTTTGCTGTTAGCTATTAATGAAACAATAACAAACAATCATCAACTTTTACAATCGTGATGGAATCTGCCCCTGACCATATCACCTTAGCTTACGCGATTACCATCCATAAATCACAAGGTTCGGAATATTCTGCAGTGGGTATTCCACTTACCATACTGTACTATATGATGCGAAGGCGTATTCTTATTTACAATGCTATTACACATGGCAATTAAATTAATCGATATGAAAATAATTTATATCTCAAAATATACAAACAGTATATTTCTCAAGTAATTTAGAAATGTACTGTTTTTCCACACCATTTCTTTGTTCATATAGGGAACGAACATTTAATCTCTGACTACAACATTCAACTGTATTCCCATTTATTTTATATAAAAATAAACAGAGATTCTGCTATGCTTCAACGAAAACAAACAATCATAACAGATTTCTGAGGTGCCTCGCCGTTCGACTTTGCTCGAGCAACGTTGGCAGTCCTTCAATAACTTTGTACTTGGCTGATTGCATTGAATCAATCACAATTTTCTAAAATGTTCTTTTTAGATCCTCAATGGAGATTGTAAGTTGCTGGATTTATCTTTATCTTTCAGCCAGTAACCGTTTATTGTCCTATTCTGAAGTCCTCAGCCTACGGATGATTTCGTTTTGGTCTTCTAGGTTAGCCTTCGCCTTCTGTCCCATTTGAACATCGTAGTCCGTGTCCTTCAGCCTGGTTAGAATGTGGTCTATGTGCTATTTCTGCATGTTGTTCTAATCCCGGAACTGCTTCAGTAGTTATTGGAATGATTTGTTGTCCTGAATCAGCCTCTCATGAGTCTGGAACAGTAGTTCATACTCCTGCTTCCAATGTTGTGCCTATGAAATAGAAAAATGTGCATGATTTTCTTAAAATTATATTTTAGATTTATATGTACATCGTTTCGAAGGTCCCCATTCTATTTTTATAGCTTCCAAATTTTCTCTTTGAGGACTGTAAATTCATTCTCTGAAATGCTTGGCTGACTATGTCTCAGTCTCCCGACTTCTTCCTTAAGAATTTAGATTTAGCTGAGTCTTTAATTATACGAAGTGTACAGTTGGTTATAGTTTTGCTAAGCATGGTTATTGTAGGAAAGAAAATACATATATGATTGGTTGAAGGTTTGGTTACCCAAAAAATGTAGAGGTCGCTTGATTTGGATGAAAGCTTCTCCATCAGCCTCTGCAATGGTTAATCGAGAGTGCATCGAATTTTGTAGTCAGTCATTTTTCTATTGATGTGGGTTTAGAAATTGATATTTTTCGAGTCTTGGATTTAAATATTTTATTATTTAGGAATTTTTTTTAAATGTATAACTTTAATGCAACTAAATTATTTATATATCTATATAGGTATTGTTTATTAGTTTTGTATATAAAAATATATCATTTTCGACTTCCGACTGCTTTTCAGAAATATGATAAACATTCAATTACCATATTCCAATCCCAAGTTTGCCAAACTCTTTCCAAACGATCCTCATGGTGACTTCGTTGTCAATTTAAACGACCACACATACAAACTGGCAAAGGGAAAGCTGGCGTTGTATTCTTCATATTTTTCTAAAATATGTTCCCAAGGAGAGAAGTCGATCTCGATTTTGGAAAGATTCAAGGTACAATAATTATATTGAAAATGTATGTGGTGCGTATATGCATGTGTATATATACGTTATTTTAGGGGATTATAGACTCACCAGTTTGAAACAGTGCTGAAAGCATTTTACGGATTGAGTTCGCTTGTTCCAGGAAATTAAGGTTTTGAATATCTTAGAATTTCCTAATTTTTAAAAGTGAATGATCTCACTAAACTCATTAAAGACTTCTTACTCGTCAATATGAGCCAATATCCTATTCTGGAGAGCTTAATCGAGAGCCATCGATCAGAGGACAGGTAACTATTTCAGATAGCATTCCAAAGACTATAAAAGTAAAAATATGTGTAATTGAAAGAGACTGATCTTGAGCTTCTTCATTTGTCGCCAGAATAACTCCACAATCTATCCTCTCGATTTAAACTTATGAGGGATAAAGGGATCCCCATAAATGTTCATACATTGGGATTAATTGAAATTATAGCCACGTATGTAAATAATAAGAATTCGAAAAACAGTAACACTACAGAGTTAGGGTCTCAACATCGTGTGAATAACCTAGTTTCAACAGACAGAAATCCATTGACAGGAGAACTAATCAAAGATTTAAAAATATCACTAACAGGTAATAATAACGCTTATTCGCAGCAGATACCAGCGCAGAAAAGCATCCATCCTCGGTCTAACAGCAGCGTCAAATATAACAAGCCTTCAGATGGAAAATATGGTAAATCTTAAGTATCAAGCACATACATCGGCCATGTCCTCGAATCATAAAACATACTGCTGTCCAAAACTTTCAGCGAAGTCGAGAAAGCAAAGCAATCCATCCACATGGAGATTGAGTCCATGCGAAAAACTATAGCAAACAGTCAAGAAAATGAAAAGATCCTGCAAAACAACATTAAACAATTGAAGTCTATTGATGGGAAACGACGCAGGATGATCGAAGATATTCAAAAGAGAATGTAAATTTTAGAGAGTCATAATGGGAAGCAAAATGATTGTTTGCTACAGTTTTAATTTTTAGTGACTTCAATCAAGGAGGAAATTCTCATTTTCTCGAATCCTATGTCTAAAAGATGTTAGGACGAACTTTAGTTTTCGGTTTCTAAACCTTACCTCGAAGATTCCGACCTACAATACAAGATTTCTGATCAGAGCCCAATGATAAAAGTTCTAACAAAAAATGATAATCGGTAACTTACCAAAAAATCAATTGATATACAACCACCATAATCCAGCAATGTTCTCACAAACAATCTGAGTTTTGATCTCTTATAATTGTTTCGACTGGCAAACTTTCCGCACTACTCGAAATAGTCATTCCACCTTTTATTCAAAGCTTCGGATAAAGCGTTTACGAAATCCTAGTTTCTAGCTGTGATCTAGGAAAAAAGAAACTTAGTATTTCTTTTACTTAATAAAAGTCTCTAAAAATCTATCGGAATATTTCTCTGCGAATAGCTTTCAACTGTAAATCCTCCCCAAGCTGACTTCGACGCTTACATTTATTCATTCGCGAACAATAGGAAATACAAAACTTTGAATCCCGAAGAATCTGTCTGGATACCCGAAAGTTAGGAGAATCTCTTGTGCTTTAATAGCGATATAGTTTTGAGTGTTGACATAGTAGGGAAGACCAGTAAATGTGGCTGGCCTTGTGGGTACGAATCTGAAGAGGACAAAGGGGCTGATTGGCTCGTAGGTGGTGGGAATTTCCAGGTATTCTAGATGTAGGTTTATTGTATTGAGATACAGCAAAATAAATTTAAATAATGAGTGTGTTAAAGAAAATATGAACTTTAAGAATATTATTAGATGATTGATATATTTTTTTTCGTAGACTATTAATAAAATAGAATCTATTAAGAACATAGAATTTAGCAGATAGTTTTCGCATTCATTTAGCATACTTCTTCAGGCTATTCATCTTGTTTCTATTTTCAAGTTCCGACAACAATAGTATTGCTTCAGTTTTTGTCTAGTAAACATCTCAAAATAAAAATCAATTGTTCAAAAAAGAATAAAAATAATAATATGAATGTATATTACTGTTGGGAATGGTTGGTCATAACAATAAATTTGACTCAACTATTCGATCTATTCTTCAACTGACTTCGATACTTCAACTTTGTTTATTGGCTGCATATTTTGTTGCCTAATTTTTTTATTTTGATTCTGCACATATGGTAGATCGAGACTGGCGTAAGATTCAACCTATTTTTATTCAATATTATATGTATTTTCGAGCTATTTGAGGGTCTGCTCGAGATTCTTTTCTAAGTCAGTTAGTTATTCTAGTTTCGATTTATTATCCTCTACTTCCTGATTAAGTTGTTCGGCTTTGGTCTTGAGGAGCGTGTTTCTCGACGAAGACTCAGATAACAACAGTTTAGCCATATCAACGTCTAAGGTATTGACCTGTTCAAACAAGTTGAGGGTTTTAAGAACTGTTTAGTGAGCTAGCAACCCATCAATTTCTAATGCCTGACACTTTCTTTTGATTTCAGAGTTTGGTGATTCTGAGATGTCTTGTAGTTTTTGTTTAAACAGACAGTCGATAAGAGCATTCACAATCTAAGCCTCGATTTTGCTCATATATGACAGATTTATTGAAAAAAAGATAATTTTTAAATTTAAAATATTAGTATATTTAAAATTGAATAATGTATGTTTTAAAAATATAAAAATTTATGTTTTTTGAATAAATATTTGAAAATCGTTCAGGTCGTCAATTACTATATGGCTTTGATAAGTCTCTTCCATCTCATATATTTGCGAATTATGTCGGCAATCGAATATTTCTCCTCGTTTCTATTTCTAGTATACAAGAATAGCAATCCATCTTTCACACATTCTCCAGCCATACACACAAATCCTAGATATATATTTTCTATCTGCACGCTTGATGTTCTCTCCAAACATATTATTGTATTGATTGTCATTGCCGCAAACAATACAACCATCATTGATATCTGCATTCCTCTCAGCTTACAATTCCTTGAAGGAATAACAAACACATTGTTCAAAAACGAACCGAGAATTAGACTTGTTATCACCAATTGTAGCGGAATGGATAGGCCTTCCAACAAGATCAAACTCAAATGGACACACTCGAGTTCCAATAAAAAAACCAGAATAAATATGCTGTAAGGAAATTGGATGCTTTTACGTAGGAGGTGATAATAAGTGTACTAATTATGGCTTTGAATATCTGGGGATATTTACAATATCGATTACTGGGGGAAAGCTTAAGTTTTGCTATCATCTTCCAATTGTCTGATTGATTCTTCGATAGCTTCTCCTTCTTTCTCGAGTGGTATGGTCCCGATCTCTATCGATTCGTCTCGTTTCTGGTACTCGTTCAGCTTTTATAACTGCACTGAATCGTTCATCATTTTATCTTAGCTCATATTCAAGATTCTCTCATTATTTGCTGCGATTGAATTGAGCCTCTTCTTTTTTTCAAAGGAGCTAATATGTCCAATGATAGAAAATATTATGGCCAGACTCGCAATTGATATTGAATAATAAAGTGTTATTAGATTTATGGATGGATTTGATAGGACTGTAGAATCAGATTCTGTAGTCAACCAAACTGAAGTCTGGGAATTACAAGTTCCATTTCTGTTGAGAGGGACGTAGTTTGTTGAGTTTAATCGACAAATTATTGAGAGAGAAGAGTTGACAAAATAAGGAAAAATAAAGTTTGCCAGGATTGTCTCGCTGTGGCCTGGATCAAAATAGTATCTTGGGGCAGACTATATCATTACAGGATATGCCGCGGTTGCATAAGGGTTTGAGGATAAGTCGCTGTAATTGAAGGATACATTGTAGTGCAGTGATGTAAATATCAAGTAGGGTGCGCTTTGTTAGAAGAGTTGCGCTTTATAAGAATAGTCGGAGTTCCAGATTTTAAGACTGATATTTAGTGATGGATTTGAGTATTCATAAGGAGTTGTGATCGCGAAACTCTTGACAAATCCTGCAGCCACCAAAAGATAATGATCCAGATCCTGCCTCACATTAATCGAAAGAAGAGCTGATATTTGATAAATGTTGTCTAGAATCCTTAAATATTGGTTGAGCTCAGCAGTTGAACCTACCTCAATTATTGCTGAAAATGAGTTGTAGCAGGCCTCAAATACACTTAAAGACACCAAATCGGTATAATAGCTTATGCTTTCCAAAGTGTCTAGCAGCTGGCTGTTTGTTAGGATTTATACACTCAGGAGACGCGTAGTGTTAGAAATCAATTTGACTAGTCTTGCTTGAATTTGGATGATCTGGTTCGATTGATCCTTGTCGTAGTTGCAGTTTCGTCCAGCGAACCGAAGACTGCACACGCATCTTTTGTTGAGGAGATAGCCATTTTGGCAAGAACCTGAAGGGGAGTACCTGTCGGACAAGGCTGTTCTGACTGATACTATCACCATATTTAACTGTTAACTGGTGGTGGATGTATCGATCATCCGAAGCAAGCTGCTAGCCTTTTCTGCGAGGGTGGAAGATGCTGAGGGATTTGTTTTTAGACTATACGTGTTATTGAACATACAATACTCATTGAATAGAAATACTTAGATGTTGTTGCCTGCATTCGGATTTGTGACGAGAGGAAAGACCAAGCTGATATTTTGGGTGCCTAAAGCTAAAAAGGAAGTCGATCCGTAGGCAAGCCGAATTTTTAGTCTCGAGTAAGTGATGGAATAGTTAAAGTAGTATATTGATTGGCAAGCAAAGTTACTTACAGTGAGAATAAGAGGTGTCGAAAGAGGCGAGAAGGAGGAATTGGAAAAAATGATGGTCGCTGTAGCTGGAGGCAAGGTAAAAAACCAGCTAGAGTTTGTTTTGGTAGTATCAGATACCTCGAAGTTGTATAAGAGGTCGGGCTTAAGGAGACTCGAATTGATGACATAATCAGTATATTCGGAAGAAGGAATGGAGATAAGAGAGTTCTAAAACAGTTGAGGCGAGCCACTTGACCACATCCTAAAGTTACCAAGAGAGCTGTTGGTAGTTGAAGTGACCCGAATTCTGAGTTCGGAAGTGTAAGAGTACTTGCCAGTCGTTGTTTCTCTCACTCCTAGTAACTCTATCCGAAGGATCGTTACGAGAACGCATACCAAGCCTTCTGAAACATAGTTAGGTCGACAGTACTCTGAGCATTAAAGGGAATCGGAGGTGTACAATAGTGATGAAGTACAAGAGGTACAGTTGTGGCGACAAGGCTCGCAAATTGTCGATAACTCTTTCACGATTCGGGCAGGTCCACATAAGGGTACACAGGAAGCACTTTGTAAATAGGTACCTGAAGTACATTCTAAACAATAGTTATGATTCAGACAACGGGTACAGTTGACAGAACAGTTGATTCGGCTCTCGCTGCTAAAATCCTAAAAGAAGCCGATTGGGGCTGGTAAACACCAAGAATCTGTTGAGTACTAATTAGAGCTACATTTATCTAAACATTGCCTCAAAACCGGCTCAACTTTTGTTCTATATGGGCAACTACTCACACAATGGTTTTGCCAGGAATATTCTGATGTGTTACAAGCTACTACACACACTCCGTTCCTAATGTACCAGCTTGAATTGGTGCAAACAAGGCAATAAACCTTTGCTGAATTAGGCTCATAGGCGCAACTAGCACATGTAAGATCACATGCACATATTTTTAAGACCGAGTCGCTAATAGAGTCCGGAGGGCAGGACTCTAAACACAGTTATTGAAAGATCCAGCCTGTTGCGCAAGGAATATAAAGACAATTAAAGGTGCTAGTCAGTTCGAAACCGATTTGACATTCTGTGCATGAATTGTATGAGGAACATTCGAGACATTGAGCATCACTAATATCAATATTAATATTTAACCAATAGTTGTTATCTCAATAATTAAACGGGATTTACCAAGGAATGCATCTTTTCATCCCATCCAAAGCAATTCCAAAGTACCCAGTAGTACAACCGTTTGAGCAAAGTCTTTCCAACAGATAGTAACCTACATTGCAACTGAGGCAACTCTAGCCATCTGCACAAACCAAACAGTTTGAAATGCACTGTCCACAGACCCCAGTGTATCCGTCATCATATATCTGGTCAGCGTATTTTTTTGGATTCACAGCATTCATAAAAGTACTGGGTGAAGTGCATCTCAATTCGCACTTCATCAAATTACTGTTGAATTGGTAGCGGATAGGGTCACAGCTGGTGCAATTATCTCGAGCCAAAGCGCAGCTTCTGCAAGAAGAGTTGCAGCTCTTACACATACCTTCTGAGTCAGAAAAGTATTCTGTGTCAAGACATTCTGACTAGCAGGAATAGTAACGGAGAACTCCGGAGAGGCAGGAAACGCAGCGATTCAAGTCTATACATTGTAAACAGCCCGAAGTACAGGGCAGACATTGGGTGCCACTGAGGTAATAACCATCGGAACAAGCTAAACAATTGCTCGCAGAATTTAAGCACACCTGACATTCACTTCTGCATTGTTGCATATTGAAGTTAGAATCGACATAATAGCCGAGAATAACCCCATCTTCAATGCAAAACGATACTTGAGTTGAGTTGACCACTTTTGTAGACAACCGATAACCTATTCCACAGTTTAGGCAATTCTCCACAGAAGAACAGCTCATACATCCTTTTCCGCATTGTACACATATCCCATTCGAAATGAAATAGAAGGCTAGGCAAGCATAGCAAGTTCCATTTTCTGTGTAGCATTGAGCGCAATATGCACCTTTACAAGACCGACATTACCAGTAATTATTATGGAGAATTTTTAGATAGTAGCCATCTAAACACTGCCATGGCCTTCCATCGTTCATGCAGGATTAATGAAGACAGGGAGAACAGCCGAGTGTTGAAGCTGATGAGTTGTAGGAGGGACAGTAATCAAATGTATGACACAATTTGTCTAAACCGAGAAAATAATGCTGTAGCCTTTGGATGTGGATAGATAGATAGATAGTTTGATAAAAAATAGGGATCAGTGAATACCGGATCGCATTGAAGGCAAGAAACTGGTGATAAGCATTTGACACAACTAGCAGGGCACTTTAATAACACAGCAGCCGATAGACAATCGATGAGCAATAAAAATATTAAATATTACAGGATAAAAGTTCTCATTTTTTAACAATACAATATTTAATTTTTTAATTTTTAAATTATTTTTTTTATTTTTTTATATTTTATTATTTTATACTTGTTTTTAAAAATATCATATATTTTTTATCAGATGAATAAATAATAACAAGCATTCAGAGACATACATATGTATAATATTTACAAATTAGTATTCGATCTATTGGATTACTTATAATAAAATTATTTGTTCAACCGAGTTTTGTAATTTCGGCCACTCTGTATCTCAGTACTCTGGTGATTGGTCCTAATGTACTGGCCACTGCCGAAATCACAGCTGCAGCCACAATAATCCATATCCCTGATACATCAACTTAGATAGGGAAGTCTCCGAACAACTCGCTCTGGAGCCCCATAATCCAAGCTAAACATGAACCTACAGCAACTCCTATAAAACATGCAGTAGTTACTAGCACAAAAGCTTCGCAAATATAGATGAGTTTGATTCTGGTTTTGGAGAGTCCCAGGCCGAGAAGAACTGCTATTTACTTTGTCTGATTGAGGATGTTGGTGGTTGTGGTGGCGAGCAGTGAGAAAAAACTAATGAGCAGCACCACGGCTAGGAGAATGATAAATATTTTGTTCAGTAGACTTTCGATATCGCTGATTGTCTGGGTCATCTCTGAGTAGTCCCACACATTATTTGTATTTCGAGCAGATATGTGCTTCCTGATAATATTTGCGACCTGCGTAGACTAGGCTTTATTCCTCAATTTAATTTTAATCCTGAAACACATTCGTTACAAATAAGAGAATACAATAAAATGTATTATACATATTTATATATGTTTTGATAAGCTTACTTTTCGTATGGGATATCAGCGATAGACTGAAGGTTAGCAAGCTCTGCATACTTGTCTAATGAGACTACCACACTGCTGGGGAAAAATGCAAACGAAGAAAACTGCACCCCCGCACTTTTGGAAAATACGCTTCCGACCTTCAATAGAACCCTTCTTGCAGTATTCTGCCAGTTGATGTTCAAAAAATATTCCGCACTGTCTGGCAAAGCGAGATTGACCTTTATTTTATTTGCTGCATATTCGCTGATAATTGAGGCATTGTATCCTTTGGGAGAATACAAATATTCCACGGGATCGATTTCATATGTCGGTCGGTACAAAATATCGAAGTTTTGGAAAAAGAGGGTCTGGAGATAATTCGGGCTCACTCCGTATATGTGGCACTCAAGAAAAAACAGACGTGCCTTGTCACTCACTTGGATGGACTGCACCCCTAAATTACGAGATGTGTACTACCACAGAGTTTTGGTCTGGTAGGAGAAATCCACGATCTGAGGAAGGGTTGGCAGGTACTAGTCATAGAATTATTTGTTTATGGCGAAATTGTGAGACGACGATATCTCCAAGTAACAGCTTTTCTGCTTAAGAAGCTCATTATATACAGTCTGGATCTGGATTGAGATCCCAACGGATACGAAGACAATAAAAGCAATAGATAACGAGTAGAGAAGCGCAGCTCTACGATTTTTTATCCTGTGAGCAGACAGGTTCTTGAGGACAAGTCCCCGATCAACAGAACGCATCCAGAATAGCGTCAAATACCCCATTCCTTTTTCGAGAAGATAATGAAAGCTATAGGAAACTATTACCAGCCCAAGCAACAAGCCTGCTAAGAGAGTAAAGAAGACAAGCAACAGCACACCAAAGTTTTGGTCTACAAGAGACTGGGGCAATAGGGAGACGATCATAAAACCGATAAGAGAGGCAAGGACTCCGAACACAAACCTGTTCCAAGGGAACTCCCGCCCCTCGACATACACTTCTTGTTTAATAGCTACAGTCTTGTTCCGAGTAGGATTTATTGCCTCAACAATCTTTTCCCCTAACGCTGCTTGAATTGGCACAAAAGATGCTACAATCGGAACCAGTATCCCGATCACTGATGCGACTACAAGAGAATCAAATGTTGGATATAGTTGATAGTCGAACCCGAAGAATTTAGTGAAGATAGAACTGCAAAGCCATAGGGCGATGGCACTTCCTGGAAATGCGAGGATATTCGCCACTATCACATATTTGATACTATCCCAAAGCACTGCAGTGATCAGTTTGACCTTCGACATGCCAATAGTCCGAAACATTCCGAAATCGAAATTTCGAGTCTCTACGCCGATCATCATCATATTGTACATCATAATAACACTGAGGCTGAACAAAGACAGAATGATCAGCTTGAGGATGACGCCAATAAACATTCCAAAGTAGGTCATCCTGGACATGTAGAAGATGACAGGCATTTCAGTGTTGACGGCGTAGACCCCGACCGCTTCGATGATTTTGTTGCTGAAGAGTGTGACTTGTGCAGATACTTGTTTGTAGTCAGCATTTTCATATACTGTGTTCCGGTCAGGCATGTTCAGATGTATCACTGTTGCAAATTGAGTAACATCAATACTTTCCAGGAGAACTTTTGTTCTTGCAATTATTATGGGGTCTGTAATAATCTGGGAGGATTATATTTGTTTGGTGACAATATACTGGAAAGCCTTTCGGATATTCAGGTAGAAATAAAAAGGAGTGGCCCCTTGAGGAAATTTACCCATCGAAAGTCCGAAGGTGCCTGCTACCCTGAATTGAACGGTTCTTGGCATCGAAGCCAATTTTATTGCTTAGATGATTGTTTTCTTCTCTGGGTCGCCTTGGAGATGAATCTAGAAATGCCGAATAACTCTAGACATTAAGCTTCCGAAGCCGTAGAACTCGATCTTTACCTGCTCTCCTTCTGGAATCATATATGCGTCATGGAGGTAGACTTAGTCGCCTGCAATTCCATGGCCAAAGACACCGAGACCATTCATATTTTATGCTTCAAAGTCCATCATCCATCCCATCCCTCCGATCTAGTTGACCGCTGCAGGTCCCAACTCGATACGGGGCATTGTGTTCAAGCCAACCAGGCGCGAAATTTGTGTATTATTGAGGGAGTGCATCTTCGTGCCTTCCAAACTCATATCTATTTGCCCACCCTGAGCCTGAGCGAGAAAGAGCATGATGACCGGAGTTTTTGAGATGATAGTCATGATGGTGACAGTGGCCAAAATGAGAATAAACAAAGTTGTTATTGATAGGCATATGTTAAGCTTCGATGATTTCAGTTTAACTGAACAGTACTGGCGGAACATGTGAAAGGATAAAAATGGCAAATCGTTGAGGATGTTACTATTTGTTTGACAATTATAAACTTTAAAAATAAGTCCATTATATTGTTTTTAGTTTAGTTGATATCTTTATATATTTGCTTGTTTTATCAAATTACTAGATAAAAAAAAAGAAATATATAAAAAGTATATTTATGATTGCTTTACAATGAGATTTTATATTAGAGTCTGAAATAATCGTTATTTAGACAATATAATCAAATCATAAAAAAAAAATATTGAAAATATGGAATTTATAAATAAGTTGAAAATTTAATAAATTAC